>JAMXBB010000008.1:25286865-25886865 GCA_024138015.1 Lumnitzera littorea
TATATATATATATATACTTATGATTATATTTTATTAAATTTTCTAATTTAATACTTAACTATTATTCTTTTCTTAATTTACGGCATCCTTACATATATATATTTATTAACTGACTTTATTTATTAAATCAATATTATAATATATTATATATACTATTTAATTATATTCGTATTTTTACGTATACGTTACCATTCATAAACGTATATTTATACATATATTATAGGTTATATAATAAATTTTTCTAACTTTATTTATGCATTATGGAAAAGTATAATATACACTTATGTATACTTTATATACTTAAGTACATATATAGCCTACACATGTCATTTTTCTAGTTTTCCTAAGCTTAAGGTATCAATTTCCTATTAAATGGTTGATGACTCATGTTTTTGATTGTTTATGATGTGACCACATCATTGATGACTCATCCATTCACCTTTTCAATTAATTTTCCATGATTTTATATTATTTTTCCTTATTTTTTATAATTTTTTACTATTATATATGTGTATTTAATACATGCAACGCATATTCTATGCTAATATACGTATATTACATATAACTTAACTTCATTTATTATTTTTGAAAGTTAAATAACTTATCTTTAATATCTTGTTATATCTTAAATCTCAAATTTCATATTTTTAATAATTATTGGCTTTATTGATAAATTAATATTTTTCTTAAATTAATCTGTTTATATAACTTATTTTAAGAAATTGATTTTGATAAAATACTTTATCTAACTTTTCTAACCTTACTGTAAAGTTTGAACTAAAACAGATAACATAGCCGAGCACCATAAATTTAAGAGCTCAGATCCTATGGTTATCATATGAGCTCGAAACCTAGGGATATTAATACAATTTCGCCCTAAAATTTGGGCTTTAAATTAGGTGTTAAATTGCGTTTTAATGAAAAAAATAACCTATTTTCCTAATAACTTTACTAAGATACTAAGTTTGATTCAATATTAAAGTATGATTATTATTCTGGAGTGGTTGGGTTGATTGATAAAGTGAGAAGTTATGAAAAATGGTGAATTGACCTTAATTAGTGAAGTTAGTATTCAACTAATTTAGTAAACTTAAAACAAGCGATGAATTGTGATATAATGAATGAAGGGTTAAGAAGTAGTGAAATCAAGGAAGGTTGGTTTGGAGTGTTATTTAATGCTTAAATTTGATTCCACAATTGTAACTTGAAAGAAAGTTGGTGAATTAGCTACTTATAGGACATTGATTAAAGGTAGAGGATGATTCAGAGGATTCTAAACTAGAAATTTCCATTAGATTGATACTCATAGCATAGGTAAAAAAAAAAAATGATGAGTAAAATGTAAAAATAAGGGAAGTAGAAGGTTGGCTAGATGATGATTTTATTAAAAAACCTATAGCTAACAAAGTCAGAGGATAACTCAAAGAATATTTTAATTAGGGGTTTAACTTAGAGAAGCTCAAATGCTATCTCAAAGGATAGAACTAGTGTAACATATGAACGCTGGGTAGCTTAAATAGTAACTTAAAGGTTTTTTAACTAGAGAAATTGCTCAGAACCTAACTTAGAGGATTTGACAATTTTAGGTAACTTATAAAAATCATTGATTGGTCAAGAAATTATGATTTTTAAAAGAGGATAGTGCAATAAGAAGCCATTTCAAAAGTTAACTCAAAATCAAACTCAGAGAATGAATCTAAACCAGCTTATAATGAACTAATTGCTAACAAGAGAGTATTTAATTAGAATATGTATGTATATATATACTCAAGACTTGTAATTGACCTTAGAAGTACTTACTCTTGCTAGGTGAGTTCATGGAAGAGGAAACCTACGTTAACGAGTAAGAATGGGAATGTATTGCTATCTAAGTAAGTGGATATTTTTGTGTGCTTTAAGTAGACTTATGTTTACTCCTAACTTTGCATGCTCTATGATGTTTTGGCTTTGCTGAACTTAATTTCAAGTTGATGTGTTGTTCGATGAACCATATGGAGCTATCTATTATAATTGTTGCTGATTGAATAGTGACATGATATCAAACTTGATTGTTATGTTGGTGCTGATGAATGCATGTGTGACAATTGTTAAGGTTTGTGTTATCTTGGAAAAGAATCTAAGGACTAACTCTATCTCTTAAGGTGTTTACCTAAGTGAACCGAATGTAGAGATTTTTGAACTGATAAAACTACAAAGAAAAGGTTGGGTAACAAGTAATGAATAAGTCTGCTTGAATTCACTAGGTTTTGCTTAGTGTGCAATCTAATGAATTCATGTCATGGTATGAAAAAGACTTGTAGATCAAGTTTTCTAAAAACTAAGATGCTGCCAAGTTAATTTCTATATGAAAAGTTAGGTTTATAAAGTGAAATACTTGATTTGTTAAAGCTGGGTTTTTTAGCATATAGAGACTTCATTGTATTCGTTGAGCCAACTATATACTGGATTTTCCAGCCACTCTATATGGTTATTTGCTAGGCTAAAATGTTTGCTAAGTTCCTAGATAAATTATCCAGATGCCCAATTTGAGTCAACCGAATTGGATGAGTTGCTAAATTGAGCTAAGATATTGGTATTGATGCATGTTACGAGCATAATCATGGTACACTCTTATTGCATGTGCATTATTTGGCTAGGAAACTATAAGACAATGTAATTGGACTAGCTAATGTTATGCTTGTTCTGTTATACTTGTTGCTATATGTTTATCCACTCTCACTCAACTCGCAATAGTTGAGGAGATAAGTTTCTCTTATCTTTAGGTTATGGAATGAATAGATAGAAGAGTTGGAGTAACAAGGAGGCTTCAAAACTCTAGTTGAAGATGGGATCTTGAGAGAAGTCATTAACTACACGTTCTGGCTTGAGTACATGATGATAACTTTTCAAGAAAACAGTATTTGTACTTTGTCAAAGGTTACTATAGTCATGGTAGTCTAAAAACGTATATTTGTAAAAGGAGATACTATGTTGAGAAGAAGTGTACAATTGTGATAATCTAAGTGTAGCGTGCTAATCTAAAAGCTTTCATTGTTATTTATCATGTTGAATGAGAAATGATTCGAAAGTAATTGTTTATGGAACAAAAGAGCAGGTTGGATATAAGTTCTGCCTTATCCTTACCTTAAGGATAGCAATAACG
Source organism: Lumnitzera littorea (assembly GCA_024138015.1). Classification (NCBI taxonomy): domain Eukaryota; kingdom Viridiplantae; phylum Streptophyta; class Magnoliopsida; order Myrtales; family Combretaceae; genus Lumnitzera; species Lumnitzera littorea. Next base: position 25,290,008 of record JAMXBB010000008.1, read on the forward strand.
AACCATTTTCAAATACTAAAAGTTTGAGAAAAAATTTTTAAACACCTAGAAGGTAGAGCATGATAGGTTGGTATCAAAGCATGGTTTGAAAATGTGCTACAAAGTATCACAATTTACTTAAGAAGTTGGATTGGAAGTGTGATGAATTGAAAGGTTGAGAATTTGTGTGGATCTAAAGATTTGAAGTAAGGTTGGAAATGAGCTCTAAGATATGTTAAGGAGCATGGATCAAGTTTATTTAAGATGAAGAAACAATAAGTATGAAGAGTAACATGGAATGATGTAAACTTTGAACAAAATTTTTAAGGTTGAGAAAGTGATGGACTTAAGTTGATATTGAGTAAGAAATCTTGGTAAGTCAAAACCAAATTGTTGTATTAAAGGAATTAAGTAGAAGAATCATAGATGTATAATGGTTAAGAATAGAAAAGAAATAAATCGAGTCAGGTTGTAAGCTAAGGAAACTCTATAAAGATAAGAATGTGGTAATATGAATGCATGTGTAAAGCTATCCAAAGTGCCTAGAATGACTTAAGGAGATGAAAGAATAATATTTCTATATAGCAAGAATAGGCCAAGGAATGGGCACAAGAATTATATAATCTTAGTAATCGTATCATAAGAAGAAAATAAATGGATAAAGCATGGATATGGCATGAGTAAGCTTAGAAAGGAATGGAAAATCTATGATTCTTGTGTTACATTTGTTTAATCCTTTGACTATCATGACTTTAGTGTCTCTCATGTTGGGTTCTTGTCTTCACTGTTGATCTAGTCATGTTATATCAATCACAAGCTCAGTAAATGGTCAATTCTTTTGCATATCTTATTGGTTCAAGGTGTTAGTTTTGTTTGATTCAAATGAAATCCAACTATATTAAGTCATTACAAGTCTCATTTCAGTCTAAGTCAGCTAAAAGTTCAAATTTTCCATACTCACCCTTGATACTTGATAACTCTGATTTTAAACATATTTCATATGGTGATTTTATAGTATTTCCCTCACATTTTTGGTTTTCTTTAAAGAAATTGATACTTAATTGAGTAAAATTTTGATTTCAAGGTTTGAACGCATTCTAGGATCGAAAACGAATAAAATGAATCAAGTTTCACTCAAATCGGAGTTCAAATGAAAAAGTTATGAAGTTTTAAAGTTACACAATCTGGGACATGGCCATGTCCTCAGGCTGTGTCCATCCAAAAAAATTTGCCAGGGTCAGAAAATTACACGACCTAAGGACACGGCCATGTCCCAAGCCATGTCTGGTGACAAAAACAGAATCCTTATAATACATATATAAAAGGATATTTGAGGGTTTAGAAAAAGAGAGACATTAGAGAAAACGAACGAGACGTGAGAGAAAAGAAGAGACCTGAGGAGAAGAAAAAGGTAAGAGCAACATCAACTTCAAGATTGGAGAGATTTTTCATCAACCAAAGGGGTTTTTCATGTTTTATTTTATGTTTTTTATGGAACTTGTTTTTAGATTCATTATGATAGCTTAGAATTCATGTATTTAGGATTATGGAACCTAAGGTTTCATGTAACCCTTAGGTTGATTTATAATTTTCAATAAAGTTTCTATCTTTTCTTGATTCAATTATGTTGTTTAATTGTTGATTGATATTTCTAGAGTATCAATCTATGATATTATGCATGATGATTGAGAAATTGCATGTGTAATTAGATCTAGGCATAATTGGAGAGAATTATATGTATACTTAAAGATAAGATACGTGTTTCTTCTGGAAAGTTAATTATTTGTGTGGGAATTCATTATACATTAATGCAAGTCTAAGTTATATTACTAAGTGAAGAGATTCCGATAAATAATTTAGGATCAGGGTTAATATGCTTGAGAAAGGTATTAGCTTTAATTGTGAATCCCTCCGGTCAAGAATAATAGAAACTGAATTGAATATATTTTAAGCGATCACATGTTAAACACTAGGGGAAATAATTCCTAAATACGTTATTACATACTTGAAGTCGTTCTTAGTTTTATTACTTTCTAAATTGCTTAATCAAGTCTCATAATTAGTTTAGTTTGTTAATTTCAGTATATTTAATTCATTCAACCCATTACAATTTTTCGGTTAGATAATAGAGCTAAGATTAATATTAGTACTCGAAGTCTCTGAGGGATTGACTCGGACTCACATTCGCTATATTAAAATTGATGAGTGCACTTGCCGGATATCAATGCCATATGTGTGCTAACTATATGAAGTACTCAATTCCCTAGCTATGATGTAGTTGTGATACTTAGAGAACTATGCGTGAGGAGAGAGATTGGTCATAAGTTACATATGAGAAGCAACACTATTAAGAGTAGACCTTAGTAAACATAAGAAATGAGATATGTATTAGATGGTAGAAACTCAAATAGAAAATAGTTGTAGGTAGAACCTTAATTAAATTAGAGGTTAGATGATGTGTCGAAATATGTTTTGGTACAATAATTTAAACTTAGTAAGACTTAGAGCATACCTTTGAAATTACCATAACTTGAAAAACAAAAGAATGCGTGAACTCAAAACCTAGGTTAGAAAGTGTACGAAGTAGGATTGAAGATAATTTATATAGGAAGAAATGGATTAGATGAGCTTCATAGCTAATGTTCTTACTAAAGACATTAAGTGTATTGTAGAGATTGATGACATAGAAAATACATTAAAAGCTATCTTATTGGGAATTATAAAAATAACTTTACCAAGAAGACATTTTTTATTCATAAAGTCATAAGACAAGAAAAGTAAAGTTTAGTTTAAAAAGAAGTAATCCAGTGATATGGGAACAAAACAACAAAGTCAGAACCCAACTTAGAAAGCAGGTCAAGACATTAGTTAGTTAAAATCCTATATTGGATAAGTATTTAGATATTGACTCAAACAAACTAATATAATGGAAATATGAGCTAGATAATCTGAATAGCAGAGCATGAAAACTCTAATGAGTGGGCTTCATGTAGTTATGTATGCATATTTTAAATTCAAAGTGTTGAATTTGAATATGGTACTAATAGCGAATAATGGTGCTAGATTTATCTATGAGGCTATGTAGGATGAGAAGGATGGATATATTCAATTTATGAGAAGTCAAATGAAATAGAGATGGAAGCAAAGACTACCAGTATCATGACCTAAGGGATAGCCCGATCGCTATAGGTGTTGTATATCGTACAAAAGACCATAGGTTGGTTACCCTTCCAATTGACAACCTTTCATACAACATATAAGGTTACTACTACAACCAGTTATCTAAGAGTTAAGTAATAGACAGTATCACAACATAATCATATTAACATAAGATTTCACAAAACAACTACTCTACATACTAATAAAATACTCTAAGTCCTTTAAAGTAAGTTTTACTACAGATCACTACTGAATAACATAAAACATAAGGTCAAGGGAATCCAATTGAGAGTTTACTATAGTAAAGTTTTCTCAACTATCCACTTCCATACACATAAACCTAAAGGCTTCTCACTAACCTTAGGCATGCCTCAGCTAGGTATGACAAAATGATCCTCCTACAAAAGAAGTCTATAGGAGTGTAAGCTAGGAAGCTTAGTGAGTTATCTCTTAACTATATAACAAGCGAGTTGATCAAAGATTAACTTCAAAGATATGAAAGCATGAATAAGTAGAATACTACACAAATACATACAGTTGACTAGGTACTTGTCATATCTCGGCATCGCACGGGATGCACCATCACATAGGAATACCTCTTGAAAACTTAGCTCAACCTACTCATTCAGCAAAAGACAACATTGTTTACATAACAAAGGGATTTCTACATCGGAGTTCAACCGGATTTCCTGTTACAACTTATGTATACAACATAATATTAACATCAAAACATGAATTAGCTTTTTCCTTTATCATCATAATAATAATAGGATCCCTAACTTAGTACAAGCTCTATACAAAAGTTGCTGACTCTAACTCATGCTCTTAGTATATATATCCCCCTTTAGCGTTGGGTCCTTCACAATGCTATTAACCTAAGGGTAAAACATTTTATCCCCTCAGCTACTAAAGCTGAGTGAGAGTAGATAACATGCAACGTAATATAGATAATATGATAGACAATAGCACTTATCACAAATAAAACATTTCAATCATAATCTGTAGGTTCAACTTCACATATGTATTCGCCCAACTGGGCATTTACTACTAGCAATGCAACATGCTATGCTCATGTACGTGGTATGCATCGATACCAATATTCTATGCCCTCCAAACTTCTTCCGATTAGTTAACATAACTAGGCATCTAGATAAAACATCTAGGAACCTAGAGCAACAAGGAGCTACCTGGGAGTAAGACTCCTACTAAATTGGACTACGCACTATAGTCTACCATTATCAAAAAGAGCAACAAGGAGCTATCTAAGAGTAGAACCCCTAACTTTACAAAATTAAACTACACACTGTAGTTCACTAAATCAAAGTGCAACACTACTAAATTAGACCATATACTGTAGTCTATCAAATCAAAGTGGTAATATTACCAAATTAGACTAAATACTGTAGTTTACCAAATTTGACTATCAAAATGGTCACAATGTTCATGCAATGCAATCTATAGCTTCCAAAAACTAAATTCATAAAACCATGCTTTTTTCATAATCATTTGGAAGCCTCATTCTAAAAATTCTAACTCGTAAGTCCCTTTTTGTGCCATACCATACTATGATATACAATAGCGACTCAAGAATATCAATCAGCACAATCAATCTTCCAGTTTTATTTAACCTAGTGAGTTGATTCTAGTTTCTCGAACTCTCCCTAGCGGAATTCTAGTATCTCACTTAAGGTTTACTTAGGTGAACACCTAGAAGATTGAGTTAATTTATAAATCAACTTCCCTAGTTAGCATAATCATTCATAAGCACAAATCATCACCCAAAATGGCAACATAACAGTTTAACCAAAATACAGTTACTATCATTGAAAATCAACACATCAGCATCCACTATAGTAGCATATCAATTTACCCAAGATATGCCCATATTCAATCAATACAATATCAAACAATACATAGTATTATGAGTAACAATATATCTACTCTAAACATAGGTTAGATCTACTTACCTAGGCTTACTAATAGCACAAAATCCTAAACTCTGCCATATGATTCTTCCTTACTCATCACACTTATGAAAATATAACACAGTCTTTAAATTAAGTATAGGTTGAACCCAATCTATTATAAGCTTTCATTTCCGTATTTTTAAACTTCATCTAATCGTATCTTACTCAATTCTTTTTTTATTTCAATAAACTTTATATCATTACGATCATTATTCTAAGTACTATTGATATATCCTAAAAATCAAAACTAATCAACATTGTTAAAAACCCAAAAATACTCTTTTCTCATTACAACTTAACTGTAAACTACCTTAACTCCGTAATTAACTAGATTAAGCTTTAATACTAAACTAAAAACCCTAAAAATTATATTTTCCAAACTTGTCCAAAAACCCTTATTATACCCTAAAGTGTTCACTTGACATGGATTTAATAAACATTCTAATAGTACTAGTTACTATATTACATATTAAGTTAATATATAGGTTTATATTAGGAAAATACATAATAAATAGTATACGAGCCCAATTAATTTCATGAAAAATCCTATAGACTTATAAAAATATGTAGTTTAGTTATTGATCATCAATTACACTAAATTGGCTATTATCCATTTTTACGAAAATAGCAGTTTTAGCTTGAAATTATGAAAAATTAAGGAAAATAAATAAATTTACAGGTGAGATAAAAGTTAAATATTCCAAATATAATCATAAACATCTAGAAGTGTAAACATGTAGGGCTCATTCATTTATTTCATCAAAAACTAATTATTTCAATAATTCGGTAAAATTGATAGTTTTATTCAAAATAATTATAAAAAATAGNATCATGACCTAAGGGATAGCCCGATCGCTATAGGTGTTGTATATCGTACAAAAGACCATAGGTTGGTTACCCTTCCAATTGACAACCTTTCATACAACATATAAGGTTACTACTACAACCAGTTATCTAAGAGTTAAGTAATAGACAGTATCACAACATAATCATATTAACATAAGATTTCACAAAACAACTACTCTACATACTAATAAAATACTCTAAGTCCTTTAAAGTAAGTTTTACTACAGATCACTACTGAATAACATAAAACATAAGGTCAAGGGAATCCAATTGAGAGTTTACTATAGTAAAGTTTTCTCAACTATCCACTTCCATACACATAAACCTAAAGGCTTCTCACTAACCTTAGGCATGCCTCAGCTAGGTATGACAAAATGATCCTCCTACAAAAGAAGTCTATAGGAGTGTAAGCTAGGAAGCTTAGTGAGTTATCTCTTAACTATATAACAAGCGAGTTGATCAAAGATTAACTTCAAAGATATGAAAGCATGAATAAGTAGAATACTACACAAATACATACAGTTGACTAGGTACTTGTCATATCTCGGCATCGCACGGGATGCACCATCACATAGGAATACCTCTTGAAAACTTAGCTCAACCTACTCATTCAGCAAAAGACAACATTGTTTACATAACAAAGGGATTTCTACATCGGAGTTCAACCGGATTTCCTGTTACAACTTATGTATACAACATAATATTAACATCAAAACATGAATTAGCTTTTTCCTTTATCATCATAATAATAATAGGATCCCTAACTTAGTACAAGCTCTATACAAAAGTTGCTGACTCTAACTCATGCTCTTAGTATATATATCCCCCTTTAGCGTTGGGTCCTTCACAATGCTATTAACCTAAGGGTAAAACATTTTATCCCCTCAGCTACTAAAGCTGAGTGAGAGTAGATAACATGCAACGTAATATAGATAATATGATAGACAATAGCACTTATCACAAATAAAACATTTCAATCATAATCTGTAGGTTCAACTTCACATATGTATTCGCCCAACTGGGCATTTACTACTAGCAATGCAACATGCTATGCTCATGTACGTGGTATGCATCGATACCAATATTCTATGCCCTCCAAACTTCTTCCGATTAGTTAACATAACTAGGCATCTAGATAAAACATCTAGGAACCTAGAGCAACAAGGAGCTACCTGGGAGTAAGACTCCTACTAAATTGGACTACGCACTATAGTCTACCATTATCAAAAAGAGCAACAAGGAGCTATCTAAGAGTAGAACCCCTAACTTTACAAAATTAAACTACACACTGTAGTTCACTAAATCAAAGTGCAACACTACTAAATTAGACCATATACTGTAGTCTATCAAATCAAAGTGGTAATATTACCAAATTAGACTAAATACTGTAGTTTACCAAATTTGACTATCAAAATGGTCACAATGTTCATGCAATGCAATCTATAGCTTCCAAAAACTAAATTCATAAAACCATGCTTTTTTCATAATCATTTGGAAGCCTCATTCTAAAAATTCTAACTCGTAAGTCCCTTTTTGTGCCATACCATACTATGATATACAATAGCGACTCAAGAATATCAATCAGCACAATCAATCTTCCAGTTTTATTTAACCTAGTGAGTTGATTCTAGTTTCTCGAACTCTCCCTAGCGGAATTCTAGTATCTCACTTAAGGTTTACTTAGGTGAACACCTAGAAGATTGAGTTAATTTATAAATCAACTTCCCTAGTTAGCATAATCATTCATAAGCACAAATCATCACCCAAAATGGCAACATAACAGTTTAACCAAAATACAGTTACTATCATTGAAAATCAACACATCAGCATCCACTATAGTAGCATATCAATTTACCCAAGATATGCCCATATTCAATCAATACAATATCAAACAATACATAGTATTATGAGTAACAATATATCTACTCTAAACATAGGTTAGATCTACTTACCTAGGCTTACTAATAGCACAAAATCCTAAACTCTGCCATATGATTCTTCCTTACTCATCACACTTATGAAAATATAACACAGTCTTTAAATTAAGTATAGGTTGAACCCAATCTATTATAAGCTTTCATTTCCGTATTTTTAAACTTCATCTAATCGTATCTTACTCAATTCTTTTTTTATTTCAATAAACTTTATATCATTACGATCATTATTCTAAGTACTATTGATATATCCTAAAAATCAAAACTAATCAACATTGTTAAAAACCCAAAAATACTCTTTTCTCATTACAACTTAACTGTAAACTACCTTAACTCCGTAATTAACTAGATTAAGCTTTAATACTAAACTAAAAACCCTAAAAATTATATTTTCCAAACTTGTCCAAAAACCCTTATTATACCCTAAAGTGTTCACTTGACATGGATTTAATAAACATTCTAATAGTACTAGTTACTATATTACATATTAAGTTAATATATAGGTTTATATTAGGAAAATACATAATAAATAGTATACGAGCCCAATTAATTTCATGAAAAATCCTATAGACTTATAAAAATATGTAGTTTAGTTATTGATCATCAATTACACTAAATTGGCTATTATCCATTTTTACGAAAATAGCAGTTTTAGCTTGAAATTATGAAAAATTAAGGAAAATAAATAAATTTACAGGTGAGATAAAAGTTAAATATTCCAAATATAATCATAAACATCTAGAAGTGTAAACATGTAGGGCTCATTCATTTATTTCATCAAAAACTAATTATTTCAATAATTCGGTAAAATTGATAGTTTTATTCAACATAATTATAAAAGAATAGTAAACATGCTTAATTTTGAAAATTATTATTATAAAAATTAAATATATATATATATATATATTAGGTGTATTACATACAAAAATTTAGCTTAAAACAATATCATCTAATATTTATAAAAATTTATTCAATTTTCACTCAAACAAGGAATTTTCTTAAGGAACCCATATTTCTACTAATTATTTAATTAAAATAAAATTACTAAATAAATATACACTTAATATAATCTTAGAAAACCAAATTTCATAATTATTTGACAGCATTTGATATTTTTAGCAAATTTAACAAATTACAAGTGAAAAATTGGTTTACCTAAACCAGCCAGCTCTGCCGACCACCTGGCCATCATACCTTATCAGAAAGCCTCCTCCGGCCAGCCTCTATTAGACCTCCATGTCACTCTAACTCAGGTTGTGGTTTGGTACATGAACTACTCTAAACCCATTCCAACCCTATATTTTATTTTATTTTTTTCTAATTTTTTTTTCCAATTTTCCAAAATTATGCTCTTGTGTTTTCCAATTTGTAAAATATTGTAAATGATTTTGAGGTACTATTTATAGGCTTTTGGATTTTTTTGCATGAAAAAGTAAAATTACACATGTTATTTTTCACATTTCCCTATGTGCCATATATCATTTTCTCATTAACGAAGTATTGACTCAACATTTGCAATTAATCCTAGCTTGACATATCATTAATGCAATTTTTTTATTAATTTTCAATTATTTTACCAAATTTTGATAATTTATTATTATTATATGTATATATTTAATATATATAATGTATATTACATGTAATATACGTATATTATCTATAATTCAACTTCATTTATTATTTTTGAAAGTTAATTAACTTATATCTAATGTCTTGCTAAAGCTAAAAGCTCAAATTTTATGATTATCGGCTTTATTGATAAATTGATGTTTTTCTTAAATTAATATTTTTATATAGCTTATTTTGAGAAATTGACTTTACTTAAATTACTTCATCTAACATTTCTAACTTTACAGTGAAATTTGAAATAAAACTGATAACTTAGACCAACGCCCAAAATTTAGGGGCTTGGATCCTAGAGTTATTGAACTAACTTGAAATCCTAGCGTATTACAGTAATGCATGTAACTTAGATTTAACGCGCGCTAAAGTTAAGGTTAGAGTATACATAGTACCAATCAAATCTGGGTATCAAACCTGAACTCATATAACTATAAAAATCTACATTTCGTATTTAAAAAAAAAAAAGTTTGTTCATTTCTAATTTTAAAACTAAGTTCTAATTATAATTATGAGTGGGCTTCTACAGTCCATACTAACCTCTAAACTCGACCCTTAGCTAAGCAATAGGCACCTCCAATGCCTAATAATCCCTCGAGTCAAGGTAAAGTTATATTGTACGAGTGCACCATACTAAAACACTTTAGTCATAATAATAATCAATTCCTGCATGACCTCTCATTACCTCTGTGTAATGTGATAACCGGAATTATTATAATGTAATGCATGATTATGTATGACAAAGTTTAGTTTAATTAAGTCAAATATACTTAAGTCCAATTATTGTATGATTAGCTAATATCATAAACAACCAATTCTCTACCAATATCTTTAGTGCAACAACCAATTTAGTTTCACAAATTAAAGTATTTTCACACAATATATAAACATTAGTCACATGCATACCTTGAACCCCATACATCACCAATTTATCAATAATGTTTAAGATTCACTATTTACATACACAAATAAGCATGATATCATTAGAAATACTCACTCAACCATAAGATTTATCAAGAGTTGTAATAATCCACTAATAGGTTAGTATCCGTATTGGGTTCACTTGATAATTCGAAAGTATAAAAAATAGTAAGTATCTAGTTGAGATGCTTAATTCACTATAGTATTTAGTAAAATCTACCCAAATTTGTTATTTTCTTACATAAAGTTCTCGTTTCAAGTATTTTTGTCGATCGCATATCACTTTTTTGTTTTAACTTTAAATATTTATGAACTTATAATCTATTTTTATCATTTCTAAACATACTTTGACGTAACGAGGTCTGTTTCGAATGTTATAACATGCTTTTTTCAATATTGTCTTAAAATATTACAAATTTTAGTATTTTGACCCAAACATTTGTAAATTAATATTTTAAGCTATTTTATAAGGATTTATGATTTAATAAATTTCTAAGTTTTATATTTTTGAAATATTCTTATTTTCAATTTTATTTGATAATTATTTATTTATTTCACTATTTTAAGGTTAAATGCTTATTTAATTCACTTTTTGCTATATTAATAATTTTCTAATTAATTAATTATTTTATTATTATTTACGAATTTAATTATAGGAAAAAAAGTGTTGACATAGTAGCTTCTTGTTATTCCATGTGTCTTTTTATAAATTTTCAAATTTTTACATTTTTTTCAATTTTTGTAATATTAATTAATATTTACACTTATATATCTATTATTATAATTTATTAAATTTTGTAAATTAATTCCATTTCCCTCCTTCAAGGTCACGACCCAACATGTATATTTGTATATATATATACTTTTATTGTCTTATTTTGAGAATAATTAATTTAATATACTTATACATTGATTATTTTGGACATATACTTATACTTATACTAACTACCACTATACGTATATTTATACTTATACATATATTTTTATACATAGGTTTTCTTACTTTATTTATATATATATACATGTATATCTTTATAGTATATCTCACATATTTGTATAATAATCCTAAATATACTAAGTATCATATATATGTACACATACAATATACGCATATCTATATATATATATATATATATATTAATATGTACCATATGTTTAAATAGTTGATCATGACATATATGTACATAGAGTTATATATATATTTATAAGTATAGAAATGAAAACAAACAACTATACATACCATCTCAACACATGTATATAAAATGGTTTTTCCTTTTTTTTTTTTATGAGGTTATTACAATACATATAATCTCTTTTACATATCCTTAAAATACATATACAACATAATGAGTACATAACACATGGGTATTGTAAGATGAATCAAATACAATATACATAATAATTAATTACTCCTTTTTGGTGTCTAGAAGATTTGTAAATCAAGGACTCCTCTTCCTTATCTTATAATTGATGCAAAGATAATGTTGAAATGTGTTATACAACAAGATGCTAATTGATGAGTTAAGGAAAAGAAACAAGGAGAAGGGGCAAAAGGAAGAGGGAAGTGTGTGTGTGTGTTATTTTGTATTTGATAAAAAAAAAATGATGAGGAATTATGTATACTTGCAACCGGCCAAAAGGAGAAAAAAAAAAGGAAAAGTAAAATGTAAAAAAAAAATGAAAAGAAATAAGATAGAAGATAAGATGGATTACACTTTAACCTTATCTCTTTTTCTTATTCTTTGTCCACATAATTTAATCATAAGTGGAAATCAAGAAACAAGTGGCAGTTGAAATTGGAGCAAGCAAAAAGTGGAAAAGAAAGAAAAAGAAAGAAAGGAAAAGGAAAAAAAAAAAAAGGAAAAATGGAAAAAGGAAAAGAAACATTATAAATTATTTGATTGACTTTTCTAAATGTGTGAATAATTTTTTAAGTGGCATCTGAAATGATTCATAGTGCAATTATGAAAAGAAATATGGAATATAAAATTAATGTATACTTTTTAGTGCATAAACATAAGATATGTAATATAATTAATTCTAAATAATTAAATCAATACAAAACTAACACATTTATGCATAATTATGGAATTATAAATAATCTTAAAATAATATTCATAATTTTATTAATTTTGTTAATTAAGTTATACTCTTTATGTTTATAATTATTTAGAAGTTATCTCTATTCATTGATTAACGATTTTATGCGATTACATACATTAGTTAGTAATCATATCTAATTAGCATTTTATTATTATTGAGGTAAATTTATATGTTTTATAAGCTTAAGGTTTTAGGTTTTAGGGTTTTCAATCAGGTTTAAGCTCAATCTCCTATGTTTACATGTAAATAGATGAGATTAGGGTTTCGATCAAGATTTTAGGGTTTTTCTCATTCATAATAAATTTGAGTTTATAATTTAATAAAATTTTAACTTATTTAGCCTTATGAACCTATGAAGTTATCTATGGCACTCGAGTTAAATTTAAGGTTCAAACCAAAGCTTTACAAGGCTTATATCCTTTCCCTCTTCAAGTAAGTTTTGTCATCAAAACTTAAAAGATGTACCTAGTTTTTCAAATAAATGCAGACATTGATGCTTCACCTCATCTTCTACTTCCTAGGTCACTAATTCTCGCTCACGATTTCTCCATAACACTTTGACATACCGGATCTCTTTATTCCTTATCTTTTGAATCTTACTATTTGTAATTTCCACTGGTTGTTTCTTGTATGTCAAATTCCTTTATAGTCATAGGCTCTAACTCTACCATACAGTCGAGATTGGGAATGTGTTTCCTTAGAATAGACACATGAAAGACATTATGGATTTCCAACAAATTAGGTGGCAAGGCTAACCAATAAGACAATTTCCTAACTCACTCTAAGATTTCAAAAGGATTAATATATCTTGAACTTAGCTTCCCTTGAGCTTTTGCATAATGTAGACTCTTAATCGACCTTACTTTAAGATATACATGATCACCTACCTGAAATTCTAGCTCTCTTCTCCTTAAATCAGCCTAACTATTTTGTCTATCTTGAGCCTCTTTCATTTTTTACATGATAATTTTAATTTTATTAGTTGCTTCCTGTACCGGATTGGTGCTTTCTCTACATCATCCCAATATAATAGCGATTGACATTTTCATCCATATAAAGCTTCATACGGTGGCATCTGGATAGTTGAATGGTAACCATTGTTGTAAGCAAACTCAATCAAAGGCAAATGACCATCCCAACTCCCTTTAAAGTCAATGATGCATTCCCTTTAAAGTCAATGATGCATGCCCTTAACATATCCTCTAAAGTTTGTATAGTTCTCTCAATTTGTCCATCAGTCTAGGGATGATATGTTATACTAAATTGCAATTTTATTCCCATAAATTTTTGTAAACTTTCCCAAAACTTCAACACAAATCAAAGATCTTTGTTTGATATGATTCTTGCTAGTACAACATGTAACCTCACTATCTCCATTTTGTAAATTTGAGCTAACTTTTCTAAGGAGAAAGTCATATTAATTGCTAGAAAGTGAATTGACTTGGTGAGTTAATCAACAATCACCCAGATTGCAACAAAACCAATAGCTGTTCTTAGTAAACCACTTACAAAATCTAGGGATATCTAATTCGATTTTCATTCAAGAATAGGTAGTGGTTGTAACAGTCTACCTAGTCATTGATGTTCAGCCTTTACTCTTTAACAAGTTTTACATTTCAATACAAAATCAGCAATAACTTGCTTCATTCTATTCTACCAAAATTCTTTTTTAAATCTTGATACATCTTTATTCCTCTTAGTTGTACAATATAACTTGAATAATGAGCTTCACTTAAAATTTTTTTTTGAAGCTCTAAGTTATTAGGTACGCATGACCTATCATTCATACGTAGTGCTTCAAGCTCATCTATTTTAAAATTAGTGTATTTCCCACTTGCCATTTCTTCTCTGACTTGGGTTAAGATAGGGCCACTTTATTGCGCATTCCGAATTCTTTCTATCAATGTTGGATCAATTACCAAATTTAAAAATTATGCATCTACTTCATGCTATGAAAATTCCAAACTTAGCCTTTAGAATTCCTTAATTAACTCTTTCTAACCAGTGAGAAGGGAAGCAACTCCAGTAAGATTCTTTATACTTAAGACATCAACAACTGCATTCATACTACTAGGACAATAGTTAATTCCTAAATAGTAATCCTTGATTAACTTGAGCCATCTCCTTTGTGTCATATTTAGCTCTTTCTGAGTAAACAAATACTTGAGGCTCCTATGATAAGTGAAAATCTCACATCTTTGTCCATATAAGTAGTATCGCTATAACTTCAATGCGAACACTACAGTTGCAAGCTCCAAATCATGTGATGGGTAGTTTTGCTCATGTGGCTGTAATTGTCTAGAAGCAGATGCAATCACCTTTCCACCTTACATAAGTACACATCCTAATCGATTCTTAGAAGTATCACTATATATTGTGAAAGACTCTTCATTATTTGACAATATAAGGATTGGGGAAGATACTAACCTCTTTTTCGATTCCTAAAAACTCTTTTCCTATTTTTCACTCCACTCAAACTTCACATTCTTTTGTGTCAACTAAGTGAGTGGCCTTGCGATCTTTGAGAAGTTTTTGACAAATTTTCTATAATATCTAGCTAAACCAAGGAAACTTTGGATTTGAGTTACTAGTTTGGGACTTTTCCAATCTAGTATGGCCTTAATCTTTTCTAAGTTAATAGAAATACCCTTACCTTTTATTACATGTCTAAGGAAAGATATTTCTTTCAACTAGAAAACACATTTAGATAATTTGGCATCTAATTTGTGCTCTTGTAATATTTGCAACACTATAGTTAAATGTTCTTTATGTTGTTCAGGTGTAGCAAAATATATTAAAATATCATTAATGAACACAATTACACACTTGTCCAACAATGGTTTGAACACATGATTCATCACATTCATAAATGCTGTAGGTGCATTTATCAGACCAAAAAGTATTACAAGAAATTCATAGTGGCCATACCGTATTTGAAAAGCTGTTTTCAGAACATCCTTTAACTTAATCCTCAATTGGTGATAGCCAGATCTCAAATCAATTCTGGAAAAGACATTTACACCTTGTAATTGGTCAAACAAATCATTAATCCGTGGAAGTGGATACTTATTCTTGACAGCTACCTTATTTAGCTCTTTATAATCAATACAAAGCTTAAAGGATCCATCCTTTTTCTTAACAAATAGAACTAGTGCATCCTATGGTGATACACTTGGTCTTATAAATCCCTGGCAAGTAGTCCTTGTAGTTGCTTTCTCAATTCTTTTAACTCAATTGGAGCCATTCTATATAGGGCCTAAGAAATTGGTTTTGTTCTCGATACCAGATCAATGACAAAGTCAATTTCTCTTTTTGGTGGTAACTTAAGCAATTTATCAAGAAACTCATTCACTATACATTTAACTTCTTTGAATCAGTTTCCAAAGCATTCAACCAATTGACATCTGTTATCATTTCTAGAGTACTCAGCTCTTATATTCCTATTGTAGCCAATTCTCCTTTAAATTCAACTTTTGTTCCATCAGAAGTTTCAAACACTTTTTTCTTTTCTTTATAACCAACAATAGCTTTGACTTCTATCATCCAATTCATCCTACATATTGCATCGTACTTATCCATTTAAAGAAGAATTACGTCTACTTTGCTATTAAAGTCTTGAATTTTCAAAGGACATCCTTTCCATCTCCTTTGTAACCACAACACTTTTTGTAAGAGTCCTTACTCTGAGACTAGACTCAATGATAACTATAGTTAATCTTACTTGCTTTACCACTTCAAGGGTTATGAAGGATTATATAGCTTCGATATCAAATAAGTTATATATAGAGTGCCTAACTATATTGATATTCCTTGAATTCTAATTGTAAGTCTTACTTCCATATTTTGATAACATAAATTTCACCTATAAATTCAAATTATTTCTTCTACTTTATGATAACTTTTACTAATCTATAACTATTTAGCAACTTAACAAAGAAAAAGTTAGGGTACATAGCAACAATAAGCTCGATATCAACAAAATTTTTAGCTTCTTCATATACTTCCGTATCATCCTCTAGGTAATCTTCATAACTCCAATTGCTCTCCAAATTATATACCCTAGCAGTATTTACTACACCTGGGCATGTATTTCCCACACTTGGTCTTCTAATAACTTTTCCAATGGCAAGGCGTCCGACAATTAGTGGTGGCTTAGCAACTTAAATAGTGGTAGCTATACAATGTGGGTAAGTAGTGGAAAAGTGCCCAACTTTATTGCAAATAAAGCAAGTAGTAGTGTTTCTCTTAGGACAATTTATCACTTGGTGTAAGCCTTCACCACAAAAGAAACACTTACCTTGTAATTAGGGATAATTTCTAGGATAATGATTTCCTCTACATTTCTAACACTTAGTTGTCTTAGCAATCTTTTTCTGAAATATTCTTTGTAGTCTCACAAATCTTCTCATCTTGCTACTATTGCTACCACTTGGGCCTTCAAAAGGTCTCTTACCAAACATACTGATTTTGCACTTGTAGCTTCCTCACTTTGCCTTTTTGCATTATTTAACACTCTTGCCTTCTCTACCATATCAACAAAGTTTCTTGGCTCAAATTCCAAGTCTTCTTCTCATATCAACATCAAATCCCTTAGAAAATATCTGCATTTTCAAATAATCACTTGTTTGATATTTTAGTAGTGCAAATTATAGCAATTGGTTGAATTCAGCTTCATATTATTCAATAGTACGGGTTCCTTTCACCATGTTAGGAACTCACATCTAAAAACATCCCAAGTAATTGGTTCTCTTAGATTCCATTATTTTGATTCCCACTAAGAACGTGCCTACATCTTTAACATATAAGTACCATAGGTAAGTCTGAGTTGTAGTGGTACTTTAAACACCTCAAATGACCTCTCAATCTAATTTAACCAGTCCTCAACCTCATCAGGTTAGCTAGTAACACCCTCAAAGTACTTATTACAATAGATAAATTCTAGGAGAAGACTGTGTTGCTGTCTAAGATCAAGGGGTACTAGAGGCATAACTCCATTGGACCAACTAGTGGTAGAGGAGGTAGTTGTGGTAGGTAACATATGCTTCTAAGTCAAATATGTTCTTAACAACTTATTTTGTGAATTGATAGTAGCTACGTTGTCATCAATACGATCCTGCAATATGCCTGCTTCTCCTTCTTAAGTAAGTAGAGCCTAACTAACTGGAAGTCTCCCTTCAAGCTTGTTTTGATTGAGAAATTCATTTCCAACCTTAGATAGAAATAACAAGCTATAATTAAATAGTATTAGAGATTACGAACACAAATTGGAAACAAAATACGTACACATACAACAATAGTAATAATAAAGGCTACATTCTTTCATTTCTTGTAAAAATGAGGTTACATTTGTCTAGTAGCCACTTCTAGTGAGTGAATCTTCACTTACAACTGTACAAATCCAAGTCAAAGTACAAAGTTTCAAAATACAACAGAACTTCTTAGAATACAAAAAGCTCTTATACATCAAAACTCACAAATACATCATAACCTCACTACAAGAAATCTTTTAGAGTATAAAATGATCAAACATGATCTTAGAATGTACAATAGAAGGATCATGCGTGATCACTTTGATGCTAAGTAGCAATTCCAAAATATAGCCAATGAGAATAAATGTCAACAACCTCTATCAAGGGCATGAAGACAGTCTTACACATGCATCTCCTTGGGATCTAAATATTGGAATTGAAAATGTAGAACCAACATTGGAATAAACACTCAACTCCTCACTAGGTGCCTATCAAGCCTACTCCCTAGGTAACCAGAAGTCTAAATGATCTAGATAGATAGTAAGTGCATCAGATGAGTCTCCTCCAACTAGTATTATAGGAGGGAGTCCAGGGTTTACCTAATAATACTCGTAATCCTTAGTAAAGGGGAACTCTTAATTAGGCTTAGCTTATGGAATAAGAGCATCCAACTATACCCTCAACTCATCAAATCCTACCCCTTGCCTAGGTCCATTAACCTCAATCTCTGGTGGATGGTTAAACCATTGATAAATATTGGCCTAAAAATCAACCATAACGCTAGCATTATCCTAAGCAATGATTGAACCATGATTAGCATGATGATCAATAACCAAGGCCATGCCATGACCAACAACTCTACTATGCACAAATGACGGTAGCTTTGGTAATGGATTAGTACAAACTAAAAATACTAACTCATGTATGCGATTAGCACTCTCCCTAGCCTTTAAGTGATAAACCATATCTTCATCTATCGACATGTCTACCACTACATGAAGAGTCCTGTAGATCCATCAGTCTTACCAGTAAGTTCTTAGACCTCACATAGTAAAGACCTCATGTAGTATATACAGTCAACTTACTAGATCTAAATCCTCACATAATATTCATAAGCGCTATCAATAGTCAAATAAGGTCTCACCCTCATGGAGTCGAAATAAAGCCTAATCAGTCCGTATCTATAGACTTGACCTCTAAATTGACAAGGCATATAATTACTTCCATTATTACATTATTATAACATTCAATAATTAGGTTTTCGAAAGTTTAAATACTTAACTCAGTTCTACTCCTTTCAAAATCACCAAGTAAGTTATTCTAATGTCTAGGATTAGGTTTTATTTATCCTATTTAAAGCCATAACCTAATACCACCTTTTCTGTTATGACTCGAGGGGTGGTTTAGTCATGCTAAGCACCATATATCATACAAAAGATCATAGATTAGTTACCTTTACAATTGATAACCTTCATATGACATATAAAGACTACTAACACAACCAGTTACCTAAGAGTTATGCAAGCGCAGATGATATCACAATATAATCATATTAATATAAGATTTCACAAAGCAACTACTATACATACTAATAAAATACTCTAAGTCCTCAAAGTAAGTTTTACTACAAATCACTATTGAATAACATAAAACATAAAGTAAAGGAAATCCAATTGAGAGTTTGCTACAATAAAGTTTTCTTAACTCTCCGCTTCCATACATACAAACCCAAAGGCTTCTAACTAACCTTAGGCATGCCTCAACTAGGTATGATAAAAAGATCTTCCTACAAAAGAAGTCTATAAAGGTGTAAGCTAAGAAGCGTAGTGAGTTATCTCTTAACTATACAACAAGCAAGTTGATCAACAATTAACTTCAAACATATAAATGTATGAACAAACAGAATGTCACACAAATACATACATTTGACTAGGTACTATGTGTAACTTAGATCTAATGCCCTCCAAAGTTACTATTAGAGTATACACGGTACCAATCAGATTCAAGTATCATACTTGAACTCATACAACTACGAAACTTCGCGTTTCATATTAAAAAATAAAATAGTTTGTTCGTTTCTAGTTTTAAAACTAAGTTCTAATTATGATAGTGAGTAAGCCCCCACAGTCGACACTCACTTTTAAATGAAGGCAAGGTAAGGTCATATTATACGAATACATCATACTAAAACACTTTATTCATAATAATAATCAACCATGCATGGCCTCTTGCTACCTCCATGTGATATGATGATTGGAATTATTTTAATGTAATGTATGATTATGCATAACCAAGTTTAGTTTAATCAAGTCCAATTACTGTGTGATCAATTAATATCACAAATAATCAATTCTCTACTGATATCTATAATATATCTATAATGCAGCAACCAATTTAGTTTCATAAACTAAAGTATTTTCATACAATATATAAACATCAATCACATGCATACTCTGAACCCTACACATCAAGTAATTTATCAATAATGTTTAAGATTCACTATTTACATACACAAATAAGTATAATATGATTAGAAGCACTCATACATCCAAGAGATCTATCAAGGGTCATAATAATTCACTGGTAGGTCGGTATTTGTATTGAAATCACCTCATAAATAGAAAGTTTGAAAAATAATAAGTATCTAGGTGAGATGCTTAATCCACTATAGTATTTAATAAAATCTGCCCAAATTTGTTAATTTTTTTTATAAAGTTCTTGGTTTAAGCTTTTTCATCAACCACATGTAACATTTTTGTTTTAACTCCGAATTTTTATAAACTTATAGTCTACTTTTATCGTTTGGAAGACATACTTTCTCGTAATGGGGTCTGTTTCGGACGTTGTAACTTGCATTTTTTCTTATGATCTTAAAATATTACAAGTTTTATTATTTTGACCAAAATATTTTTAAATTATTATTTTAAGCTTTTTTCTATTGATTGATGATTTAATAAAATTATAAATTTTTTATTTTTGAAATTTCTTATTTTCAATTTTATTTAATAATTACTTACTTATCTGACTATTTTAAGGTTAAATGCTTATTTAATTCACCTTTTGCTATATCTACAATTTTCTCATTAATTGATTATTTTATTATTATTTACAAATTTAATTATATGAACAAAGGTCCCAACGTGGCAGCTTCTTGTTGTTCCATGTATCCTTTTCTAAATTTTTAAATATTTGCATTTTTTTTAATTTTTTTAATATTAATTAATATTTATAATTATATATCTATTATTATAATTTATTAAACTTTGTAAATTAATTCAATTTCCCTCCTTTAAGGTCATGGCCCAACATGTATATTTCTATATATGTACTTTTATTATCTTATTTAAGGATTTATTAATTTAGTATACTTATGCATATCTTATTTTGACATATGCTTACACTTATACTATACTACCACTATACATATATTTATACTTGTACATATACTTTTATACCTAGGTTTTCTTACTTTATATATACACATGTATCCTTATAGTGTATCTCACATATATGTATAATAATCCTAAACATACTAAGTACCATATATATGTACACATACTATATACACATATCTATCTATATTGATATGTACCATATGTTTAAATAGTTGATCATGACATATATGTACATATAGTTATATATATATATATATATATATGTATGTATGTATGTATGTATAGAAATGAAAATAAACAACTATACAAACTATCTCAATACATGTACATAGAATGCTTTTTCTTTTACAAGGTTATTACAATACATTTGATCTCTTTTACATATCCTTAAAAAACATAATACTACAAAATACATACACAACATAATGAGTACATAACAAATGGGTATTGTAAGATGAATCAAATACAATATACAGACTAATTAATTACTCCTTTTTGCTATCTGGAAGATTTGTAAATCAAGGACTCCTCTTCCTCCTCTTAGAATTGATGCAAAGATAATATTGAAATGTGTTACAAAACAAGATGCTAATTGATGAATTAATGAAAAGAAATAAGAAGGAGAAGGGGCAAAAGGAAGAGGGAAGTGGGATGATTGGAAAAAGGAAAGTGTGTGTATGTTATTTTGTATTTGATAAGAAAAAATGATGAGAAATTATGTATACATGCAGCTGGTTGAAAGGAGAAAAAAAAAAAGAGAAAAGTAAAAGGTAAAAAAAAGAAATGAAAAGAAATAAGATGGAAGATAGGATGGATTAGACTTTAACCTTATCTCCTTTTCTTAATCTTGGTCTACATAATTTAATCACATGTAGAAATAAGGAAATAAGTCACAATCAAAATTGAAGCAAGCAAAAAGTGGAGAAGAAAGAAAAAAAAAAGAAAGGAAAAAGGAAAAAAAAAGAAAGGAAAACGAAAAAAAAAAAAGGAAAATGGGAAAAAGGAAAAGAAAAAGTACAAATTATTTGATTGACTTTTCTAAATGTGTGAATAATTTTTTTAAGTGGCATTCAAAATGATTCATAATACAATTATGGAGTGAAATATAGAGTATAAAATTAATGTATATTTTTTAGTGCATAAGTGTAAGATATATAATATAATTAGCTCTAAATAATTAAATCAATACGAAACTAGCACATTCATGTATAATTATGGAATTTTAAATAATCTCAAAATAATATTCATAATTTTATTAATTTTGTTAATTAAGTTGTTACCCTTTACGTTTATAATTATTTAGAAGTTATCTTTATTCATTAATTAACGATTTTACATAATTATGCACGTTAATCAATAATTATATCCAATTAGTATTTTACTATTATTGAGGAAATTTATATGTTTTATAAGCTTAGAGTTTTAGTTTTTAGAGTTTTCAATCAAGTTCAGGTTTAATTTCTTATATTTACACATATATAGCATCTAGGGTTTTTTTACGCAATTAGGGTTTCGATCAATATTTTAAAGTTTTTCCCATTCATAATATATTCAAGTTTATAATTTAATAAAATTTTAATTTATTTGGCCTAATTGCATAAAAAAACCTTAAAATATTTTCTCGGACACTCAGGTCAAATTTAGGGTTCAAACCAAAGTTTTACAGTGTTTACAACTAGCCTTAGTAAGAATGTAAGATATTATAGAAGCTGAGGCAAGAGATGTTAGGAGCCACATGTATTAAAGTTATAGAAGATACATAAAAGTAAGATTAGTTTACCTATGATAAGACATTAAAGTGTAGAATGTAACACAAATGCAACATAGTCGTGCCTTTAGCAATTATGTTAAGTTACAAATGCATAGAAATTTGTAGCTGAAGATAAACCATAGTTTTTAAACTATAAGTGTGAGGCTTAGAAAGTTAGACAAAAGGTCTTGGTAGCATATGAAGTATTAGAAACACTATAAAGTGAGTAAATTAATGTTGCAAGTTGAACCCCTATAGTACGGAAGGGAATAATAAAGGTATAGACTTAAATGTAAGGGCTTGAATAACACAAAGAATGAAGAATTTTGAAATTATGACTTTAACAATAGTTAATGATTGTGATGTGATGTGATGTGATGTGAAAATCAAAGTTCCATAGTGAAAGTACGATATTGGGTTTGAACCCAAAAGTCTTGGATTGTAAAAGTTTCGAGGATGAAACTTTTTGTAAGTGAGGTAAAATGTAAGATTAGGTCTTCAACCTATTACCTAAGACTTAGAGTGGTAGACCACTTCTACTACATTTAGGATGTAGGAAGTGTAGCAAAGGCAAACAATAAAGTAAAGTCATTAAGAGAAGCTTAAGAAATAGGTTAAGTTAAATAACCATATCTAAACTATTTGATATCGACACGATTTAGGGGGTTTAGAACGATTTAGGGCTATTGGATAATTTTATTTGAATTGAGCTAAATTTTAATATAAGTTCATAAAAGTCAAACAAATAGCCTTAGTAATATCAATT
This sequence comes from Lumnitzera littorea, assembly GCA_024138015.1. Classification (NCBI taxonomy): domain Eukaryota; kingdom Viridiplantae; phylum Streptophyta; class Magnoliopsida; order Myrtales; family Combretaceae; genus Lumnitzera; species Lumnitzera littorea. The sequence continues at coordinate 25,313,697 of JAMXBB010000008.1, forward strand.
TCTCAAAATAAAGCAATTATAATATTTAATCTCAATAAAATGTATTTTTATTAGGTACAATTGGAAATCATCAAAAACTCGAAATTAGAGTTCCAAATGATTACAAAACCTTAGAGATAAATTATATGTGTAATAAAAATATGATATGACACAAAATAATATTTAGAACATATGTATACCCCCTGTGTGTAATTATTATGTGTATATGTGTACCCGAAACTAATTAAAATACTCAAAAATAATATTTTAGGCCAAAATAAGTTAATTAAATTCATGAAAATTAATAAAAAAAATTTACAAAGGAAATTTAGGCACTTGAAATTCATCCTAATAAGCATGTGTCTTAAAATGGACAAGTGTTGGGGTTTAGGATAGGGATAAACATGCAAAGGAACCTCATATTTAAGCTTTGAAATTTGAAGAGAGAGAAAGAAAAATGCATTTTATATACTTAACCAACTTAGGAAATCTAGAATGCTTTCCAGCATGTGTGCTTATGCAAAGTGAAGTTTAAGAAAAATTAGAATGGATTAAAAGGATCAAAGATGGAAACTAGGGAAAAATAACAAAATTGGTGTGTGAATTGGGTAGTTTAGTAGTTTACAGGTACAAGAAGTTGCTGGGCATGAATTGACCTCACCACCATAAGGAGTGGCCTATGCACAACAATGCCGACAAGGCGGCAGCTACCACTAGTAGCCAAAGTTTCATTTTCTAGTGTGGTTAATTTCTAATTAGATTTTGTAAAATTCTGTAAAAATATAAAAGATGCCTAAAAAATTATTCCTATATATTTTGGTGTACAAAATCTAAGAAAAATATCATTTTGTATATATTTGGCAATTATCATGTACGTCTTTAAGAAATCGGATAATTTTCGATATTGAAATAAATAGGACTAATGACGTAGTTTCACCTTCGAAATTATTCTGTAAACTATCCTATATTAATATTGAATTGCTATGAAGAGATTTCTCGTAAAACTATTTTCTAAATGTTTATGTGATTTTTTAGCTCTAAATTATGTATTAAATTCTGTTTTAGCGAAAAAATAACATATTTTCTTAATAACCTTACTTAGATATTGAGTTTGATTTAATATTGAAGTATTATTGCTATTTTGGAGTGGTTGGGTTGATTGATAGAGTGAGAAGTTGTGAAAAATGGTGAATTGGCCTTATTTAGAGAAGTTGGTATTTAACTAACTTAGTGAACTTAAAGTAATTGATAAATTGTGATATAATGAATAAAGAGTTGAGAAGTATTGAAACTGAGGAAGGTTGGTTTGGAGTGCTATTTGATGCTTAAATTTGATTCCATAATTGTAACATGGAAGGAAGATCGTAAATTAACTACCTATAGGACATTGATTAAAGGCATATGATGATTTAGAGGATTCTAATCGTGAAATTTTCACTAAATTGATACTTAGAGGATTAGTCAAAAGTACATAATAATGAGTAAAATGTAAAAACAAGGGAAGCAAAAGGTTGGTCAAAAGATGATTTTATTAAAAATCCTATAGCTAATAGAGTCAAAAATAGTTTAGAAGATATTATAATAAGGGGTTTAACTTGGAGAAGTTTAGAGGTTATCTTAAAGGATAGAACTGGTGTTATGAATGAACTTTGAGTAGCTAAAATAGTAACTTAAAGCATTTTCGACTAGAGAAAATTGCTTGCTATAGAATCACTCAAAACCTAACTCAAAGGATTTGACAGTTTCAAGTAACTTATAAAAATTGTTGATTGGTCAAGAAATTATGATTTGTAAATGAGGATAGTGCAATAAGAAGCTGTTTCAAAAGCAAGCTCAGAATCTAACTCAAAGATTGAATTAGAACTAGCTTATAACAAACTAATTACCAACAAGAGAGTATTTAATTAGTATATATATATATGCTCATGACCTGCAATTGACCTTAAAAGTACTTACTCTTGCTAGGTGAATTTGTGGAAAAGGAAACCTATGTTAACAAGTAAGATTAGGAATGTACCACTAGTTAGGTAAGTGGATATTTATGTATGCCTTAAGTAGACTTATGTCTACTCCTAACATTGCATGCTTTGATGTTTTGGCTTACTGAACTTAATTTCAATTAATGTGCTATTCGATGAACCATATGGAGCTACCTATTATAATTTTTACTAATTGAATAGTGAAATGATCTAAAACTTGATTGTTATGTTAGTGCTGATGAATGCATATGTGACAATTGTTGGGGTCTATGTTATCTTGGAAAGGAATCTATGGACTAACTCTATTTCCTAAGTTGTTCACCTAGGTGAACCTAGTACCAAGATCTTAGAACCGACATAACTACAAAGTAAAGGTTGGGTAACATGTGATGAATAAGTTTACTTGAATTTGCTAGGTTTTACTTGGCATGCAATTTAATGCGTTCATGGCATGACACTAAAAAGACCTATGGGTCAAGTTTTCTAATAACCGAGATGTTCCTAGGTCGATTTCCATTTGAAAAGTTAGGTTCATAAAGTGAAATACTTGATTTGTAAAAGTTAGGTTTTTGAGCATATAGATACTGCATTATATCTGCTAGGCCAACTATATGATGGATTTTCCAATCATTATATGTGGTTATTGCTAGGCTGAAATATTTGCTAAGTTCCTAGATGTATTATCCAGATGCCCTATTTGAGTGGACAAAACTGGATGAGTTGTTAGGCTGTACTAGGATATTGGTACCGATGCTTGTCACGCGCATGAGCATGATATACTCTTATCACATTTACATTGTTTAATTGGGAAACTATAAGATAATGTAATTGGACTAACTACTTAAATGTTATGCCTATTTTGTTACGCTTGTTATTGTATGTTTGTCCACTCTCACTTAGCTCATAATAGCTAAGGGGATAAGTTTCTCTTATCCTCAGTTTATTGAATAAATAGACAAAATAATCGGAGTGGTAAGGAGACTTCAAAACTCTAGCTAAAGATTGGATCTTGAGAGAAGTTGCTGACTTCATGTTATGGCTTGAGTATATAGTGATAGCATTTTAGGAAAGCAATGGGTGTTACTTTACCAAAGGTTTAGTATAGTAGTAGTAGTCTAAAAACATGTATTTGTGAAAAGAGATACTATGTTGTAAAGAAGTATGTAATTTTGATACTCTAAGTATGGCTTGCTAATCTAGAAGCTTTTATTGTCGTTTATCTTATTAAATGAGAAATTATTTGAAAGTAATTGTTTATGAAACGGAAGAATAGGTTGGATACAGGTTCTACCTTATCCTTAACTTAAGGATGACAGTAACAAATCATATTTAGGTATCAAGAGTTTAAGAGAAATTTTTTAAGTAGGCACCTAGAATGTGGGTGTTGCATCACTAGAAATATATTATGGAAAATGCTCATTAGTAGAGAGATAATGACCATTTGGAGAAATGATTGAGGTAGTAAATTTGATTAGTTGAAATTCTACTAAGAATGACATTTAGTAACTTCAAACATTAAGGGAAAAATCAAAGAAAACAAAAACAAAAACATAAAGTATTTTTTTCAATAGAATTAGAATTAACTTCACCTAGCAAAAGAAATTGTCCAAACATAGCAAGCAAACAACACTTGGGTTCTACTCAAGATGCATATACAACACTCCCTTGCATCTAGACTAGTAGCTTCAACCAAGTTCTTATAACAACTTGGATTAAAATGAGACAAACATAAAGGAATATAGTTAGAAAATAGAGAGTCTTTAAGATGTTTATAGGTACGTTTCACCAAATAGTTTGCTACACCACTAATCTCACGATCTACCCTATTAATAGGATGAGCATCAAAACTGTTAATCAATTGCCTTTGAGTTTGAAGAACCTAATGACATAAGTTAGGATCAACCCTAAGGTTTCTGATCCATTCAATAGCATGCTATGAGTCCACTTCACATATGAGTATTTGAAATCATAATCTAAGGGCTAGTTGCAAACCTTCTCTAATTGCCAATAATTCTACTTTTAGAGGAGACAAGTTTCCTATCTATTTATGTAAACTACAGATGACTTTTCCTTTGTAGTCTCAAAAAATGACTCTTACTTTAACCCTACTTCCTTCATGATCTCGAAAAACACAATGTTTAATAAAAGGTTTTAGCACTATAATATTTGTAATATATAGGTGAAAAATGAAAATCTATATCTTAACATGTATTATATTTAGAAATATAATTGGATAAGTAGATAATTCTATAATTGTGTAACATCTAGAACATATATAAATATAAGTAGATATAATTACATAGACATAACCTAATAATACATAAATAACATGTACCATTATAATATCTCATCTATCTATATCATTTATACCCCAATAGGCTTTTGGTATCTTTTTACGTTTCTATTAACTACTTCTAAAATATCTTGCAAAAATTTATTAAAATATATGCTACGATAATCTAACTTAATTATATCAAGGATAAATGTATAATTTCACAAAATTATTCTCTTCTCCAACTTGTACCACATTTATTGTTCCAAATATTTCTTTTTCCAAATAAGGAAATTTATAGAATCATTCTCTTTCTAGTGCTCAATTATATCCCTTTTATTATCTCAAATCTTTTTATTTCTTAATCGAAATTACCTATTAAAAGTTAGTGAATGCATTGAGAGATATAATTAGTACTCTAATAAATATATATTTTTCACAAAATTTGTAAATAGATGAATTGCTATTATTCAATCATATGTTTCATACACTTCATATTTTTATATAAGCACATGTAGTACAAACCCATTTTCTACTAGTATTATTTAAGTGTAGGCAGCATCTTTCGATCTTTTTTTGTAGTTCCTTAAAATATCCCACAACATATTTGAAAGTACTATTAAAACATATAATATTAAAGTCTATTGTAATAAGAATAAGGTAAAGTAGGTAATTCACCATTTTCTCTCTCTTTTGATTATTTTCTCCTACTCTTAATACCTTACCCATTCTTAAATTTGTAACATAAATTTAGCATCATTATCTTTCTTCTTCTTTTTTTCCTTGTATCACTTCTTACTCTCAAAATAAGTTTCAAACTTCTATTCACGTTTAGAAATGGTAGTAAAAAAAGTTGGAAAAAAGTAAAAGCATCTTCAAAATATTTGTAACTTAAGTCCTTCAATTAACACCTTTAGTGTACTGGTTACTTGTTCACATACAATTCATAAAAATTTGTGACTTTCAAGAAGTAAAGATGCTCAAAGGCCAAAATCAAATGGGAAATAATATAGAAAAAAGGGGAAAAGAGTATAAAAAATAAACCCAAGATTATGTTTTGTTATTATTTCTTTCAACTTTCTATCTCTACCTTCTTTGGCATTCTCAAATGGGTATTTTAGGTTTTACTATTTCCACTTTCTTCACAGTCCAAGTATTTGAACTTCTATATTCATTTGAAAAGCTTTAGCCTTTATTAGATTATATATTGCAACACAATGTACTTTTAATAATTGTATTACTATATTCACACTCTTCATATTCTAGGTATTCAAGTTCTCATATTTATTTTAAAAGTTTCAATCTTTATTAAATTACATAATGCATATAATCAAAGTTGTTAAACTTGCAATTATACCTAAAATCGCTAAAGGGTCCGTAGAATCAAAATATAAAATCAAAATGTAAAAACGTAAGTTTTTATAACTTATATAAATGGCTTTTGAAAAACTATAAATATATTGTAATAGTTATAAAAAACTTGAAGTACAAGATAGAAATAAAGAAATAAACAAATTAAGTTCTTTTTCTACGAAAATAACTTTTAGTCTATAATCTAACATTTACGAAATAAGGATAAGCAAGGTCGAAACCATTTTTTTTTCAATTAATTTATCTGAAAAAAGGTAATAAATTACATAAAATTAAATATTTTAACTCATTTTAAGTTGCTAATAGTATAAACTTAAATATATGATTTTTCATATAAACTTTTCTATTGGACTTAAAACCCATATGAAGGTTATGAATATTAAAGAAGGGACAAGGAGAGAGAAAAAGAGGAAAAAAATTAGAATAGGATAGGAAAGGTGATTTAATACCTTAATTGTCAATAGGATTATAGAAGGCTACTTATATATATATACATACATACATATATATATATATATATATGGACATTCTATTCATATATGTGGAATAAGTAAACTTGGTTGAAAACATAAGTTTCTATTGAACTTTATAAAGTTGGTTAAAAACATAAGCTTCTATAAGAGAAATATTTTATACACGAGTTAATTTAAAAGAACTTCTGAAAATTGTAAACTTATAAAATTATATGGGTAGAATCACAATTTTGACAATTATGCATGAATACAATATACTTGCATTCTATTCCATTTCAAACATGCTTGAATTCAATAAGTTACTATTATAGAATGGTAATCCTATGGCTATTACCAAACACAAGATTAGAATTTTCAATATATTTTTTATTTCATTTTATAGCAATTTAAAATGCATAAACAAATAATGTAAGTAATTCTACTTCACTTAATGAATGATTTATAAATTTTGTTAATTGGATATTATTGACATGATTTATAAGTAATTCTACTTCGCTCAACTTGAGATATGCATTTAGGCTCCCTAAATGTGAGGAGGCTTGCCGAATTTATAGAATAAGGAGGTAAGAAAAAGAAAATGAGAGAGAGAGAGAGAGAGAGGAAAATATGGATATCGGGGCAAGCCTATGGATCAAACACGAAGTGAAGAAGATGCATTGAAGAATTTATATTTCAAGACACGAGTATGCATTAAAAAATAATAGTAATAATAATCATGTATTACAATGCACTGGCAATAACGAGGCGTTGGAGCCACTGCAAACAAGATATGAGGAATCAAGAGAAGGGGTTGCGGAAACCGATAAACATGCGAACAAGATCACTCCACACAAAGCAAGTATGAGGATTCTTTGAATAAGAAAATCATACATAGATAACATGACGGTGGTAAATATTGAGATATAGGGGAAAAACAAAACATATACATGAATATATATAACGGAAAGTTATATATGATGCATTTATGAAGACAAGTTACATATCAAACCAGGTGCAATTTAGAGACGAGAGAGCTGTTAGTGTCAATGATTGGAAAAACTCGATGGTTGTCAGTCGTTGAGTGTAGTAATCTCCTATTGTGATCGTGCAGATAGCGGAAAGTGAGTTGGAATAAATTATAGCAGTAACTAAAAATATAAGGAAGGAACTAATGCCAATACCACAAGTCCATAAATAAACGTATCAGCCAAAACGTTCGGCAACTTGCAATCCAAAATTCAAGCCTCCACCTCCTAAGAATTTCATGTCCAAGCAATCCACATTCAGCGCACGTTCATTACAATTAGAGGCCAAACGTAATTTTAATAAAGAAGGCCATGACATCATGAAGTCCATGGAAGCAAAAACCTAATTCCAAGTTGTGTGTCATGGAATAAGACTGACTTGAGTGAATCGAACTTGGAATAAGAAAAATATAAGCACGATGAGCTGCACTTGCATATATATGTATATGTATATGTATATAGCCAACGTGATGGGAATTAGACGGAGATAAATATTTCGAGTCAAAGACATGATCGGTGATTTGGTAATGAGATATAATGCAATCTAATTTGTTTAAGACTGATTTGACAAGAAAAAAAAAAAAAAAAAAGAGGAAGAGAGAGAGAAGAAGAAGAAAGAGAGAGGGCATACCGGGAAGCTTCTTGTTGTTATGGGCGAAGACAGTAAAACGAGATGAAGAAATATATAGCCGACTAAGGATAATGCAAACATAGATGCTGAGGAATTCAAATTAAACATTTGATGCATTTGGATGGTTGTGATAGTATTTAAAATGATTTGGTGTCCATATATGGTGGAATTTGATTGAAATAAAGAACATTTTGGAAGAGGAAATAAAAATATTTAAGGAAGATTTGTTCGTGCAGGCTCTGTGGGTGGAACTGGATCTGGGTGTTGCTTATCTTCAAGCCCGTCTTTGTTGTTTCCAGACTCGAGCAAAACTTTAGAACACCTTTATTTTCTTTTGCAAGGAAAAAATACATAAATAAAAGGGCGCTGCATGGAACGGACATTAGCTACCAAGCCATTATTTCTCTTCCATTTCATAGCACACTTTTACAGGTACAATATATTTTGGGAGATTAATTTATGAAAAGATAACAGATCAAGTGGCTTGTATGGGGATATTTACTATGAGTAGAATATCTTGGAGGTGCTATTGAAGGTTGCGAAGGATTAGTTCCTCAAAATAGATATAAAGTGTATTGAGAACAAGAAGAAAAAGGGGAAAAGATTAGTCTCAACAATATATATATATAATGATGCCACAAGGAGACCGTTTATAAATCTGGAGTTAGATTGGAGAAAGCTAGGACAATAATGGTACGTGGAGTCAACCCAATAAGACTATTAACATACCTAGTGAAGCAAAATTTGCTTTTATGAAGAAAGCTCATATGATATAGAAGATTTATTTAATATACTACCATGGAGGACAATGGATACCCAACAAGCCTAAGGCAACGTGTGTAATTAGACGATGCAACAAACTTATATATTGAAATATGTAATAAATGAATTTGTAATACTGGCACCAAACTCATATGCTATGATCCATCAATTAAATAAAAATTTTAGCTATGTGAGTGTACATAGCTGCAGTGTAACTACTCCATTAACGTATACATGTCATGCAGTAGCCTTAGCTATCTTAAAAAATACTTTCAATGCCTAAACTCCTTGACTTCTTTCAAAAGACTTTGGTTAGGGGATAGAATGTAGAGGGTAAAATGATTTATGAGCCTTAAGTCTATTAATGATTTAGGCTTGACTCTGTAGGTTAAGATGATAGGGCCTAAAGAGTTAGGGATATAAATTTGAGATGACTTAGGAAGATTTAGTATGGTAGGCTTGGAGTAGGAATTGTTGGAGTAGTTCAACTATTTACAACCTTGGGGAAGCTCATGTACTTGGAGTGGCTATCTATGGGCTTAGACTTAACAAGAGCCTATGGAGGACTCAAACAATAATAAGACTCATTTCAACCAATGATTGTCAATGTGATCTAATGGACATTGTTCATGGCATAACTTTATAAATACTTAAGAGTTCCTCCTTATTTAGCAAACTCTCAATTATTGAGAGAAGTGGTGCTATGCTATCACATTGCTATGATAGAAGATCTATAGAGATCAAAGTAAAGAACATACCATCTCTTGTCTTAAATGGTGGGGTTGATGCACTATAGCCCCTCTACTTATCACTAATGTATTTGAGTTTCTTGAGATTGCTTACTTTTTCTCTCTACTACTTTTCGTCTTTACTTCTTCTTCTCTAAGTTATCCCTTACATGTCATTCTATGTCACTCCTCTAAGGTCAAGTGTAGCGTTGGACTTTGCATGCACGTAACAACTATAACCAGATCTCCTTATCTATACACAATAAACTAATTTAGTTTTTAAGCAAATTTAAACTAGAAAAGGGCTTTATGAAATGGATAAAATGTATAAAAAAACTTATTTAAGCAATTTAATGTTAAACCTAAGTCAAATAAATTAATTAATTAAGAGAACTAAAGGAAATAAGTAGTTTATTATTTTCAAACATCGATATAGTATGCAAATAGATATCAAGTACTAGGGCAATATTGTTAGGGGAAAAGATTTAGATATCGGCATAGCATGTGATTAGATATCAAGTGCCATGGATAATTTGGTCTAGGAAAAAAGATATTCATTAATTAACTTCTCCATTAGCTACAATATGTTCCACTCATTCCATATTTCTATCACACATGAAGATACCTTTCTAGAACAAAAACTATACAAAACCAATCTCAAACTCAAAGATACAACAATATTGAGTATATCATTTGCCTATCTAACATAAAAATTTGTTTTTCATCAAGGAGACATCATGGAAACCATAAAAGTTTTGTTTTGCAACTTCAATGCAATTATAATTTGAGTTTTAGGTATCTCTTACCAAGGATTAAATGTAAGTATCATTCTTATCTTTACCTTTTTGAAGAATTCCCAGCTTTGTTATTTTGGTGTAGTTTTAGTGAGTGTAGTTGACAAAGTAGATGGGAACAGTGGTGATACAATTACGGTGTAGATTATGTGTTAGTAATGTCGTAAAATGGTGTTGATGTGTTTTGTATTGGATATGTATGCATGCACAAAGTGTAAGTATGTGTGTGCACTTGACGGGTCGATGTGTGTGTGTATTTAATGTGTGAGTGTATAGGCATTGGGTCAATATGTATGTGTTTGCTTACTTTGTGTGAATTCATATGTCTTAGGTAGGTGTGCTTGGTGTGTAGCGTATATGTGTGTGCAATTGTGTGACACCATATTGTATGTGTGTATGTATAGTTTGTATGATGTGAGAGGGAGTAAGGGATGAAGGAGAGAGAAGAAGGGACTGAAGGGGGGATGGGGGAGAGGAGTGATGGGAAGGGGAGAAAAAAAAAGGTATTATATAATTATATATAATACGTAAATATATTATGAATGTTATGTATATATATATATATATATATATATTAAATGTATATAATAGAAAATAATGTATATAATATGTGATGTTCATATGTGAGCATAAGGTTGGTGTGTATACATTAAGATGATGAAAAATATGTGGAAGGATATAAAAAGAAATGTATAGTATAGTTCGCGAGCCTAGAGGTTAAGGTTGAGAGTTAAGTTAAAGGGGAAAAGTATTGAGTTGAGTTAAAAATGATTGAATTGAGTTTTAAATCCAGTATTGTATTTATAATAAGGTGTTAGGAGGCATGTGGTGTCTAACCTCATTGAGATAGGAGTGCCAGGTACAGGATACATCTTTGATGGATGTGTGTGTTAAGTTAGTATGTATAAGCCAGACTAAATTAAAGCTTATACTTAATTGTTTTGCCGATTGTGCTTAGCTTTAACCATTGATTAGTCAGGTCTAGTGATGATGGTAAGGTTCTTAGTGATCTTTGTGTGACACTGTCCCATGTAAAGTCCCATATTAAAATGACCCAAGTAAATCTAGGATGGTTCTGGCACTTAGGTGTTAGGGAGTACCTCACATCAACACTTATGTAGTATTTATATATTGCATGTTAAGGCTCATAAGTAACCCCAAGTGTTCAAACACTAGAACTGTACTATTTGTAGACTTAAATTGAAAGATTAAAACTGTTGCTTGTTGCATTAATAGTAGTACTCGTGTATATGTACTTGATCGGTTACTTATGTTTCACGTGCATGTGTATGGTATCCTATATGGGCATTCACTCACCTTATAGGGACTGCTATTTTCACCTACGGGATTAGTTTACAAGGTAGGCAATGAGATTTATGTTGAGGATTTCAATTATGACTATCTTTACTATAATGAGGAGGGAAGTTATTACTGTAATGAGGAGGGAGATTATTACTCTTATGATGATGGAGCTGGGGTGTTGTAGATTAGCTGTAAGAGGGAACTTAGAGGATTTATGTTTATTTTCACTATAATCATTTATTTATGAGACTTGTGTGGTTATGGAGTCACTTGTGACTATTGTTGATGGGTGATTCTCGTTTCGGTATATGAATACCAGCAACACTAGAAAACAGCTACAGGGGGTGCTAGAGGGTGCTTCGATGAGGCCAATCAAATGCCTAAGTTAGCTCCTAAGTTATGTGGAGGGAGATATCAAGTAGCTAGGAAAAATGACAAAGTATAAGAAAGGTCCCTTACCTGAGAGTCTTGTTTAGTAGTTATAGTAAATCAATGGAGATTGTCCCTGAATTAGGCCCCTAGATCGGGTTTAAATATTAAGCCCACTAATATAAACCTATATAATCATTCTCCAAAAATTCCTATCAGCACTTGCCCCCCACTCTCTTTGGTGATAAAGTTAGAAAAGAGAGTATTTAGGGAGGTTAATTTAGTGAGATTTCTGGAAAAGTTTGTAATACAAGCTTGAGGAGGCTAGAGTGCTTGAAGAAGTAAAGACTTAAAGAGGCTAGAGCATCTAAAGATGTATGAGCGCTTGAAGATACAAAGGCCTAAAGAGGCCAAAGCACTTAAAGAGGTCGGAGTGCCTAAAGAGGTGAAGGCCTAAAGAGGTCGGAGAGCCTAAAGAAGCTGAAGCACTTAAAGAGGCAAAGGCCTAAAGAGGCTAGGGTGAGATTCAAACTCGCAACCTCAAGCTAATTCAATACTAATATTCAAATACTTAAATGCTATTTGTAGGAACGTGTAATTATTACCATGATTCCCGATGCTACGTTTAAAATCTCCCAATGAGATGTTCTTCTAGGGGGATGAACTTATTTGCATCTAATATGTTGGGGGATGTTAGGTCTTGTGGGTGAAACTTTTCGAACTCAACTTTTCTCTTCGACATCGATTCTTATATTCTCCATATTTGCATGCTTAAGGTGTTTGATGAAAATTTTTGGGTTCTTTGAGCAAGCGGTTTTTGTGTTTCCCAACATCTGCTTGTACCACGAAAGTCAAAAACTACCTTGATTAATCGTCGTGCTACATCTATGTTTTGGAGAATTTGAGTCTATATGCTCATAACGCCATTTTCATGCAAGTGTACATGCTTGAGTTAACCGTAATCTGAACTATTTTTGGGTCATAACCACCATCATTTGGTGGTTAACAGCAAATTCATGTATCGCCCGTGTTTCATAACCATACTGTGTTCCACATTCTCTAAGTTCTAAGCTCATGTAATAATAAGGTTAAGAAGTATTCAAAGACAAAATTCAAAAGCCTAAAGCTAAAATTCAAAAGGAGCTCATAAGGCGATGCACTGAATGTGATAGTAAGATTTTTAACTTAAGCACTTATAATATGGTCTTTGAGTACTCGCAAGAAGAATGCCTGAGTCACACAAGGTCACCAATCATCATGGCCGAGTAGTCTAAGTTTTGTAGCTATGCCGAATCGCTGAGAACAGTTTATCCAAGCTGTTCCTCAACAAGGTGGAGTTTCAATGTACTGGACTTCAATCATGCTGAGCATTGGATGTCCTGTTATCCACCACAGAACTGCTTATGGCCGAGTGCTACAATGTGTATTAACTGCTACTTATGGTCAAACTGATGTCCGAGTTATTTATGACCAAGCTGCTTGTCTCTCGAAACTTCACCGAATTCCAAGTGGCCGAAGAGAGACTTTAGTTTCGAGCAAGTCCTCCAAACTCCATTCCGAGATGGCCAAGTCCATCAACTCAGTGCCGAGAAGCTTACTGCCCTTCGAGATGCACAACACGGGGGATAATGTCAACCCAAGTTGCTATGTGCCTAGATGTTGAGAAATGGATGTTGAGCTATTTCCATTTACCTGTAATGGCAGTCAAGAGATCGAAGGGCATAGGAAGCCGAGAAATATCTCGCCGAGCCATATTGTCTAAAATCTGCTAAATGGCAAAGAGTGCCAAGCTAAAATGAACTCCTTGCAAATCAAGCTTCGTGTCAGATAGCCTAAAAGTCGAGTATGTTCAAGTTACTCTAAGGTGTCAAAAAGTTCCAAATCCCGAATAGTCCACCATGGCCGAGTAACCTCAATGGAGCTTCAAGTTGCATCTAATGTATTGAGCAAGTGCTGCCGATATGCTGGGATGACGAGAAGCCGAGCCTTCCACTCATCAAGTCGCCAAGCTATTGGTGTCAAAAAGCAGAGTCGCCAAGAATTTTGCTCGAGCAACTTTGCCGAGTCATTCATCTAATATAGTGGAAGTTGCTTTAGGCAACTCAACTACAACCAATGCAAATCAAGGTTACAGCACTTGATCAATAAATCTAATCCACATCGAAATTTCATGGAAAATTGAATTCCAACATTAGGCTTACAACGCACCCATCATGCTTGCAGCAACTTGCTCCACCAAGTTATGATCGAATCCATGCCGAACTTTGAATCCGCATGCTTTCTTAAACATCAGCTGCTAAACTTATTTATGTTGCTGCATATTGATGAGAAACTATGAGTATTGATATAGAATTCAAGCCTAAGCTACTATGGTTAAACTCCGAGCTATAAGTTGAACCCAAGCTCTTCAACTCCGCTTGCCAACTTGAGCTATTCCACAACCTAATTCTATTTATCCAAGCTTCTCAACGGCTAGGTTTAACACGTACATAGCCATTGATCAATAATTCAAAGCCAACAATTCGAGTTCGAACAATTGTACAACGATTGCATTTGAAGAAGTCGATGTTGAGGACAAACGTAAATATACCTATTTGAAAGCTAAATCATTCATAGTCCAAGTGTCCATCATGCAAGTGTGTATCTCATGTTAGGCTTTATACTGTGATATTGACAATATTCACATTTAATTTTTGGTTTCTATACCCAGTTATATCTATTTACATTCACAACACTTTATTAACTCTTAGCAAGCTTACTTCAACCTCCCTTTAGGATGAATGCAAGAACTCAAAAATAGATTAGGTATAAGGAAGCCCCTCCACTTTAAGCCCGTATAAACATAATTCGCTAACGGGCAACTCTTAATAGCTTTAGGTCTTACACGCTATGGACAATGAGCTAGAATAAACTCACATGTTCTATCTAATAAATAGACAATGAACCACTTGAAAACCCTCAACTGTCAAATAGTAACGGGCTAACACTCAAATCCAACATTTGGCACTAAAGTCCTATATATTAATGAACTATAAGCCAACTAGCCTATCATATGTCAAACTCGAACAACCTGGAAGCTTCTACAGCCTCTTCAAGTGTATTGGTCTCTTCAGGTGCTTTGGCCTCTTTAGGCCCTCACCTCTTTAGGCACTCCCGCCTCTTCAAGCCTTTACTTCTTCAAGCACTTAACTTCTTCAAGCTAGGATTACAAACTTTTCTAGAAATCTCACCAAATCAACCTCCCTAAATACTTTCTTTTTTGACTTTGTCACTAAAAAGAGTAGGAGGCAAGTATTAAAAGGCATTTTTAGAGAATGATTGTATAGGCTTATATTAGTGAGCCTAATATCTAAACCCAATCCAACAGCCTAGTTTAAGGACAATCTTCATTGATTTACTATAAATACTAAACAAGACCCCTAGGTAAGGGACCCCTCTTCCACTCTCTCATTTTTCCTAACTACTTGATATCTCTCTCTACATGACTTAAGGGCTAACTTAGGCATCAGAGTAGCCATGCTGGAGTACCTTCCGGCACCTCCCGTAGCTGGTTTCTCGTATTACAAGTGTTCGTATTTTGAAATGAAAATCACCCATCAATAACTCTTCTTGCTAGTTTTAATAGTTTAATTGTTGTCAAACCTATGAGACTCTAATTTATGATTTAGCATCCTTTCATGATCTAGGTTGTGGGGTTATGACAATTTTTTGGTTATGTTCTTATACTTAGCTATGGAGATTAACCGGTTGACATTCTACTCTAATAGCATATTTGAGGTCGTCACTTGTGAGTTGGTAGATTTAATGAAAAATTGTGATTTGTAATAGGTACATGGATTCTTTTATGCTTTAATGTATTTGGCTCTAAGGTCAACACTTAACAAAGTTATGACATCTTGGGTTTCGGTGTGTTACAACCTTTGGTGGTATAAGAGCTTAAGTTGAAGATCTCTAAGGAAGTAGGAATGATAACTTATAGGTGGTGAGGTATGAGAGATACAGGTAGCTAAAGGGTTAGGCTTAATGAGATTGATTTGTTAAGTGTTTAAGTATTGACCTCAAGTTGTCTTATTTCATCCTAATGTTTCCTGTTTGCCTTGTTATTTATTGTTTCTTTTTGTCTACCTATCTCCTAAGTTTCTACTGTAGGTTTTCTATGTTTCCATCTTTAAAATGCCACTTAGGAGAGTTGGTTCTAGGTCTTCTCGACCTTAGGACTATCTAGCTGAATGGCAAGACACTCAAGGTAGTCAAAATGTACAGGGAGGTTAAGGTACTTAGGGAGGTTATGGATTACCTGGTGTATAGAGGTAGTAAGGCCAATAGGAGTATAAGCCTATGGAGATCTATGTAGTGCAGTTACTAAATGCCATAAATGATATAATATGTGCCATGGTTTAGTAACAAGAGCAAATTAGACATGACATGCAGATGATCAAGGCTAATGTTGATGCATGGTGTTAAGAGAGGTAAGCGGTCTAGCAACAAAGTATAGAGCGTTTCCTGAAATTGGCTAAGGAGTTTGACCCTAAGCTTGATGACACCATTGCTACTAAGGAGTAGATTAACCAAATAGAGAAAGCTTTTACCATGGTTGAGGTTCCAAATGATAAGAAAGTATACTATGCTTCTTTTAAGTTGAGAGGAGACACATTGAAATGGTTAGATGGTACCTTAGGCACAGAGCCTGAAGTAGGGGCCTAGACTTAGGAGAGCTTCAAGGATAGGTTTTTCGAGTACTTCATTCCCTCTATTGTAAGAGAGTAGATGTAGCTAGCATACTAAACTCTTCAGTAGGAGAGTAAGACTATAGTAGCATATGAGATGGAGTTGGATTGATTGACCCATTTTATACTCAAAGTTTCTATGAGGGATGAGTAGTCAAGGATTAACATATTCGTTTATGGGTTAGCACCCAAGCTGTAGGAGAAGGTTATAGCCTTTCAGCTTACGGCTTATGTAGTAGTGGTTGATAAGGTCCAATGTTTAGAGTAACTTATGAAGAGGAAGCTAAAGCAATTAACTCGCAGGGTGAGGGTGGCCTTAAAGAAAAGGCCTATGCTAGGTTATATGGTGCTAGGGCCAGATAAAGCAAAGAGGTCAGTCCTAGGGGTAATTATTAGAGAGGGTGGAGACAGGCTAATAATAGTACAGCCTAAACTTACAGTGCTGCTAGCACCATTTTAGACTAAAGCGACTACATTAGTTGTGAAGTGCACATGATGTTTCAGGCCTCATGAGGTGTCAGCTTATAAGTTGGTAGCAAGAGCATGTTTTCTATATGGGAAGATTAGGCATGTAAGTAAGGATTGAAGAGAGACTATCATTCTATACCATGGTTTTTGTTATAGATGTAGCCAAAGAGGACACCATATGGTAGACTATAGGGATATAGGGAGCCAAGCAACCCAGGGAATGCCAGTTATAAAACCTCAAGCAATTCCTAAAGTGACTTGTCCTTAGCAAGCAGGCCCATAATAGAGAGCCCTAGCCTGTATCTTTCCACTTCAACACTAAGACACCACTTACAAAATAGGCACCATAGCAAGTGTGCTTTTTATCCTATCCCATAGTATTTATCCACTTTTTTTATACAAGTGCTTCCCACTTGTGTATTGCTAAATCTTTGGTACGTATGTGTAGTTTGCATGTTTCTATTTTGGATACTTATTTAGCTGTGAATACCCCTCTGGGAAGTGGAGCAGTTTTAAACTGAATCTATAAAGATGTAGAGATAATGGTTGAGGGAAGGCTTTTAGTGTTAGACTTAAGGGCATTGGAGCTATCAGATTTTATAGTCATTCTGGGGGTAGATTAGATGCCAAAGCACCATGCTACACTCAATTGTTATAATCATGGAGTGTTCTTTCAACCCCTAAGAGGAGTACCTTTCAATTATAGAGTAGAAGCTCAAAGGCCGACTCAATGTGTTTTATATGAATTATCGGAAAGGCCCACCATAGCTGCCATAGTAGCATAAGTGAACAAGACTAAGTTGAAGTTACAACTAACACTAGTAGTATAAAAGTATTCAAACGTGTTCCCTGAAGAATTATTTGATATTCCACTTAACAAGGAGGTTGAGTTCAGAATTGATTTACTTCTAGGGACAAAACCTATTTCAAAACCAGCTTACTAGATGGTGCCTACCAAGTTAGTCGAGCTAAAGAAGCAGTTGCAAGAGCTACAAGATAAAGGCTTTGTTAGGCCCAGCTCGTTACCTTAGGGAGCTTTAGTACTATTTGTAAAGAAAAAGGATAGGAGTTTGTAGATGTGCATTAACTATTGAGAGTTGAATTAAGTCACAATAAAAAACAAGTATCCCCTTTCGAGGAACAATGACCTCTTTGATTAGTTGTAAGGTGCACTAATCCTTTCCAAAATAAACTTACGCTTAAGGTATTATTAGTTGAAGGTCAGGGCTAAAGATGTGGAGAAGACAGCTTTCAAAACTAGGTGCGGGTTGTATGAATTTCTAGTAGTGCCTTTCAATTTGACAAACGCATCAACAGCGTTCATGGACCTCATGAATCGAGTATTTAAGGAGCACCTTGATAAGTTTTTCAATGTTTTTAATGATGACATCCTGATTTACTCCAAGAATAGAGAAGAAATTGAAGACCACTTGAAGATTGTATTAAGGAAGTTGAGAGAAGAAAGACTTTATGCTAAGTATAGCAAGTGCAACTTCTGCTTAGAGCAAGTAGCTTTCTTGGGTCATATTATGAATCAAGATTGTATTAGAGGTCAAAAGTTTTCTAAGGCTAGCCAGTTAATCTTAAAAGTTTGTAGAGGGCTTTTCTAAGATTTTAGTACCTTTGACCTGGTTAACTCAAAAAGGGGTTAAGTTCGTATGGGATGATAGTTGTGAAGTAAGCTTCTAACAATTGAAAGACAGATTAGTGACTGCTTCGATACTAACCTTACCCTATAGCATGGAAGAGTGTTATTTATAGTAATACCTCCATAAAAGGGTTAAGGTGTGTTCTTATGCAAGACGATAAGGTGATTGTAAATGAGGTATAAGTTATACACAAATTATAAAGTCCTCAAGTATTTCTTCACTTAAAGAGACTTAAATATGAGTTAGAGGCGTTAGTTAGAGCTGATCAAGGATTATGACCTAGACATTCAATACTACCCAAGTAAAGCTAATGTGGTAGCTGATACCTTAAGTAAGAAGAGATAAGGAAATTTTGCTAGCTTGATCACTACTCAAAGACCATTACTCGAACGGATGTGCTAACTTGAGTTAAAGGTGCTGACTAAAGAGGTTAGGGTCAAATTGTCAATTTTAAGAATACAGCCTACCCTTATAGATCAAATTAAAGCTACACAACTAAAAGATCAAGGGATCTAAGAGATTAAGGGAAAGATAGGAGCAAGGAAAGCTCCAAACTTTACAGTATATTCTGAATGAGTTGTGAGGTTTAAGGGTAGACTATATGTGCTAGCATAACTAGGTTTGAGTAGTAAGATTCTAAAAGAAGTACATTACTCTGCCTATTCTATTCATTTGGGGGGAATGAAAAATGCATAAAGATTTGAAAGATCACTACTAGGGTGATAAGGATCAAGGACTGATTATACGCTCCCGAGCTTGAGAGCTCTCTCAAGTGGTCCGCCAAGCTGTCCAAGGTGAGTTAAGCACCAAGGAGCAGTGCTTACCCCAACCTAATCTACCGATCTACTTCATTTTCTATGCTATCTAAGGTGTTGCTGAGGTGACTAGCTGATGTGCCAAATCAAACCCTCCGCAATGCACCAGTCTAAGCAATAAATCTAAATACAACAATCTCCATGGTACTAAAGCCGAGCTAATAACTGTCAGGGGTCGACCATCTGAAGCTGAGCCAACTACGAACCGTCCTTAAACCAACCTTAGTCTAACCCCAGTAGTTAGGGTGTCGAACTTCTAATGCCGTACAAACCTAAACAAAGGCCCACCCCTACTTGACCCACAATATTGTTAGAATTGCAAAGTAAAAATGCATTCATGATGTCCTTTCTAACAACCGTACGATCCTTTCTAATAGAGAACAATCGCTAGGCACGATTTCATGCTTTCCCTGTAAATTATTTTCCTTTTATTCATCAAATAGGGATTCATTTTTGTAATTATTTGTAATGTAGAACTTACCCTAATAAGGTACTTTAAATAATCACATAATGTAAGAGCCACAAGAGAATATACAAAAGAATACACTGAACTTTCCTTTTACCCTCTCTTGAGTTAAGTGTCCTCTTACTTCTTCTTAAGTTACTCTTATCCAGCTCATTCAAGCATAGACTAGCAACCATATTTATGCATCATATCAAGTATGACCTAAGCTCGTGTGAGGTGTTAGTATGTCATATCCGTCATCGATGCATGGGAACCCCTACTCACCATCAACTATCATTTACTTTTCGAGCCATCTTGCAGCTTAGACTCACCCTTATGGTTTTGCATGATATTAGATTCATATGTTCATTCATGAGTCTGTATCATCTTAATATCAGAGCTTAGTTATGTTCGAAGATGGATTCTGCTACTATGTTCTTTTAATAATTTGTCACTACTCTCGTATGATAGTGGTTTTATTGTTAGCTTTGAAATTTAGTAGTTGAGAAGTGTTCTGTACTCTATTTTCCCCTATTTTTGATACACCAAAATAGAGTATGGTTAACTATATGTTTGTTGTGAAATTGTCGATGTGAAGTAGCCATCAATGTTAGATTCAAGTGTGCAAGGAACTTTCGAAAACCAAGAAAGTGGTGCTTGACATGGCTAAGATCAGGAAGGGAGCTTCTCACCTCAGTCAGTTGGTAACTGCTTGGATAGGCTTATCGACTTAGTAGCTGGTGTGGTGACTGTTATTTAAGAAGACAGGCAGCAAACTAGAAATAGCCCTACTAGAGAATGCAAACAGTAAGGATGAGGCAATGATCAGTTTAGCCAAGTTTACACCCCAATTCAACTATCCCGAGCTGAAGGAATTAGTTGGGACATTAGACGAAGGTTAGCACTTGAAGAGATTGAAGAGGAAGCAAAAGGAGATGATGAGGCAAAAGAGTTCTACGAGCCTGAGGAAAGAAATATATGAGCCCTTAGAGTTGAGGGATTGAGAATGTGAATTCTAAGTTTTCCTAGAAGTGATGATGCTGAAGACTACCTAGATTGGTAGATAAGATTGAAAAGCAGTTTGAATACCACAAAGTGCTTGATAATGCAAAGGTTAGACTTGTTGTATTGGAGTTCACTAGTTATGCCGCCTTATGGTGGAAGAACTTACAAACTACCAAAAGAAGCGAAGCAGAACAAGAGATTTAGAGTTAAGATGAAATGAAGAGAGTTATGCGGAGAAAGTTTGTACTGAGCTATTATTTGCAAGATGCCTTCAAAAGACTACAAGAATTGAGATAAGGAGGATCAAGTGTAGATGCTTACGTTAAGGAATTTCAAATGTTAATAATCTGATGTGAAGTCGTAGAGCCAGAAGATCGAATTGTATCTCAATTTATTGGTGGGTTAAAGTATGAGATTAAGGATGTCCTAGAAACCCTAGATGTTAGTACGCTTGATGATGCAATCCGAGCTGCTCAAAGGATAGAAAGGCACCAAAAAGGAAGATTTCGATTACCTATCAACTGTCTTGGTAATAGCTGACCTGTTCCGAACAAACCTATGCAAACGGAACCAAGTAAGGCTATTATGACTCAACTTGCTCAGACTACCTGAGTAGAGGAGAAGGAACCCCCAAGGAAGTTTGAGAAAGGCCAAAGTTCAAGGAAGAAGACGAGTGAGATCAAATGTTTCAATTGCTAAAGACTTGGACACATGGCCGCTCAATGTCCAAACAAGCAAACAATGGTGATCAAAACCGAGGCGCTAACCGTTAAGGTCAATAGTATCGATGAGGAAGTAGAGGAGTTGAAGGAGGATAGATAGATTGAACTTTCTGAGGAGGAAGTTATCTATAGTGAGGAAGGTAACTTCATGTTGATCACTCTAGTGTTGAGAAGGACAATAAGTGTCAGTCCTGTACCTGAAGATGAATAAAGAGAAACTCTCTTCCATATTGGATGCAAGATGAATGACTCACTGTGCATGCTGATTGTTGATAGTAGGAGCTACACCAATATAGCCTTTACATTTATGGTCCAGCAGCTAAAATTCCTGACCATGCCCCACCAAAAACCTTATAAGCTTCACTAGCTTAGTGATAAGGGAGCCCTATAAGTGAGCAAACAGGTATCTATGTTGATTTGTATTGGTAAGTACCGAGATGAAGTACTTTGTGATGTACTGCTCATGAGTGTTTCCTACATTTTACTTGGTCAACCATGGATGTTTGATCGAGCAATTATGTACGATAGTAAGAGGAACACATGTTCTGTAGAGCATGAAGGAAGAAGGTTGAAATTGAATCCCATGACTGTTGAGCAAGTAAAAGTCATGTAGTCCCAACTTAGCCGAACCTTAAGGAAAGAGGCTTTAGTATTAACCCAAGCCAAATTAGAAAGAGAAATGGAGCTGGAAAGATTGACCTATCTACTTGTAAAGAGGCTTTTAGAGATGAGACCTAGGTAAGAAGAGCTACCGACCAAAGTAAAAATGCTACTAGAGGAATTTGCTAATCTATTTATGGAAGTGTTATCAAACGGTCTACACCCAAACCGAAGCATCGAGCAAGTGATCGACCTACAGCCAGGAGCTACGCTACCAAACAAGCCTACCTATAAGCTAAATCCTAAACAGACCACCAAACTATAGAGGCAAGTGGATGAGTTGATGAAGAAGGGATATGTGTGCAAGTCCCTAAGCCCCTACGCTATATCGGCTTTATTAGTGCTGAAGAAAGATAGGTCTTGAAGGATGTGTATGGATAGCTAAGTAATCAATCGAATCACCATCAAGTACAGGTATCCTATACCTAGGCTTAATGAGATGTTAGATGAATTGAGTGGAGCAAGAGTGTTCTCCAAGATTGACCTTAAAGCTAGGTACCATCAGATTTGAATGCGTGAAGGCGATGAGTGGAAGACCGCATTTAAGATACGACAAGGTTTATATGAATGGCTAGTAATGTCATTTGGCTTGTCCAATGTGCTAAGCACATGCATGCGTCTTATGAATCATGTGCTCCGAGAATTACTAAGAAGGTTTGTCGTAGTTTATTTTGATGACATTCTAGTGTACAATCCTAACCTAGAGACTCACCGAAAGCATCTCCGATAAATGCTTACAAAACTCCAAGTCGAACAGCTCTACACCAATTTGAAGAAGTATGACTTTTGCCATTCTGAGGTGATCTTCTTAGGTTTTGTTGAGAGTGGAGGTAGCATTCGGGTTGATGAAGAGAACATAAGAGTATTCATAGAATAGCTTGAGCTGACCTGCTCTATTGATGTGAGAAATTTCTACGACCTGACATTATTTTATCATTAATTCATAAAGAATTTCAGCATGATCGTAGCCCCACTCACTGAACTCCCAAAGAAGAATGTTGAATTCAGATGGGGTGAGAAAGAGAGGAGAATTTTTGAGGATGTAAAGGAGAAGCTAACTACAACCCCTATCTTAGCTCTGCCGAGCTTCAATAAGGTATTTGAAGTAAAGTATGATACATCCGAACTAAGTATAGGTACTGTGCTGATGTAAGAAGGCCGACCTATTGCTTACTTTAATAAGAAACTTCAAGGAGCCATACTCAACTATTCCATCTATGATAAGGAGTTCTACTCCTTAATCTGAGTCCTAATGGTATGGTAATACTATTTGTTGCCTAAGGAATTTATGATCTACACTGATCATAAATCCTTGAGATATCTAAAGAGCCAAACGAAGTTGTCTCAAAGATAAGCCAAGTGAGTTAAGTTCATGGGAGGTTTTTATTATGTCGTAAAATACAAGAACGAAAAGAACAATGTAGTAGTTGATGTCCTGTCGAGACGACATACCTTCTTGAGCAAGTTGTAGATGAGGCTACTTGGTTTTTCAACCATCAAGAATTTGTATACTAAGGACCCACACTTTGGTCCTATCTATACCCATTATGAAGAAGAACGGACACTAGATGACTATCACAAGGAGTACAGATACTTATTTAGGAAGAGAAGGCTATGTATCCATACCTATTCTACGTAAGAATTACTAATGCATGAAGCACATGGAAGGGGATTCACAGGACACTTTGGCCACTGTCGAACTTATGAGGTACTATCCTCTAGATTCTTTTGGCCAAGGATGAAGAGAGATGTCCAATCCATGTTGGAAAAGTGTGCGACTTACCAAAAAGCGAAGAGTCGAACTGAGCAAGAATACTACTAAGCCTTGCTGATCTCGACCAAACCATGGTCCGAGCTAAGTATGGACTTTATGTTAGGATTGCCGAGAATGTCTCGAGTGAAGGACTCCATCGTGGTGGTTGTGAATCAATTTAGTAAGATGGCACATTTCACACCCTGTTACAAAACAACACTTCAGCTATCTTTTTTCTTTTCTTGTAGGAAGTAATCAAGCCACATGGAATTCCTTGAACCATTGTTTCAGACCAAGACCCTAAGTTCACAAGCCACTTTTGGAGGACGTTGTGGAGGTGAATGGGAGCTAAGCTACTATATAGTACATCCTACCACCTACAGGCTAATGGATTGACTGAAGTTATTAATAGAACCATAGGAACTTTACTGTAGGTTGTTGTCAAACAAAATATGGCCAACTAGGATTTATGCCTACCAATCATTGAGTTCACCTACAACAAAATCGCCCACAATGTAACAAGCATGTTTCCATTTGAGGTCAACTATGGGTTCAACCTCAAGCTAACATTGGACTAACGCCCCAACCGATGCTTAATGATGACCAACTATCAAGAGAGTTAAGGCCATCAAAGCTATGCACTAGAAGGTTGTAGAGCAATTGGGTCAAGCTAATATTAAGCTTAAGAAGCAAAGTCGAGGATAGAGGAAGAGAGAATTTCAACTAGGTGATTTGGTCTAGATATACCTTAGCAAGGAACAATTCTCAAACTTGAGGAAGAGCAAGTTGTCTTCTAGGATGACAAACCTTTTAAAGTGCCTGAAAAGATCAACCCTAATGCTTATAGGATTGAATTGCCTGAAGTATATGGGGTCTCAGACTCTTTCAACATTGCCGACCTCTAACCCTAATGCCTACAGTATGTATGTGAATTATTGTGTGTTAAGTGGGTATGTATGGCATATAGCATGTGTATTTGTGTGTAATTGTGTGACATCATATATTATGTGTGTGTGTTCAATTTATATGACACAAAAGGGAGGAGGGGCCAAAGGAGAGAGAAGAAGGGATTGAGGGGAAGGGGGCAGTGATACGTACACGTGTGTGTCGAAAGTAATAGTAAGAGTAAAGGGGGTAAGTGAGAGGAGAGAAGGAGTGATGGGAAGGAGAGAAAAAAAAGGGTATTATATAATTATATTTATAATATGTAAATATATTATGAATGTTTTCTGTATATATATATTAAATATATACAATATCAAATAATGTAAAATAAGTGATGTCCATGTGTGTGCATAAGGGTTAGTGTATTTATATTAGGATGATGAAAAATATATGAAAGGATATAAAAAGATAGGTAGAGTATGGTTTACAAGCCTAGAGTTTGAGGTAGAGGGTTAAGTCAAAGGGGAAAAGTGTTGAGATGAGTTAAGAATAATTGAATTGAGTTTTAAATCCAGTATTATATTTGTAACCAGGTGATAAGAGGCACGTGCTGTCGAACCTCGTTGAGATAGGAGTACTAGGTATGGGATACATGTTTGACGGATGTGTGTATTAGGCTAGTATATATAAACTGGACTAAATTGAAACTTGGAATTAATTGTTTTGTTGATTGTACTTGGCTTCAACCACTCATTGATGGGGTCCAATGATGCTGGTGAAGCACCTAATGATCTTCGCATGATGCTATCCCCTATGGAGTCCTATATTAAAATGACTTAGGTAAATCTAAGATGGTTTTAGTACTCAAGTGTTAGGGAGTATCCAACACTAATACCTATATAGTATTTATATATTATGTATTAAGGGTTGTAAGTAACCACATGTCTTAAGACATTGGGACTATGCTGTTTATAGGCTTAAATGAAAAGATTAAAATTGTTGCTTGCTACATTAATATTGGTACTTGTGTGTGTGCACTTAACTGGTCACTTTGTTTCACATGCATGTGTATGGTATCCTATATTAGGCATTGGCTCACCTTATGGAGATTGTTATTTTTCTCCTACAAGGTCAAGTTACGAGGTAGCAATAAGATTTATGTTGAGGATTTCGGTTATGATTATCTTTACTATGATGAGAAAGGAGACTATTACTATTATGATGATAGAGCTAGGGTATCGTAGAATAGCTATATGAGTAAACTCTAAGGATTTATGTTTATTTTTGTTGCAATTGTTTATTTATGGGACTTATATATTTATAGAGTCACCTGTGACTCCTGTTGCTAGTTCTAATTGTTTATCTATTGTTGGAGCTATGAGACTCCAATTTATGATTTAGCATCCTTTCCTGATCTAGGTTATAGAGTTACAATAGTTTTTTATTACGTTATTATACTTGGCTATAGTGATTGAGCGATTGACATTCCACTCTAGTAGCATATTTGAGGTTGTTGCTTGTGAGTTGGCATATTTAATAAAATATTGTAATTTGTAATAGGTACATAGATTCTTATATGCCTTAACGTATTTAGCTTTAAGGTCGACACATGGCAAAGTTATGACATTTTGAGTTCCGAGGCATTACATTTAAAGTCTTACAAATGCATGACAAATTGACATGGTTTAAAAATCAGTAAAGTACTCTAATAGATTCTAAATGAAATAGAAACAACTAGTACTAATTACAATAAGCTTTAAAGGTAATCAACATTATCTATATTTATTATTTAAGCTCCAGTAGGCTTTTCATCTCTTTCATACATTTCCATCGATTGCCTTAAAATATTTTGAGAAAGACTATAAAATAATATGTTACAATAACCTAATTAATTATATCAAGGGAAAATGGGTAATTTTACAAAATTATTCCCCTACTCTTTCTCACTTATACAACATTCATAATGTTTCATTAATTGTATATTATCGTCATCATTTATATACAACAAAATGACATAGTATTCAAACAATGGGAAAGAGATAAAATGTATAAAGAAATTATTTAAGCAACTCAAAGTCTTAGAAATGCATACCATGGTTTCGAAATCAGTATAGTACTCTAATATATTCTTAATGAAATAAAAACAATTTGTGTTAATTGCAATAAGCATTTAGAGTTAATTAACATTATCTATATTATTTAAACTCAAGCAAGCTTTTACTCTCTCTTTTACATTTCCATCAACTACCCCAAAAATATATTAATACTATTAAAATATAATATACAATAATCTAATTAATAGCATCAAGTGCAAATGTGTAATTTTATAAAATCTTTTTCCTTCTCTTCCTCACTTCTATGGCATTTGCTATCTTAAATCTTTTTATTTTGTAATAAGGAATTTTACAAAATTATTCACTTTCCCTCTCCCACTTATACCACATTTATCTCAAATCTTTCTATAGAGATGACTTATTAAAAGCAAGTAAATGTCTTGAGAGATATAATTAGTACTCTAGTTATTATATTCTTTTTCATTGTGAAATTTACAATTGGATGAATTAACATTATTTGATTTTATGTTTCATGCATTTGATTTCTTTTATATGTACATGTAGTGCGAGTGTATCGTTTGTTAGTATTAGTATATAAATAAATAATTTACATTATCAAATCACATATTTATGTGAATATTTGCTCTTAAATTTTTTGTCATATAATAAAATATCGAACTTTAGATATATATTAGAATATAACTTTATATATGTGTTATGAATAATAATACTCTTAGTCATTGACACTCATATAGATAGCATGTATATTATAATCACATTAATAACATATCATAAGTATAACCCACAAAATTGTTAGAGGACATATAATGAGAAAAGAGGATAGAAAACTAATACTTATGTGCTAAATGTAAACCACACCATAAATTTAGTTCTACAAGTCACTAATAGTGGGACAATGAAGCATAGTTCATCTTTGAACAAAATTGTTGTCTTGCCTTATTCATAATAAGAGGTATAATCACACATGAGGGTATGATGAAGCATAAAACCATTTGTTTAAGATTTGCTTACTCATAGTCTCCATAAATGTTTGTGCTACTGTCGTTCCTTTTGGAGGTACTCGGCAAATGGAGTTCAAGTCGACTTTCTTTTGTTTTTTGTGAATTTCAAGGCATTGTACAAATAATTATAGCGAAATTGCAGGTATATCCATGTCGTGGTCCTGACACTCTTGTTACTATTTGTTTGATTACAGAGACAATGTGAAGTTGTAAATGAGGTAGATAATGGCGTGTAATTGTATAATGTTACATACTTCATTTTCATTTTCCAAAATAATTATAAGCAAGAAAGACTTTCAGATTTTAACCAATGTCCTGGAAAAGTTAATAGAGTTAGGAACATAGGAGGTACTATGAACCTTCGAGCCATACACAAAAGAATTATAAAAAAATGTTAAATTGGTGTAGGCAAGCTACAAACTTCCTATGCTATTTACTAAATTTGAAATAGTTATACTCTATATTTTTTCCTTGTAAGATTCCTTCAAATGCCTCAATAGACGTCATCTCACCAACAAGAAAATGCCCATACACATGCTCCATTTAGAAATGCCAAATGGAAAAAATTAAGGAAATTCCAATTAGCAACTCAACATTTGACCCATAAACCATGCATAACTAGAAGCCGCTCCAATTTTTCCTACTTTTTGTTGAATTTTCTTTAATTACTAAAATCACTAGTAATTAAATCATAAATCTACTAAATAAACTTGAAATTGATTAAATTTTTGTTAGTGAAGTGTGATAACACTCAATTAGCATATATATATATATGTGTGTGTGTGTGTGTGTGTGTTTATGTATGTGTGTATGTGTATGTGTATATTTCAAGTTGATTTTATTGGATTTCATACATTGATTAAGTTTAATTTTATAGTAATTTGGAGCTTAATTTATTTAAATTTCATTTTCAACTACTTTGGAAGTATTCGATGTATTTTTGAATGATTTTATCAAGTTTTGGAGCTTATTTGAAGAAAAGTTTAATTAAGGGATTGAAGCAAAAGAATTTCAAGCATCAAATGAAGTCTAGAAGAGACCATGGGTGAAAAGCATAGTTGTGATCCCTAGCCATGGAACCCTTGTAATTGATTTCCATCGAAAATTGAAGATTTCAAACAAAGTGGAAGACTACACCCTAACTCTATATCCATAATCCTAATGCGTGGTGATTCTATAATTTACAAATCTTCTGTTTTTATCAATTTTTTCTTTGTAAATATATTTCTGGTTCTCACAAATAGGTATCTAAGCTTAGGTTTGTAGAGAGAACCCTTTATAGCAGAGTTAGTAAGATAAAATAATAAGGGTTCCTTTACATTTCTTATTCTCTTTTCTTCGTTATGTTATTATTTTAGATTTTCTTAGTAAATCAGTATTGATCCTTATGTTCCTTTTTGAATCTTGATATTTTATCAATATTGTTATTTCAATCTATGATATTTGTGTTTTGAGATCTAATTGTATTGTTTTATTATGTTCTTTAATTCAATTTTTCCAATGATTAAATTATTACATGAGTTTACTATAAAGTCCACGAGTTCCTATAATATGATGGATTGGTATAATTAGACAAAACCGATTAACTAAAACATTTTGTAATACAATTTTTTTGGATCAAAGCAACCTAATAGTGAGATTCAAGAGTTTAATGCAATTTTAAGATATTCTATTGTAAAAGTGATTCAGATAGAGTATATTAAGAATTAGGAATTAATTAGAGACATAAGTCTATTTAGTTTATAATAAAAATCCTTACAATTCTAATATCGTAATTGAGATTGAAAAGTCCTTTAAAATTAAGTAGTAAATAACACAAAAATTTACTAAGGAATATGCTTTCTTCTTTATTCTAATTGTTTATGTTTAAATTTTTGTTATTTTAATTACTTTTATTCTTGCTTCTTTATTTATTTTATTTTTCTTATACTGTTAACTTTTCAATTATACTCTTAATTGTAAAAGTTTGATAATTGGGAATTTTTAAGGATAATATCGCTAAATAATTAGGCTTTACTCACATGTATGGTTTCTCATGGGATCGATACTTAAACTCAAATATGATTCTATACTATAACTTGAATAAGTGCACTTGCTTATACTATAAGTGCACAATCAAAGTTGTTGAGTTTTTCCTAAGAGTTGAGGAGCAATTCTTCTTTGAAGTGATATTTGCAAGGTTTCTTGGATAAAGAATGACAAAACACAATCTTGATCTTTCTTTCTTATTTTCTTTAAGTGTAGTTTAAGAACTAGATGGAGTATGATTGTGTGTTGTTCATACAAATCCTAAGCCTATTGTGTTTTATAAATATATTGTAACATCTAGAACCAAGGAAGTCACAATCCTACTACATGTAAACCTTAGAGTTAGATACGCTAAAGT
The DNA here is from genome assembly GCA_024138015.1 of Lumnitzera littorea. Lineage (NCBI taxonomy): Eukaryota > Viridiplantae > Streptophyta > Magnoliopsida > Myrtales > Combretaceae > Lumnitzera > Lumnitzera littorea. The sequence goes on from JAMXBB010000008.1 coordinate 25,343,952, forward strand.
ATCTAAAATCCTATATATAAGTGAACATGACTATAATGTAAGTATATATAAGTGATTAAATCACATTGACTACAAATACCTAATTTAAACCTTACCTTACTCAATTCATTAAAGGAATCATATAACTCATAAATGCTAAACATACTAACATTAAGAAGTCTCTCAACTCTAACCGATAACCAACACAACATATCATATTGATAGGAGTTACATCCATTAGAGGAATCATATAACTCATAAATGCTAAACAAACTAACACTAAGGAGTCTCTCAGCTCCAACAGATAACCAACACAACATATCATATCGATAGGAGTTACAGGTGAGTCCAGCTAATATTCTAACAATTAACAATAAAAGACATAATAAAGGAGGCAAATACACGTAGTCTCAATAATCCATGCCTAACATCTACTCTATGTAAAACCCCTTCTATCATCAAAGTAATAGAAATCTCCCTCCTCATCATAATTGAAATCATATACATAATAGTCAACCGTATCCTCATACCTTAAACCTGCAACAGCAGAAAAACATGAATCCCCAAAGGATGAGTTAAAGCTCAATATAGGATACCAATCACATGTGCATGATCAATCAATTACAACCTCACATATGCATACTATAAAGAGCATGTTAACATATAACAAATACTATTTATTATCTTATTTACAAGTCCAGCAAGTATTACAGTTTCAGTGTCCCAAGACTTGAGGTAACTCATGACCCAAAAACAAATAAATGTAAGATATACATAAGTAGTGGTGTTAGGCCTTCCCTAACACCCGAATGCTTTCCGAAATCTAGTTGGATCATCTCAAGGTGTGACTTTACTCAAAAAAGCGTTACACAAAAATCACTAGATATCTTACCAACACCATTAGACCTTACTAATGAGAGGTTAAAGTCAAGGACAAGCAATGGACTCATTTGAAGTCCGAATATATTTTATGTTTGGTAATATTAACTACCCTAGCACACACAACCAAGAAAACACATATCATGTACCTCAATCCAAGAAAACATCACAATTGAGTCAACTAGTAACTTATAATAAATTCACATAAAGAATTTATTATTAGGTTCTAGCTCACTTAAGCCCTATTGTGCTTCAAAGTTTCAATTCTATTTGCCTCCACTCTACTGTATAATCCTATTCTCTTCCCATATCCAACTTTACTAAATGCATAAGGTTTATAAAATGTTAAGGTTATTAAAATTGATTTACAAGGGTTAATAAATAAATATTTAAGGAAAGAATTTAAATAAAGCTTTGGAAATGAAAAAGGAAACATGTGCTACACCACATACATGACGTATATAAGGTATATACATCATGTACACCATAAGAATACACAACATATAATGCAAGCCATGCAATTCACAATAAGCACATACTATATGTTTTACTTATACACACTGTGCCTCCCTCTTCAACAAGAAACGGCATGTGCTACATACATACACCATATCTCCAAGAATTTCACACTCATGGCTTGTCCATAATCTACCTATGCAACACTTGTAGTTTCCAACACTTTGATTACCACCAATCCAACTTGCCTAAATATCCGCCATTACATTGGAAACCTGAGTAACCTCCACCCTTCATAAATTATCACCAACAACAACATAAAATGTCTATATTTAAGAAGTTGTAGCTTAACAACATATAATTATAAATGACAAACTCTTAAAGAAACAAAGAGGTCAAGATAACTTACATGATTTCTCAAGGAAATCACACCTTAAACACAAACTCCACCCTTTAATGCTATAAGAATGGTTTTCCTTACATTTTATACAATACTCACCCAAAGGCAAACAATAATCTAGTAAGAATTTATAAAGAACTTACCAAAAATCACTTATTCTTGCATTCTCTTTGCAAAGGAACACCAAAACCCAAATTAGAACTGCTTAACTACTAGAAAACGATAATCTTTCACAACTTTTCATAGCTCTTAGGAGGAAGGATAAGGTTCCAACTATGACTATAGGGAAAACTTACCAAAACCTTCTTTATCATGTGTTTCCTAGCAAAAATCACTCTTTGATGCACCAAAACCTTAAATCCAAGTATAGACTTCATGTTGATAGAATTCTCGATAGTTTTCTATCAATAGAAGGAAAGATACGTTATGTGGAGAAGTGGAGAGATATGAGGGATCAAAATACGTTTTAAGAGGTAGGTTGGGTTATAGGGTTTTGAGTATGTCAATTACTCGCCTTATCTTTGCCATCTGTTGTTAAATACATACCATACCAACCCACCTCATTCTTAGTTTATTTTATACATCCTTAATAATATTTATCATTATATATATATATATATATATATATTCAAGTTTTTGCATATATGTTTTGTTTTGATGAAATATATTTTATGGAAATTATTACCTATTTCACTATATGCATCCATACTTATCATTCATGTTATATATTTGTAACCAATAATTCACTATCGACATTATGTTCTTCATAGTTATGGCATATTTACTAGAAGTGAAATAATTTAAGTATTATTTCAACATTAACTTATAAATAATTAAAAAAAATTATGCATACTCTTAGGATGCATGTGTGAACGTTACATCTAATCTATAGAACAAATGTATCTCCTAAACAAAAGCTTATAAAATTATATATATACTAATAACAAACCGCATAGTATTCAATTAAGAATTACAAAACTGGTTGTAATGCCTTCTTATATGGCTAAACACCTCCTTAGACCTACTAAAGGAGGGTAGTCTAGATCGAAGAGCAAGGTATGTGTCCAATTTAGAAGATATTAGCAATTGCTCAATGTGCTGGGTATGAAGCCATTGTCTAATGAAGACATGAAAGTGGTTAGCATCCCTTACGGCAACACATTGATGATTTCAACTTTAGTGATCGACTACAAGGTTCACAAGGTATTTGGTGGACACTAGGAGCTCTGTAGACATGATATTCAAGAAGGTATTCAACAACATGTAGATGCTATCATGCAAGCTCAAAATGTATGACTACGACCTTTATATAATTTTTATTGGAAATTGAAGTATGTGATGTGATTTATTATTAAGGGTAACAAAAGTTGCATAAATTTTATTTAGTAAATGGCATTTTTATATGAAATGCTAAATAAAATTTCATTAAACAATTTGACTTCATGAAAGAAAAATAGATCCAAAATTTAACTCTATCCATTATAACCTAATTTTTCCAATCAAGTTGAAAGAAAGTTTAAAAAGTTGATGCTTTTTTTGGGCTAAACAAAATATTATAATATTTATCCTTGAGCTTAAGAAACATCGAAGAGAGAGAGAGAGGGAGACTAAAATTCTAATTAAACTGTTTATTGCATATTAACCAAAGAATAAAGAAAAACAAAATAAATGTAATTAAATTAAAGCAAATAGTATAACCTCAATAGAACTAAGTCGATCTTGAACTCACCAAGTATTATTATGAGTTAAGTTCAAGCTCGCAACTATAAGCTTGATCAAGTTTAAGTCTAGCTAGTCCTTTAAAATTTCAAGTCATAGTATTATTTCAACTTAACTAATTTATAGACCCAGATAAATCTATATTGTAGGAGTTATAAACTATATTTACATATGACTAATAGATTCAACAATTCAAATTTGCAATTTTCCTAATATAAAAAAATACAAAGAGGAACTTATATATGAAATTCCTTCTCATCAATTAGGAATCTAGATCATTTTTTTTCATTTATTTATTTATTCATTTTTCCAACTATTATACTTTCTACAATTTTGGGAATTGAAGGATCCAACATGATTCATTATATTTGAAGATCAATGTCTATACCACTAGCTTATAATAGCATTGGCCTAAAAATTCTTCAAAATACTACAAGAAGTTTAAGTTATGGTAAAGAAATATTGCAATAAAGTTCGTTATTTGTAGTGATTTATTTTTTCTTAATTGAATGAGTTAGTTATGGCCAAAAAGTATGTAATTTTTTGTTTAACATTGGTATAATGACATGACATAGAAATGCACATATAAAACTCCGTGCTCTTTTATTAATTGAATATCCATGTAATTTGTTACTTAATATAAAATTGAAAGAAATCATATTTCTTAACCAAATGGTATAAACAATAAATTAGTATATATAACAAATAAACAATCATAAATTGTTAAAATGTATTACTAGTAAAAAGAAGGCAACAAGTTGTTGTTGTAATAGAAAAAAAAAAAAAAGAACAATGTAGATACCTTGTTGCAATGGCTAATTGATTACATTGGAAAAAACAAAATGGCTATGAAAAAGGTTTTTTACCGCAATATTTTATTGTTAAGGTTTGAATTTCTTATAGTGATTGTACCAATATGCAATGTAAATAGGTCAACATATAAGTACCAATAAAATTAAAATATATGACCTTATGGTTACCTAGAAAAGCTTCATTATTTAATAATTTTAACTAATGGTATAAATTTCTGTAAAGCTTTGGGTAAAAAAAAAACTAATAGAATTAAATCTAACCCCCCCTTTCTTAAGGACTAAAAATAAGACACCTAACCTTATAGTTACATAAGCAATTAACCATGGTAAATTTGAACCCATTTTATAGATGATGTTGATGGTGTTCTAGATGGCTTTCTATCAATATAAGGAAAGATAGTTATATAGAGAAGTGGAGAGATATGAGGCATCAAAATACATTATCAGAGGTGAGTAGGGTTTTGGGGAGTTTGAGTGTATTAAATACCTGCCTTATCCTTGTCATCTGTTTTTAAAAACGTGCCACACCAATCCTCTTAATCCTTATTTTATTTTACACCTCTTTAGTATTATTTATCATTATATATGCACACATACACACACATATATATATATATATATTTTTCTCGGTTTTTACATATATATTTTGTTTTGACAAAATATATTATATGGATATTATTACTATAACACCCCATAAGAGAGTTTGGTAGTTTTACCTAAAATTTTTATATTACGTGTGCACACATGATATAAAGACTGCCTTATAAGTCAAAGGTTGCTAGACTCTAGTTAGCAAGTTTCTCATCTTACTTAATCTTTTTACATGCATCTACTTAACCATATATATATATATATAAATGATCTAACAATCCATAGTTACTAGAATTGTAAAGAATCGGAATCGGCTACTAAACAATAAAAAAAGATATCTAAATTCCAACAATCATAAAGCCACTAAACATTTTAAAAGTTTAATTCGACTATCTTACCTGCTTTTATAAAGTTATCATTTTACTTTCTAAGCTTGATGGAGCATACTGCACTCAAATCTTAACCCATCCCTAACTTTATAAGACCTTTAAAAGAAAATATTATGGGGTAAGTTACATCTAACTTAGTGAGTAACCTTTCTATCTTATCATCAAATAATAACAAGTTATTTATCAAACATATGAATGCATGTATAAGTAGATGCAATGTAAATAGTGTATACAGTCAATTGGTTTCTGTATACAATATGGTTTTATGCCCATCGTTGCCTAGGTTGGGAAGTATTTAAGCTCATCAAGACTTGGCTCTCTACATCTATCATTTAAACAAATATCATCTTCTCTTGATAAACCCAAAGTAGCGAACACAGCTTAGCTTTAAGTAGAAGGTGGTACTCCCTAAAGACAAGTATATCCCAAATGTCAAGGTAAGAACATATTGTATAATACAACAATAATATGACATAAATATAGATCCATCATTCATGATCTCTTGCTCTATTGGGCTGTGCTAATAGCCTTTATATGTACAATACATAAACATGCAATGTATTATAGGTTCTCATTAAGGCCAAATAGTTATTATTTCAATTCATAAGTGACAAACTATATATATATATATATATATATATCAAACACCCTAGAGTCCTACTTACTAATGCAACATCCGGTTCTCAGTTTAGATATGTTATTGTATCTAAATAAGGAAGTACAACCAATCTAAGTGCATGCATATAACCCTAACCCTAGACATAATCGTTTCGTCCATATATAATTAAATGGTGCTCTATACTATAAGCACAAGTAAGGCAAGATAAGGGTTGATATACTTACTCAACCATGAAGTCTAATAGTCCTAATAGTCCTTGACTATGTTAATCTTAGAGTGCACATTACATGAAGAATACAATTAAGGCATATAAGTATCCATCTTATACTTAAAATCTACTCCCTGTCCTAAATTCCCATCTTAACTGATTTTATATTTTTGTCATAACTTTCTCATTTTAATTCCAATTTTAATGATCTTGTAGCCAATTTTTTCACCATTTTCAAATGCTCTTTTATTTAGTGAGGTCATTTTTTAGTGCTTAAGTTGGTGGGGTTTCAGTTTGGGCCTATCAAGTTTATGGGCCCAAGATGTTGGTTTGATCGCTTTAGGGTTTAGGCTTAAGGCTTAGTTTTTGGTATTAGGCTTAGCACTTAATATTTTGAGCATCTCCCTTATCTTGAATTCTTACAATTATCGCTTAAAGTCCAAGCCAACCAGTAGAATAATTTGCAAAAACTCACTAGACTTGGCTATCATAAACTTAAGGCCTAGTAGGCTTCTTGTTCATCTTCTTATGAATCTTTTAAAGTTAGGTGTAGATTTGGTCATTCAACTATTAGGTCTTAATCTTGGTCTTTTGTGGTTTATTGGGCTCATTTTGCAAGTTAGGGCCTTAGGTCTATTCTTACCTATTTTTTTTGCCTCAAGCCCACTATTGGCCTTAAGTTTAGTCTATTTTTACTATTGGTACAAATTTGGTCTTGATCATTAGGGTGGCCTTTAATACCATTTTTAAGTCCCTAATTATTAACTAAGCTAGTTTAGGCCACTAATTAATCATTACCTTACTTAACATGGTTAATTACATCCTAAATCATACTTAAAACTAATTAATCATGTCATTACATCAATTAATTAAAATTTACAGCTCATTAAGTCTATCAATAGTGGCAACCAAGTAGGGATTTTCTAGGGTTTCATCAACTTCATCCATCCAACACTTATTCTAGTGCATTTTTCTTATTATTAATCCCATTTTTACTTGTTTTAAGCTAATAATATCACATAACATAGTGAAAACAAGATGGATATGTATCATGGAGATGGCAACATGCATGGTGCTTAGGTTTCATGAATTTTTCTTCTTTCCAAGTTATCTAGATAAAACCATCCTCTACACTTCTAAAATGCAAGCAGCAAACTACTAACTACATAAATGAAAGTATGGTTATATGGCTCTAAAATGACATGTAAATGTTTATAACATGTTTATATAGTATTTATAATCCTAGACTCTCAAGATATTTTAGGTTTAGCTTATGTGAATAAGAAACTTAAGTTGAGTAAGTTTTACCTTAGACTGGTCTACATAATTTCCAACTTTTCTATTAAAAAACGAAGTCGAAATGTGCTTCTTTGGAAGCATGTGTTTATCAATCGGAAACTGGAAGATGTGGTTCAAATGGTGGTAGCTATTTATGACTTGGTCGTGCATGGTGGTGGTAATTCCAAAAGGCATTAATGTGTGTAGGGACCTTCAATAGCTCTTTTTGTTTTTTCCTTTGGTTTTCTTTAGGTTTTTTGAAAGTGTTTCCTAAGGTTTTCTAAGAGTGAAGAACGAGGTTAAATGAAGGTTTTATTAGGATGAAATGATAGATGTTGAAGGTAAATTAAGGGAGACAAGAGATGACTATTTTAGGATAAGAGTATATGATTTCCTCTTGGTGTTATTGTATCTCGTTTACTTCTTACCAAATGAGGGAGCATTTCATCTCCTAAAGGACAAGTGTCTTTTGATGTCCAATTAATATTTTTTTTCTTTTTTTCTTAATTGAGTTTAACTTGTTACTAATTAAGATGTAATGATAGTTGGTAGATGGATTAAGAGTAATAAAGCTAATTAATTGTGATTGTACTTAATTAAGTAATTTAGGCCTAATTAGGGTATAACTATTGTCTTTCCATATTTTATTACTTTAATTAAGTTCATTGACCTATATTACTTCATTTGTTAGAGTCCTTTATTATTCGGGACCAATTCAGGTTTTTAGATTGCATACGAGACTAATGTTTTAGGGTTTCTAAGCGTTTGAAGAAATTATTTATGATTAGCAAATAGTTTAAGGATATACTTAAGGTTTATTAGTTGAATTAGAGTTTTAGTCATTCTATTGATGTTTTCCAACCATTTTAGAGTTTCTTACATATTAGGTTTTTAGGATTTTATGCATACTATTAAGGTTTTACAATTTTACTCTCTTTAGGGCTTTTCAACTTATTATTTATGGTTTAGGACGTATTATTTAAACTTCAATCATTTTATTTAAGGGTCTTATTGTTATATCTTTTATTATTATGTCTTGAGCAGTTCTAAGGATTATCTATTGACTTTTGTATCCGACTTCGAGTTCGAATCCAAAAATTTGTGGGATTCATATTATCTTCCCAATTATAATGTTGGCATTATTAAGAAGATATTTTTATAAAATTACTTTGGTTTCATATGATTAATTACTCTTGACTTGTAATTAATTCAATATAAAACCCGATTAGCAGGTGAAGGTGTAATTTAATTTCTTAATCTAAATTATTGGTATATTTGGCACTAATTATGAGCAATCTATGCTTAATGTGTCAAATAAAGTTGGTTAAGCCCATTGGGTCATCTTGTCTAATTAGTTTAAAAAATTAAGACAATTATTGAATTCATTGTTAGGGTTATCTATGTCAATATTCATTTTTGGCTTAGTTTACCTTTTATCAGTTTTAAGGAGCTCTTATAGGCTTTAACTATCAATCTCTTCCTCATTAGGATTTGGGGTTGGTTTCATTAGATTAGATTCACCTTAGGAATTAACATTAGTTATTAGCATTTGTTTACAAGATTTTTGGGCTTTGAGTGCGGGGGTCAAACTAAGGTTGAGATTGTCATTGATGGTTTTAGGAGTTTAAGTTTAGGTTTTTGAGAGTAGTTTCTTGAGTTCATGGTTAGTTTTTTTGCTAATACTGAGGGCATCTTTCAAGAAATCTTATTAACTTCTAACCTCTAATTTAGGAAATTTGAAGGGGTTTACAATTACCTAATTCACTATTAATTACCTTGATATATGCACCCATACTTATTATTCTTGTTATATATTTTAACGAAAACTTACTATCAACATTACGTTCTTCATAGTTATTGATTTTATAGGCTAATTTATCCATATGTATATATATATATATATATATATATATACTGCGAAATCTATCAGACAAATATTCTTTTAATAACGAACTATAAAATTAGTCCATGTATTTAATTAAATTATAGTGTATATCCCCCTTATTTTGAAAAGCAAACATTATAGAGTTGCTCCTGCTAATCTGTGAAGCCTTATTGTAAGGTTTAGACTAAAACAAGAAATGTTGTTTGGAGCTCTAATTTAGTAGCTCGTAATGCAGATATTATACTATGTCCCCCTTACTAAAAACTTCATCTTATAGGATTTAATGGCCTATGCAAGCATAGTGTATGCACAAGCAACATAATAACGTAATAGCAAGCAACGTAACCATATCATAAAAATAGCAACCTTCCTTCTATCTTATAATAACTTCTATGTATTCTGCAGCAATTTCTATCTACCTCGTAGTAACTTCTTTCTTTGGCATAATGACATCCATTTATTTTGTAGTAACTTTCATCTAGAACTATTATTAACTTTTATTAAACAACTCAGGTATTTTGTTCTCAAGTGCTCCTTGCTTTAACTTCACTATGGTGATCCCAAAGGACCTTAACATAATCAATATTTTGGTCTCTCAATTGTCACGTGGATCTACTAAGGATAGCAACTTGATACTTCTTTAAGATTCATTGGTAGATCTTAGTTGAATGCAAATCACCAAGAAAATACAAAGCGTTCCATAAAAAGGAAAATAATTATGGCATATTTGTTATGAGTAAACTAATTAAGTATTATTTCAACATCAACTTTTAAATTAAAAAAAAAAAATACGTTTCATATTGCCCGCATGCATGTGTGTCTCTTCTATAGAAGAAATGTATTTTGTAAACAAAAGCTTCCCAAATTATATATATACTAATAGAGAACCATGCATTATTCAATTAAGAATTACAAATATGGTTGTAATATCTTTTCATATGGCAAAACACTTCCTTAGTCTGACCATAGGAGGGTGGTCTAGTCAAAGAGCAAGGCCTATATCCAATTTACAAGGTACTAGCAAGTGCTCAAGATAAGTAAGAAGCCGTTGTTCGATGAAGACATAGAAGGGGTCAGCATCCCTCATGACAGCGAAGTGATGATTTTAGTTTTGGTGGCCAACAACAAGGTTCATGATGTGTTAGTGGACATTGGAAGCTCCACAGACATAATATTCAAGAAGGCACTCAACAAGATGCATATACTACCATGCAAGCTCAAAATGTATTACCGCAACCTTTATATGATATTTTGTTCTCTGGGTAATTTTCATTCAAAATTGAAGTGTGTGATGTGATTTATTATTGATTATAAAAAAGTCATAGAATTATTTTTAGTAAATGGCATTTTTATATGAATTGGTGAATAAAATTTCATTAATCAATTTTACCAAATGAAAGAAATAGAGATCCAAAATTTTTCTCTATCCATTATAACTAAATTTTTCTAATAAAGCAGAAAGAAATTTAAAAAAGTTGATGCTTCTCTTGGGTTAAATAAAATATTACGATATTTATGTGTGAGCATAAGAAACATCGAAGAGAGAGAGAGAGAGAGAGTGAGAGAGTGGAAAACTAATTGATATATTTATTGCCTACTGATTAAAGAATAATGAAAAACAAAAGAATTGTAATTAAATTAAAACAACTAATATAATCGTAATAGAATTAAGTCAATCTAAATCTAATTGAGTATTACTATGAGTTGAGTTCAAGCTCACAACTATAAGCTTGATCCAATTTATATCGAATTAGTCCTTCAAATCTTTGAGTCACAATATTATTTCAACTTAACTAGTTTATAGACTTAGATAAAACCATATTGTAAGAGTTCTAGATTATCTTTATATATGACTAATAGATTCTACAATTCAAATTTGCAATTTCCCTAATACTTCAAAAAAAAAAAAAGAGTTTATATATGAAATTCCTTCGCATCAATTAGGAATCTAGATCATTGTTATTTATTTATTTTTTATTTGTTTAATTTTGCCAACTATAATACTTTCTATAATTTTGGAACAGAGGAATCCAACTTGATTTATCCTATTAAAAGATCAATTTTCATACTATCAGCTTATAATAAGATTAACTTAGAAAAGTTTCAATAGTATTAATATGCGATATGAATAAATTATTGATATATAATACCAATAAAATTAAGATATGTGACCTTATAGCTACCTAGAAAAGCTTCATCGTTTAAAAATTTTAACGGTATAAATTTCTACAAGAGGATGGACAAAAAACAACTGATATAATTAAATCTAACACTCCTTTCTTGAGTTACGTAATAAATTAATAATGTAGGATTTTAAATGAGCGTATAACACTTCTCTTCATGCGTTTAATTTTATTAATCGGTTGACCTTTCATCTGTCGGTGATTATTAACAATGGTGAATTCGAAGCCATGTCTCTTCTTCTTGCATTTTCCTCTTTTGCTCTTCATTTTAGCCACTTCTGCTCCTGCAGATACTACTATTTCCCATGCAACTGCATCCAAATCCACAATCCGTCCAGACCTGTGCACGTCAATATTTCAGAAATTCCCTGGGGACACTGATCCACGTGGCCTAGACTATGCTAAGTTCTTGCTCGAAAATAGTCTAAAATGTGCACAAAATTTGTCCAAAGAAATACAGCTCTACTCTAGGACGATGCGGGATCACGTTGCCGTTCGTGCAATTGATGACTGCCATCAATTGACCTTAGCGAACATTGATCATGTGGAATCGGTTATATCCAAATTGAAAAAATTCGACGTGGATGATCATAATATTGAAAAAATTGGGAGCAAAACTGAGTATGAAAGGGTTATGACATTATTGAGTGCTATCATAACCAACCAAGAAACATGCCATGATGGATTAAAAGAACTTCCTTCTGGGAATGTTTCCAATAGAATCATTAGGAATCTTTTGCCAAAGATCTCCAGCACTAACCAAAATTATGGTGTTTCCCACGGTTTGATCATCAATGCTTTGGCCAGTCAGTTTTCGGCGAAATCAGCTGAAAATGTTGTTGAACATAGTCTATTCAGCCTGGAAAAATTCCACCTGACAACAAGAGGAGATCGTTCGCCCGTTGCTGAATTCATTCAGGTAATCAATGTTGAACTTAAATAAATATTTTCTGGAAAAAAAGGTCATAAGAAATCCTAACGATTTTTTAAAAAGTTCGAGATCTCCATTAAAAGTTATTTATTATCCAAAACGATGATGTCTGTTAGGATGCTACCTAAAACATCTAGCATTTATCCTGATTTTTTTTAATTTTTTTTCCATTTCATATTAAGTTGCTTTATGGTTATTATGACGATGATAAAACTTTTCTTGCAGTATCAACGGATGATTCATTCTGATTTAAAAAGAAAAGGAATTCTTGTTAAGGATACAGTCGCAGTTGGTTTCTCTAGCTCCGACAACTTCACATCTATTCAGGACGCCATAGATTTTGCACCACACCACCTGACACACGATGATGGATACTATGTAATTTACATCCGAGAAGGCGTCTACAGTGAATATATCAAGATACCAAGGGAAAAGCCATACATAATGCTTATAGGAGAAGGCATAGATCAGACGGTAATCACCGGAAAACGCACTGCTAGTCGTGGATGGACAACATTTAGTTGCGCGACACTGTCAGTCGCAAAATCCTGATAAAAATTTTCGACAGTAATCTTCTACTCCTGACCTAGCACTCATGTGAATTGTTGCTTTCTTGCAGCTGTTTTCGGGAATCGATTCACTGCCATTAACATCAAGGTTGAGAACACAGCTGGGTCTAAAAATGGAAGGGGAGTAGCTCTGCTCAACGGAGCGGATGTCACAACATTTTACCGTTGCAGCATTGAAGGTTATCAGGACACCCTTTTTGCACATTCTTTTAGACAATTCTACAGAGAATGCGACATTTACGGGACTGTAGACTTCATATTTGGAAATGCAGCAGCAATATTTCAAAATTGCAATATCTATCCTCGAAAAAGACTACCTGGCCAGGTTAATGTCATCACTGCTCAAAGTAGGACCAAAAATACTCAAAAGACGGGTTTCTTGATCAAGAATTGTTCCATTAAAGTCGAACCACATCTAGAAGCTGATCTCAATCCCCCACGGACCTATCTAGGTCGTCCCTGGAGAGCATACTCCCGCGTCATTATCATGGAATCATACCTTGGTAGCTTAATCGATCCCGCGGGCTGGTCCGAATGGAATGATCCACTTGCATTAGATACCCTTTATTATGGTGAGCACAAAAATTATGGCCCTGGTGCAAGTACATCTAGAAGAGTAAAATGGAAAGGTTTCCATGTGATGAGTGCTTCGGAAGCCGCTCATTTTTCTTCAGATTGGCATCAAGTTAGAAGTTTCTTCTGTTGTTGAATCTATTACAAATATATTAAAAATTCTTATACTGCTCAATGAGTACAAATTTCTCACGACTATCTTATTCAGCATATTGCTTTTCAAAAATAATGATCAAATTATATTTAATTGGGGATGTCTTTGGATTTTTTTAACTGAGTATCTTTTGAGTATTTGTTTGGAATATTATAACTAGAAAAATATTTGAGCAGCACACTATTATTTTAAAATTATTGTTCGGATAAATTATCTTATCATAATTATAATGAAGACTTGAGATACAAACAAGTAAAACCCTCTTTAGCTAGATATTTATCGGAGGTTGTTTCAGCTATATCACATCTAGCTCGAGCTTCATCGTAAAACCCAACAAAAATTATTATAAGAAAATTGTTATAAAGTTAAGAACACAAAAGTAACTAGCTTTTAAAGCCAAGGGTAATCTAGGAAAAGGAGGAAATTAGGAAATCCCTTCATTTAAATACCTCTTTAATACTCTCTTAATAATTATTTTCTTTCATTGGTGGCGACAGCTATTAAAAGTGGCATCAACATAGGAGTAGGGTATTTAGAAGGAAAGACATAACTCCTCAATTAATTGATTTTATGGAAATCAAAACTAATCATGGGGTTCTTTTTTTCTTTTTTAATGGATGTCAATATGTGGTACAAAGGTTTTACATTGGTGTTTGATCTAAAGCTCTAACTGAGTAATAGATCAAGGTATGATTCATCTTTGTCAAGATGCTCGATATATTTCAATGCTTATGAATTTAGGAGAGTACACTAAAGTACTTTTTGTTTATAAGAACTGTTTTTTTCTTTTTCTTTTTTTTTTTTTGGTAAACGGATTTGATTTTAAAGGAGTTGGAGCATTATGGTTGGAGTGGAGAAATGAAAATGAAAGCTTGACTTATTGGAGATGAACAAAGGTGAGTCAAGTTTTACTATTAATAGAACAATATGTGTTGAAATCTCATGTAAAAAGTTTCTTAGTTAAAGGTTTTGTGGTGATTTGAAACATGAAATTGATGGTGCTTGTAAATAGATTGGAAATGAAGAAATCCATCATGGTAATTACAAATCTCAATAGTTAAGGATGTTATTCTTTACTTTTATTAGTCTAGCAAAACACACTAAGAGTTTTCAATTATTAAGGGTGATTGAATCAAAAGACTTGATTTGGAGTTAGAGATGCATTAGGATTGATCTAGTAAAGGATGAAGGGGGCTTAGTATTTAACTGATTGAATAAAGTAATGTTCGAAAAAAAAAAAAAACTAGAGAGAGAGAAAAGATGAAGCAAAGAGGAAATGAAGGTACATGGTGTGTTGAAGATGTGCACATCATGTATAAGGGGAGATTTAGCGTATATAAGGATTAAATATACATCTTGTGTTGTTGTGGAGCATATGGCATACGGGCTAGTTACATGTCGTACATTTTGTTTACATAATGTATGTTGTTTTCTCCACCCATATCTTATTATATTAAATAGATTCTTTCTATATTCTTTTCATAGAAACCAATAAGTTAATTAAAATTATTTTAATATCTTTATTACATTGAAAGTTAATTAAGGACTTATAATATAGATGCTAGTTTATATTGTTAGGATTAAGTTAGAAAAGAATTAGTTAAGACCAGGATAATTAAGCTTTAAAATTAAAAAATAAGTAATATTTTTACTATTTCAAGGATTGAAGTTGACTCAATGATTGGATAACCATGTTGTTGAACCAGGTATGGGATACTTGTTTGCTGTTTGTGATTGCTAAGTCAGAGAATTTAAATGGACATAATTATTTATTTGACATTAAATCTTATATGTTGTGTATGCTTGGCTAAGTCTAAGGGATTAGGAGGATAGGTGATTTTGGGGTGATACCCTAATGATTTGCACATGACATTTTCACGAGTAGAGATTAGCATAAAAATGATCTAGGTAGATTTAGATTATCTGTTGTTTCCTAAGATGCTGGAGATGACCCATCATTATACTATATGGTACTATTTATATATGTGTGTTGAGGTTAGGTATACTCTAATGTTGCTTGATGGATTAAATTAATGATAATTAAATGTTTAGTTGTTGCATTTATTACATTCTATATTCATGAGTGAATAGATTTGTATGATGATGCACATGTGTATGCTATAGTCTATATAGGGTTTCGGCTCACTCCGATTTAATTTTTCAAGTATAGGTACTTGAGTAGAAATTGTAAACTTAGCGGCTATGAAATCAATCATCGAGTTCACTACATTGAGGGAGTGATAACTAGAATTTCAATTGTGAAGACGATAATTAAGTTAGAATACTTAAAGTTCATTACATGGTTAGCAAATTCATATTTAGAAATTTATAATTTTTTTTTTTTTTGTGGTTGTTTTGATTTATTTGAAGATTAAAATTTTACAGTGACTATTTGGAGACTACAATAGGTAATTTGAAGACTTCAGTAAAAAATTACACCTAACATTACAAAAGATGGTACAGATATGAGGCGCACTATAGAACTGTAAGTTTTAGGAGCATTACAATTAAAGTAGTATCAAAGCATACGCTCATGATCTATAGAAAAAAAAATGAAAGGATAAGTGATTTGTTAGACTTATGGTAAGATGACAAGAGTAGGTAAAGTGGGCTAAGTATTATGTTACAAGCAAGTTAGGATCTTGTTTTGTAGCTATATTGTGATATTTTATTGATGTTGTTATTTATTTGGAGTTATATATTTAATCTTTTGGAGATAATATTTATTTTAGAGTTTTATTAAATTACATGAAGATAATAGATGCTTCTAAAATCTAGTTTTCCTTAGGAGCATGGAAAATAGGAGTAAATGTCCTAGAAATAACTATTAGTTTCATAGGTTTAGGGAAAAAAATAGCTTAATCATTTAGCTCTTTAATTCCTATAAGATATCTAATAACTTATAAGTTAAAGGTTATAGGTACCTAACTATATCTTTGTATAAAATCTCTATTAACCAATAATTTATCAAATACGAAAGAAATAAAGGTCAAATTAATAAAAATAAATATGAATAGTCAAAATGAATAAGTAATTAAGAAGTAATCATAAAAGACTCATTCTTTGACAACCTAGAGTAATATAATAAGGTAGCTAAAGGTAGTAAATGATCAAAGCTACTAAGGTCAAAGGTGTCATACTTCTTGTAGTTGTCACTAGCCAACTTTGCCATAGTTTTTCCTTATGGCTACTCATCTACCTATTTATTAGGTTAATATAGCAAAATAGCTTGGGTATGGATTGGGTCACTAAAAGTGCAAGGGTCCTTAATTTCATATTTTTCTAAGTAATCTATAATAATTTTCTCTAGAGATCTCTCTCTTGGTTACTCTTCTTAGAAATTGCAATAATGCATAAATGACCAATAATGATACCTGCAATACTAACATATATCCCAATAATCCATAGGTATGGGTTTTACATAATTGCTACTAGAAGAATTCCAATAACCATCTCCTTAATTCCACTAACCGTACTCCATATTAATCTTAATAGCCATGTCAATTCAAATCAGTAAATTTAAAAATCCTCAACCCTAATTCATAAACAATAAAATATAATATGCAAATGCTAAGAAAAGATAAACTAGAATGCAAAATTATGTAAGTTTCACAAAGCCATCCTCTTAATTGCAAGATCAATTTCAATCAAATCATTTAGGTGAATGCAAAATTAAGCAAGTTTCACAAAGCCATCCTCTCAATTGCAAGATCAATTTCAATCAAATCTTTTGGGTGGTTTCTTATCATACACTGCACTAAAGAAAATAGAGAATTTAGTCAAGATTGTACCAAGAAAATTAAAAAAAAATCAAGAAAAAGAAAATAAATCAAGAAATGTAAGAAAAGAATGGTTAGATTAATAAATCTACTAACTTTCTTAATATCAAAAGTCCTCGACAATGGTATTAAAAACTTGAAAATAAAAAGAAGTATCATGAAATCCAAACAAAATTAAATCTTAAAATCTTCTCTTTTCCTCGCTTAATTATTCTTACCTTCAAAACTCTCTAAAAGTCATGCCAAAAAGTTCTCTTTAATAAACCCTAACAAGACTTTATATATGAAGAGATAAAAAAAAATAGGTTGGTTGGAAAAGACACAATTAGAGACACAATTGTGTCTTTTGGTCATGTACTTAATTATGCTTCTTGTTTGCATTATTTTCTTTTAAAGAAAATGAAAAAACTAGAAATGACATGACTAACGACATCATTGTGTCTTTTGGCCGTGTCTTAAGCTGTAATGGTTGGAAAATAGCTTCAATTTTGCTTGGAAACGATGCAGTCATATCATCCGATTGCGTTAATCTTCAAATCTTCATAACTTGCTCATTTTGCTTAGAAAGTATCACATATTTCCAAAAACCTGAAAATATGTGCATTAAGATCTTCGTCTTGGAGGTTGTCAAATTGTATAAACTATTGCATCATCTAAATAATGTTCAGATTGATCCTAAAGTTATTAGGTGCAATAATTGGTCGATTGATGCAGGATTGAGTACCAGTTAATGACGGTCAAAAGTAGTCCAACGTAGCCCAATTATGTTCCCCATTGTTGGCTATGATGTTATCGGGTAAGCTTTCTTAATCAGATTCTTGTTCTAAAGCTTGATTCTTTACTTTACCCTCCAACAACTCTACTTCATCTTTCAATCTAATCGAAGATCCTTGATTTATTGCTCCACTATTTCTTTCATAGATAATTGCCTAAAATTGCGTAAAGCCGTCCCCTTTACTCACATGATCAATTTTAATCAAATCCTTTGACCGACTTCTTGTCATACACTATACCAACGAAAATAGAAAATTTAGTTGAAGATCACTCGAAGAAAATAAAAGAATTCAAGAAAAGAAAAGAAAAGAAATCAGGAAAAGGAAAAATTGTTAGATTAATAAATCTACTAGCTTTCTTAATATCAAAAGTCCTTAGCAATAGTGCTAAATTTTTTTTCTTTTATAATTTTTGCTTCTATTGTCTTACATCAAATTTGGTATCAAAGTAGAACAATAGATTTCTTCTTAGAGCCCACTATCTTGTTCTTTTAGAACTAAACTTTAATGTCCTTTCCTAGGAACTAGAAAAAAAAAATTTTACTTTCATTATACACCAAAATTTCAATAACATGGAATATACTTTCGATAATTTTTTTGAGAAATTTATGTCAAAAAACAATAAGGTTATGATTATGTCAAGTATATTAAATACATTGATCATCGTTTTAATACCTTAGGAATTCCTAAATTTCTTATTAATAAAAAAAAAAAAACATATCACAACCCAATCTCACATATTGTCTAAGAAAATAGTATAGTAGACAATTCTTCTAAAATTGAACTATATCATGAAAACATCCAAGATAGAGCATCTAAGGAAATATATCGGAAGTTTGTGAATGTGTTAGTGAGGTTGTGTTAATTAGTCATGATTTTTGGTTTATTTCTTTATTTTAAGTGTGGGGAAACTCTTGTATATTGGAAATTTGACTTGAATCTTGTTTCCTTTTGTAGAGAAACATGATACCTAAAGCTAAATTACAAGTTAAGAGGAAAGAGCTCAAGAGGAGAGTTCAGTTGAAGATATTGATAAAGAGGAGGAGGATGAAGAATAAGAAGAGGATGAGGATGAGGATGATTTCATGGATCATCTTACCAATTAAGAGGATTATGGAGTTGATGCCTTAGAACTTTAAAGCTCATGTTGGAGATTATGTTTAATTTGGACTATTTCAAACTTTAAGACTTATGGCTTTTGTGCATATCTATCATGACCCTAAGGGGAAGCTAAGTAAAATTATCTAAAATTTTCATATCATGTATTCATCTATGATACAAAAATCATCTTGTAAGTCAAAGATTGAAATATTCTAAATAATTAAATATTAAGGTTTTCGATTTTAATTAAATAATTTGCTATAAAATATAGATAACTAAGGATATCCGATATTCTACAATTCACTAGAACTGTAGAAAATCAGTATCTCCTATCAAATGCTAAGATAAAGTAAAACAACTTAATAATTTATAAAAAATATTATATCATACACAGTTCCATATCAACTATACATATTTCAATCAACTCTAATATTATCAAACTTATCTTTAGTTTGTACTCTACTCTAAAGGTTATCCCAATCCTTGCTTAAAGGAACTTGCAAAAAAAAAAAACTATAAGGAAATAAGTAAAGCATGGCTCAATGAGCTCACTCCCTACTATTACAGTTCAAGCAAGTTATCAAATATTATTAGCACATATGTAAGCTATCTACATATGACATGAATGCAAGCAATACATCTATAAGAGTGAAATTATGCAAGGTGTAGATTTACGTCGTTTACACATCGATTTTTCCTTCGTACTTACCCCAATGGAGCACCTTACCTTAACTACGTGAGGCTGCCTAAGGGTACTGTCCCACCAAACAACGCTTGACTATTATCTTAATTGAAAAACAGTAATCAATATAGGTGGATCTCAACTAAAGACATCCACCAAACATATCCAAGGCCCTTCGAGCACATAAAACAAGTTCTCTTGCTATCAAAATATATATAAGGCACCACAAACACAAATATGCGAGTCCTCTCATAATTAATTGGAGATATTATGTTAGTTTTAGCTTAATGATAAAAAAAAATCATTCACGAGTACTACGAGCCCTCATAGAAATCATACAAAATATATTTAAAATTGGGAAAACATTTTCCAATCCTTTGGGATTTCCAATTCTCAATAATCGGGTACCTAAAAAATAAATAAATCTATAAGTTTTCTAAAAAACTAAGTTCATTAATTAACTCAGTATCCATTATTATTTACCTAGTTTCCCACTATAATCCAAGTATGATACAAACATGGTTTAACTTAAATCTTTTAATTTTTTTTTTATTTATCTTAAATTTTTAATTATATATAACTTTTTCAGTTTAACTCCGATTTTTATGAAATTATAGTCCATTTTTATTGTTTTCGAATGTACTTTCTCATAGCGAGAATCCGTTTTGGATATTATAACTCACAATTCCAACTATGATGTAAAAATATTATAAATTTCATTATCTCGACTTAAATAATTATAAAATATTATTTTAAACTTTTCTTGGAATATTTTTTATTTAATAAATATCTAATTCTTATATTTTACAAATTTCTTATTTTTGAGTTTATTTAATTATAATTTACACATTTTGGCATTTTTAAGGGTTAATACCTATTTGATTCAATTTTTACTATTTTAATAACTTTCCAAACACTTAATTATTTTATTATTATTTTTAATTACAAATTTAATTTTACTTAATTAAATGCTGACGTAGCAGCGAAGGAAATTGCCACATGTCAATTGCAAAGTTTTTACAAATTTTCAATATTTTTCCGTATTTTGTATTTTTATTTAATACGTACATAATTATATTTATTGCTATTACATAATTATATTTTATTAAATTTGGTAAATTAATTTTTTTTTCCTTATTCTTAATTTCCACAATATATGTTCATATATATATATATATAATACTTTACTTCATTTATTAATCTATTATTATATTTTATTAAATTTTGCAATTAATTATTCTATTTTCTCTTATTGAAACTCACAGCATATATATATATATATACATACTTATATATTTTTCCTTATTTTAGTATTATAATATACTATATCTTTATGTGTACTCATATATTTAGATATATACTATTCTATTAATATACATATCTCCTACGTATATGTATAGTTATGTATTATGGTAATATAATTATAAATATACTATATAAGCTATACATATGGGTATGCATATACATAATTGTATTTTTGTATTTTATACATATATATATGTATATACGGCTATGGTTACATATATATATATCTATATTTATTGAAATTACCTAATATCTAAATATGATCACATACAAGTATATATATACATATACTGTCACGTCTATATATATATATATATATATATAATTTATACAATAAAAAATACAATATATATATACACTTTATTACCTATACTATACTATACTAGTATTTTGTATTTTATAATTATACATACATATTTCAGTTACGTGCTTATATGTTTATATGTACATAAGTAAGGAAAATACATAATATATATATATATATATATATATTATTATGTTCGCATGCATACATGTACATATACATAAATTTCTTACACTAACGTTTTGTAAAATCCAATGTGACATGTATATACATATGAATATACTGTAGTATCTATACATATATGAACATACATATACAAGGAAATACTAATATTACATATAAATTCTATTACATGACTTCATAATACATGTAAATTCTATAAGATACATGTGTATAAAAGAATACATGAAAACAATTAACACAAACTAAACATATATTACACATATTACTTGTCTATTCCTTAGTTATTTAAGAGAAAAAGATGGCAAAGATCCTTCTTCTTCATCTTGATTTGTTCGAATGGAAACAAAAGGAATTAGAAGGAAAAATGTTTTTGTTGAAGGTTCACGGTAGAAAAAGAAAAGAAATGGATGGGATTTTGTTTATAGTGTTAAAGTTAAAGTGCGTATATTTTCTTTTTTCCAGCTTCGTGAATCAGAGAAGAGTGAAAACAAAAAAAAAAAAAAGCAAATCGGTTAAAGAAGAGAGAAGATCAAGCAAGATATGTAATTAATTGGATAAGACATGAGCTTTATCCTTTTTTTTTTTTCTCATTATTATCACATGGTAAAAATTAGTTAAGTATCACATGTTCACCGAAACTCTCTTGAAGTTATAGGACATGGCAAACCAAAAGGAAAAAAAAAATTTCTGGAGAAAAAACGAGAAAGGGAAAAGAGGAAAAAAGAAAAAGGAAAAGAAAAAAATGAAAAAGAAAAATTATAAATTTTCCAAATGTAAATCATAAGATAATAATTATTAAATACTATTTGAAATTTATTAATTAAATTGTTACCCATTACATTTATAATATTTACGAGTTATTTTAACGTGTTCGTTAACCATTTTACGTAATTACACATATTAGTTGATAATTATAATCGACTAAAATTTTATTACTAGTGGGTTGTATTTATTCATTTTATAAGTTTAAAATTATAGTTTTAGGATTTTTATTAAATTCGAGTTCCACTTTGAGTATTTACACGTACTTAGGGCTTAGGATTCTTATATGTAATTTAAGTTTCAATCAAAATTTTTAGGGTTTTTCTCCTTCATATTATGTTCAAGTTTAAAATTTTAATTAGTCTTAAATTTATTGACTCTGTTAATTTAGGGTAATTACCTATAATATTTAAATCGATTTGATACCTAAAAAGATAAATTTACAGAGTTTACAATATCGATTTATAATAAAGCAGATTAAGTTGAAGTGTCGATCCCTCTAAGACTCTGACTATTAGTACTTACTGGATCTTTATTATCTAACCGTCAAACTAAATTTCAAGAAACTTAAAAAAGAAAATCTAAGTTATTGTTAAAACTAATTTGAAGATTAACTAAGATGCAATTTAAGAATTAACAAAAAAGGAATTCAATTAGAAATTAATTCAAGATTCAATATTATATGTAGATTTTGTTTCCCCTAGAATTATGATGTGATTTTCCTAAAGATCACCTAATTTATTCTCTAATATTACTCGACTAAGAGAATTCTCTATTAAAGTTAATCACTTTTTTAAGCTAATTAATCCTAATCCTAGAATCTCTTCTCAATAGCATGATCTAAGATTATATTATTGAACAATAAATTCTTTATGCTTTAATTCAAAATTCTGGAAGACTCTTACAAATTATCTCTCACCTTGCAATAATTCTCATCAACTATGCTTAGATCTAATCTTATAAGAAGTCTCTCAATTCAGCTATAAGATATTAAACTCTAGATTATTACCCATAAAAATAATAACCTAAATCATGAAGTAGTTAAATTGAGAAAATAATAAAGAACTAAATTAATCAAGAAATTATAATATCACATGAATAGATCTAGGTTTCACAAAAGCTAGATACTAAAGTTCTACTCTTTATACATTGCAAAATAGGAATCTAAAAACAAAGTATACAAAAAAGTAGAAAGAAGCATCACAAAATCCAAACAAAATTAAATCTTGAAATCTTCTTTTCTCCTCGCTTTCTTGATTGTTCTTAGCTTCAAAAAATCCTTCAAAATCATGTAAAATGTTCTCTCAAATAAACCCTAACAAGGCTTTATAGATAGAGAAATAAAAAAAATAAAATAGGTTGGTTGGAAAAGATATGATTAGAGACACAATAGTATCTTTTGGTTATATACTTAACTATGCTTCATGTTTGTCTTCTCTTTTCTTTTTTAAAATTGGAAACAACACAACTGATGACATGGTCTTGTCTTTTGGTTGTATCTTAGGCTGTGATAGTAGAAAATCAACTCTAATTTTGCCTAAAAATGATACAATCGTATCATTCGGCTGTATCATTCTTTAAACCTTTACAACTTACTTATTTTAGCTCTAATTTAAGTGAAATTTGTTTCTATCTTCTTGTTTTCGTACATAGTTCATTTCAAAACCTATAAAACAAATTTTACTCAATTAAGTATTATTATCTAAAAATAAACTCAAATATTAAGGGAAAATAATAAAAATTACTAAATAAAATATGTATAATTAGGAACTCATCAAACTTCTCCACACTTAATGTCACAACCCGAGGGGCTAGTCGTAGCAGTCGTTATATACCGTACAAAAGATTATAGATTGATTTCTCTTATAATCAACAACCCTTTATACAATACACAAGGCTACTAATACCTCTTAACTCAAACTGATATCATTTCATTACATAATGAGATTCATAATCTAAATACACCATCATAAGTACACTCCGATCACATCTTACTCCCACATCAACCCCCTGATGTACAGCTAACCTCGGTTATGCGGCAACCCAACTCCACGAACAAATCGACCTGTGAAAGTAAACTACAAAGGTATAAGCTAACTAGCTTAGTGAGATAATCCCCTTAACTATACAACAATCAAGTTATACATCAATTAAGTTCAATCAAATGAATGCATGATAATCAGTATGTCAAACGAATACATTCAGGTGATCAGGTACTGCATGCAACTCAGATTTAATGCCCTTCGAAGTCGGAGTTGGAGACACTTCGGCATAATCAAATCCGGATATCATACTAGAACTTATCTCATAAGAAAACTCTACATTTCGTATTTAAAATGTAATGATATATCCATTCTCAGTTTTAATTAAAAATGAGTTCTGCGTATAATTGTGAATAGGTTCACCTAGCCCTCACTCACCCCTAAACGGAGGCCTCTAGACTTGATCCTTAGCTAGGCAGTTGGCGCCTCCAATGCCTAGTGATCCTATGGGCCGAGATAAGGTTATATTACACATATACACTGTACAAAATCTATAACAACAAATAATCAACCCAAATATGGCCTCTCATTACCTCCGTATGGTATGACAGTCAGAATTAGTTATGCGGTGTATGATTATGTGTGTTTTGAGTTAGTTCTTTCAAGTCAAGTAAAATTAGGTCTTATTACTTAGTGATCAATAAGGTTATAGACAGTCAATTCCTATTAAATCTACTATACAACAATCAATACATTATCATATTTTAAAGTAAATTCACTATCAACAAAAAGTATCATACACAAGCATAACTCAGCCTCACACAATATTCAATTATTAATCACAATTTATATTCACTAATTACAAGCATAAGCAAATATGGAATCATTAGGAAAAAATTATTAGCTATGATCGACTTGAGGGTCGTAATAGTCCGATTGTAACTTATGTTCAAAGTCAAGATCACTTGAGAATAAAAAATATAGAAAATAGTAAGTTTGAAAATTCAAAGATAAACTAGTATCATAATTTATACTGTTTGCTTAACTTAATTATGTGAAATCGTCAATTCAAACTTTTATCAAATCGTGTAAAACTGTTTTGATTTAACTCAAATCGTTATGTACTTATAGTCCATTTTGATTATTTTCGAGCATATTTTCTCATAGTGAGATTCATTTTGGATGTTGTAACTCGCAGTTTAAACCATAATATACAAATATTACAAATTTTATTATTTTAATTTAAAAATTTATAAAATATTAATTTAAGCTTTTTTTAGTATATTTACAATTTAATAATTATTCAAATCGTATAATTGATAATTTTCTATAATTACTTATATTTACTTATTTTGAAGATTTTAGAATTATTAATTCAATTTTTTCTAATTTATTATTTTTCTACTTAATTAATTAATTAATTGTTATTATTATTAATTATGAAAATGAATTCATTTATAACAATTGGTGATGTGGCAACATATGAGAGTGTCATGTGTCTAGTTTACACATTTTTCTAGATTTTTTCATTATTTTCTATTTTACGATATAAATGTATATAGAAATACTTATAATTGCATTTTATTAGATTTGTTAATTTAAATAATTATTAAATTTTTCTCTAAATTTATGGTATTTATACATATTTATACTTATTAACTTACTATATTTATTAAATTATTAATATAGTTTATTACATACACTATTAAGTATACTCATATTTTTATGTATACATCACTATTCATATACATACATTTATACGTATTCTATACTTTATGTAATAAATTACTTTGACTTTAATTACATACTATATAGTATACGTATAAGTATAATATGGATGTATTTGTATTTTATATACATATACACTTATACGGTTGTAGTAAACATATATATATAATATGGAATATAACTAATAATATAATACATACATATAACGTCCAACCTAATATATGTATAAATATATACAAAAATTCTTATAAAAATGAAATACCAAGTATAAATATACATACATATACCTACTATTATACATGTACTCATATATATATAATAAATGCTATGTTTATACATACATGTGCATATATTTACGCCACCCATATATATATACATAAAAAAAATAGCTGACATGTTACATAAATACTAGAATACATAATACATGTATATATATAATATACCAAATATGAATCATCCATACATATCTAATACACACATACATATATATTCCCATGTACATACATATATATATATAAATACCTAAATAGTGAAAATACTAAATACATACCCTATGTATTCTTATTTATACATACATACATATACATAATGAAATACTTAGTATATCTATATTACATACACATACATGTACATACTTTACACTATATACAATATACATGTACCTTTGTGCACATATTCATGTAATACATGAAATAAAATAGAAGAAAAATAACAAATACCCAATATATATGTACATAGTATAAAGTATATATACATATACAAAATTTAAATAATAACTTACCTAAATCTTTTAGTAATTTAATTACTCAATCCTCTTGATATTCTTCTTCTTCCTCTTCTTTTTCCTTTTGCTCTTTTGGGTTTTGTGTATGTTAGTTTTAGTTTTGTGTTCTTTCCTTTTTCTAGTTTTTTTTTTTTTACTATCAAAGTGAGGTTGATCAGATGAAAAAAAGTCAATATAAAGAAAATAAGTAAAGCACAATTGCTATAAGTAATGGATTAAATATGATGGGACAAAGTAATCAAGTTTCATATTTTTTTCCTCTTTATTGAATCAACACTTGGAAATGAATTCATCATGTGGGCTATTATTTGTGCTGTGTTGGATTTCAACATAGAACAAAAAGAAAAATAGGAGGAGAATAAAAAAATAAATAAAAAGAAAGAAAAGAGAAGAAAATAGAAAATAAAAAAAAATAAATATATGTAATTTTCTAAACATAAAAATAGTAAAAATAACATTTATAAATTAATTGGAATTTTATGAAAATTTATTAATTTAATTGGTACCTGTTATAATTATAATTTTTATGAGTTATTTTAACGTTTTTGTTAAAAGTTTTATGCGATTACGCGATTTAGTTGATAATTGTAATCGACTACAATTATATCACTATTAAGTAATATTTATTCATTTTATAAACTTAAAGTTATAGTTTTAGATTTTCGATCAAGTTCAGTTTCGATTTTGAGTATTTATACATACATCGAATTTAGGGTTTTTTTTTACATAATTTAGGTTTCGATCAAGTTCTAGGGTTTTTATTATCGATACTATATTCAATTTCTAAATTTCATAAAATTTTATCGTTACTAACCTTATCGACTCATGATATAGTTTAGGATACTCGAACTTAAATTAAGGTTCAAACTACTGATTTTATAGAGTTTACACTTAAGAATTTGCTTATCCTCAAGCAAATAAAATAGAGAAAAATTAAGACATGAATGCTTAAGTTAAAATTATCATTACTTAGGAAACTGGCCAAAAATTATACTTAACCCAAATCAACGCATAATGTAAATCAAATATCATTTTTGGCATTTATATGTTGATTAAACACTAAAGCTTTAAATACTAAAATGAAAAACAAGGCATATAACGCAAATAAAATTCAACACTTTAACTCAAACATTCAAGAACCCCATGCTATAGTAATGTACTGCAAATGATATGGTCATGCCATAACTCATGTCTTTCAAACCTAAAGATTAGCACCAATAAAAGAACACGGTTGTGATCATCATGTACATCACTACCGAAATACTAAAACAATCAACATCTATCATAACCCACATTTACTAAACAAAATCATGCAAAAGCCCCAAGAAAAAGTGAAATCCAAATGAGTTCTTTCATGAAAATTCAAGAAAAACGAGAGATATCAAGAACTTAACAGAGTACTTGAAGTAAAGTGCACTTAGGAAACAATGAATCGATGTGAGTGACGAATTGTGAATTAAAGATGGTTATGCACCTATTAGTTTATAATATAAAGGATTAAGTTCAAGTGTCAATCTCTCAAAGACTTCGATTACTAGTACTCACTAGATCTCTATTATATAACCAACAAATTAAATTTTAAGAAACTTAAAGAAGTAAATCTAAATTATTGCTCAAACTAATTTAAAGATTAACAAAGACATAATTCAAGAATTAACAAGAAAGTAATTCAATTAATTCAAGATTGAACGCTATACCTAAATCTTATTTTCCCTAGATCTAATATGTGATTTTCCTAATCTAATTTATTCTTTAATTTCTCTTCACCAAGAGAATTCTCTCCTAAAATTAGTTATTTTCTCAAGCCAATTGACCCTAACCCTAGAGTTACCTATTAGAATCTCTTCTCAATAGTATGACCCAAGATTGCATTATTGAACAATGAATTCTCTACGCTTCAATTTGAAATCTAGAAGAATCTTGCAAAATAAGGATCTAAAAATAAAGAGTAGAAAATTATAGAAAAGAAAGTCATGAAGTCTAATTAAGATCAAATCTTGAATCTTGAATTCTTGATGATCTTCTTACTCCTTGAGTATTCTTGTCTTAAGAAGCTCTCTCCATTACTTAAGAACTCTTCCATGTGTCCTAAATTACCACTCTCTGAAAGGGAGATAAAAGACTCATGCTTTGAAGACTTAGAGTGATATAAGGTAGCTAAAGGTGGTAAATGGTCAAAGGTACCATACTTGTCCTAATGTTCACTAACCAACTATGCCATAGTTTTTCCTTATGGCCACCCTTCTACCTATTTATTAAGTTGATATGGCAAAGCAACTTAGGTATGAATTGGGTCGCTAAAAGTGCAAGGGTCCTTAGTTTCATATTTTTCTAAGAAATTTGTAAGACTTTTCTCTAGAGATCTCTCTCTCGGTTGCTCTTCCTAGAAATTGCAATAATGTGTATATTAGGTGTTGGGATTAAAACATTGACAAGAACAATAATGATACCTACAATACCAACACATATCCCCATAACCCATGGGTACGAGTTCTACATAATTGCTATAAAAAGAATTCTAATAGCTATCTCCTTGATTCCACCAACCGTACTCCATATTAGTCTTAATAACCAAGTCAATTCAAATCAGTCAATTTAAATATCCTCAACTCCAATTCACAAACAATAAAATAAAACGCGCAAATGCTAAGAAAAGACAAACTAGAATGCAAAATTAAGTAAGTTTCATAAAGCTATCCTCTCAATTTTAAGATTGATTTCAATCAAATCTTCTAGGCGGCTTCTTATCATACACTGCACCAAAGAAAATAAAAAATCAAGAAAAAGAAAATAAATCAAGAAAGATAAGAAAAGAATGGTTAGATTAATAAATCTACTAGCTTTCTTAATATTAAAAGTTTCCGACAATGACGCCAAAAACTTGAAAATAGAAAGAAGCATTATGAAATCCAAACAAAATTAAATCTTAAAATCTTCTTTTCTCCTCACTTTCTTAATTATTCTTGACTTTAAAATTCTCTAAAAGTCATGCCAAAGAGTTCTCTTTGATAAACCCTAACAAGGTTTTATATATGAAGAGATAAAAAAACAGGTTAGTTGAAAAAGACACAATTGAGGATACAACTGTATCTTTTGGTCACGTACTTAATTGTGCTTCACGTTTGTCTTCATTAAAAAAAAAAAAATAGAAACAACATGACCAATGACATGGTTGTGTAAGAAACAACTTCAATTTTTCTTGGAAACAACACAGTTGTATCGTTCGATTGTATCCATCTTTAAACCATCATAACTTGCTCATTTTAACTCTGATTTAAGTAAAATTTGTTCTATCTTCTTGTTTTATCATGTAGATCATTTCAAAACCTAGAAAACAAAATTTTACTCAAATTAGTATTATTATCTAAAAATAAACTGAAATATTAAGGAAAATCATCGAAAATCACTAAATAAAATATGTGTAGTTAGAAACTCATTAAACTTCAAAAACTTGATGTAAGCAAGTGTACTTATCAATTTATTATATAGCAAATTAAGTCTAAGTATCGATCCCTTAAGAACTTTGATTACTAGTACATACTAAATCTTTATTATCTAACCAGTAAATTAAATTTTTAACAAACTTAAAGAAGTAAATCTAAATTATTGCTCAAACTAATTTAAAGATTATCTAAGATGCAATTCAAGAATTAACAAGAATGTAATTCAATTAATTCAAGATTCTACGTTATACTTAGATCTAACATATGATTTTCATAAAGATAATCTAATTTATTCTTTAATTTCTCTCGATTTAGAGAATCATCTATTAAAGTTAATTACGTTCTTAAGCCAATTAACCCTAATTCTAGAATCACTTATTGGAATCTCTTCTTAATAGTATGACCTAAGATTGCATTATTGAACAATGAATTCTCTATGCTTTAATTTGAAATCCAGAAGAATCTTACAAATTATTTCTAATCTTACAATAATTCTCATCAACCTAGATCTAATCTTATAAAAAATCTCTCAATTCTTATATAAGATATCAAACTCTAGATTACTATCCATGGAAATAATAACTAAAATAATAATGAACTAAATTAATCAAGCAATTATAATATCACATGAATAGATCTAGCTGTCACAAGACCTAGACATAAAAAATTTACTTACTGCACATTGCAAAATAAGGATAAAAAACAAGAAATAGAAAATTATAGAAAAGAAAGTCATGAAGTTTAATTAAGATCAAATCTTGAATCTTAAATTCTTGATGATCTTCTTACTCCTTGAGTATTCTTGCCTTAAAAAGCTCTCTCCATTACTCAAGAACTCTTCCATGTATCCTAAATTACCACTCTCTGGAAGGGAGTTAAAAGACTCATTCTTTGAAGACCTAGAGTGATATAATAAGGTGGTAAATGGTCAAAGCTGCTAAGGTCAAAGGTGCCATACTTCTCCTAATGTTCACTAACCAACTTTGCTAAAGTTTTTCCTTATGGCCACTCTTCTACTTATTTATCAAGTTGATATGACAAAGCAGCTTGGGTACAGATTGGGTCAATAAAAGTGCAAAGGTCCTTAGCTTCATATTTTTCCAAGTAATTTGTATGAATTTTCTCTAAAGATCTCTCTTTCAGTTGCTCTTCCTGGACAATGCAATAATGTGCATATTGGGTATTGAGATTAAAACATTGATAAGAATAATAATGATACCCACAATACTGACACATATCCCCATAATCCATGGGTACAAGTTCTACATAATTGCGTTAAAAAAGAATTCTAATAACTATCTCCTTGATTCCACTAACCATACTCCATATTAATCTTAATAACTAAGTAAATTCAAATCAGTCAATTTAAATATCCTCCAACCCAATTCACAAACAATAAAATGAAATATGCAAATGCTAAGAAAAGACAAACTAAAATGCAAAATTAAGTAAGTTTCACAAAGCCATCCTCTCAATTGCAAGATCAATTGAAATCAAATCTTTTGAGTGACTTCTTATCATATACTACACCAAAGAAAATAGAGAATTTAGTCAAGATTTCACCAAGAAAATTATAAAAAAAAAAAATCCAAGAAAAAGAAAATAAATCATGATAGATAAGAAAAGAATGGTTAGATTAATAAATCTCCTAGCTTTATTAATATCAAAACTCCCTAGCAATGGCATAAAAAATTTGAAAATAGAAAGAAACATCATGAAATCCAAACAAAATTAAATCTTGAAATCTTCTCTCTCCTTGCTTTTTTTATTGTTCTTAGCTTCAAAACTCTCTAAAAGTTATGCTAAAAACTTCTCTTTTATAAATCCTAATAAGGCTTCATATATGAAGAAATAAAAAAAATAGGTCAGCCAGAAAAAACACTACCTAAGACATAACCATGTCTTTTAGTCATGTACTTAATTGTGCTTCATGTTTGTCTTCTTTAAAAAAATAAAATGGAAACGATACGACCAATGATATGGTCATGTCTTTTAGTCATGTCCTAAGCTATAATAGTTGAAAAACAGCTTCAATTTTGCTTAGAAATGATATAGTCGTATAGCTATATCGTTTGGCTATATCGTTCTTCAAACCTTTATGACTAACTCGTTTTAGCTCCGATTAGAGTGAAATTTATATCTATCCTCTTGTTTTCTCACATAGAGAGCAGATGAAAAGTATAGAGAAGGGATTGTGGGAAAATGATTTTATAATGGTCGTAACACAACTTCAAACACAATCGTGTCTCACAGTCATGTAACACTCTATGACGTAGCCATTTAGTATACTTGGTAATCACACAGATCAAGACACAACTGTGTCTTTGGACTGTATCGTACATTGTGAAGTGGTCGTGTAGAGAGCCTAGAAGTTATATAGTCTAAGATGCGATTGTGTCTTGTGACCGTGTACTACACTATTTTTCACTTTTTTTTCTTTTAACTTTTATTGTTTTTATGTCGATTTATGTATACCTAGCCTAAATGAATGAATTCAAAAATAAAATGAACCTAAACAAACAAAATTACTAAACTAAAAAATGAATCAAAGAAATCTAGTGCAAAAATTAGACTAAAAGGAAAACTTGTTATGTTACACTTATCAATTTTGAAATTTCATTTAGCTTTCGAGATGCTACCTTGGAAACCCAATAGGGGATGTTATCCCCTTAGGCCCTGCCTGCTAACCAGCTAGTGAGACCGCCGTATGCGTAGCACAATATAAAAGCAAACTTGACCTTAAAATAAAAAATAGAAGTGTTAAAGTGCTAAGATAAACAATAAAAATTACTAAAATAACTTACCAACTAAAAAGTAACGAGAATAAATAAATAACTTAAGTTACCTCCCAAGAGCACTATATTTAACATCAATAGCTCGATTGGATGCATGGGTTACTTACCTTCATCCGAGTAAAGATAAATCTCCATCCTTAGCTCACTTCCAAACCCTTCAAACAAGGCTAAACTTAACCTTTTTCCATTAGTATAGAAAATTCTCTTATCTAATTGCATAACTTTTATCAAGTTTCTTCTTATAACGCCATTCTTCAAACTTGTATTGCTTAAGCCTTTCTTTTTATCCACTTTTCGCTTAGATGGGGTAGTTGTTGGTAGCTTTGAACTTCTCGCTACAAAAGCATGTTTTAAATGATCTTCTAAATGTTTTTGCTCTAAGATTAGTGGTATTACTTTAAGAGGTTCTAACTTTCCTTCGTTTGGTCTACAAAATGGTTCAATCCTTGTGTTCACCACATTAGGTCCATTAGCTCCCAACCGAGCTACAACTTTTGGTTGATCAAGGATTTTCACCATTTCTTCATCTCTTGCTTTTAAGCAATCGTTTATAGGTTCTTTGACAAGTGTACCTATACATATTCAATAACAACAACATTAAAAGTATCACCATCATAGCTTGTGCCCTTTGAGTCAAGGGACTTGTGCATTGAATCTAGATTCTAAAAAATAATTCCCTCACCTCTAACCCTTAATATAGCGGATTAAGTTCAGGCATTGATCTCTCAAGGACTTTGACTACTACTACTTACTACGTCTCTATTATCTAATAGGTAAATTAAATTTCAAAAAACTTAAAGAAGTAAATCTCAATTATTACTAAAACTAATTTAAAGATTAACTAAGATGTAATTCAAGAATCAACAAGAAAACAATTCAATTAATTTAAGATTCAATGTTGTACCTAGATCTTATTTCTCCCTATATCTAATATGTGATTTTCCCAAGGATAATTTAATTCGTTCCTTAATCTTTCTTAACCAGGAGAATTATTACTAAAGTTAATTGCTTTCTTAAGCCAATTAACCCTAACCCTTAAATCACCTATTAGAATCTCTTCTCAATAGCATAACTTAAGATTGCATTATTGAACAGTAAATTCTCTATGCTTTAATTTGAAATCCAAAAGAATCACACAAATTATCTATAATCTTACAATAATTCTCATCAACTATGCCTAGATCTAATTTTATACAAAATCTCTCAATTCTCTTATAATATATCAAACTCTAGATTACTATCAATGGAAATAATAACTTAAATTAAGAAGCAAACATAGTTGAATCAAGAAAAGACTAAAAAATTAAAATAATCAAATACTAGTTATCTTACATGAATAGATCTAGATTTCACAAGGCCTAAATACCAAATACCTACTCACTATACATTACAAAATAAGAATCTAAAAACATAGTATAGAAAAGAGTAGAAAGAAGTATCATAAAATCCAAACAAAATTAAATCTTGAAATCTTCTTTTCTCCTCACTTTCTTAATTGTTCTTAGCTTCAAAAACTCCCTAAAAGTTATGCCAAAAAGTTTTCTCTTCTAAATAAACCCTAACTAGGCCATATCTATGAAGTAAATAAAAAAAAATAAGCAGTGAGAAAAAACACAATCCGAGATGCAATTGTATCTTTTGGTTATGTACTTAACTGTACTTCATGTTTGTCTTCTTCCTTTTTTTTAAAAAAACAAAATGAAAACGTAAATTAAATTTCAAGGACTTTAAGTACTAGTACTCACTAGATTTTATTATCTAACTCGTAAATTAAATTTCAAGAAACTTAAAGGAGTAAATCTAAATCATTGCTAAAACTAACCTAAAGATTAACTAAGATGCAATTCAAGAATTAACAAGAAAGTAATTCAATTGAAAATTAATTCAAAATTCAATGTCATACCTAGATCTTGCTTTCCCTAGATCTAAAATATGATTTCCCTAAAGATAACCTAATTTATTATTTACTCTTTCTTGACTAGAAGAATTTTCTACTAAAGTTAATCACTTTCTCGAGCCAATTAACCCTAACCCTAAAATCACTTATTAAAATCTCTTCTCGATATCATAATTTAAGTTTGCATTATTAAACACTAAATTTTCAACACTTTAGTTTAGAATTTTGGAAGAATCTTGCAAATTATCTCTAATCTTGCAATAATCCTCATCAACTATGCCCAAATCTAATCTTATAAGAAATCTCTTAATTCTCTTATAAGATATTAAACTCTAAATTACTACATGCGAAAATAATAACCTAAATCTTGAAGCAAATATAGTTAAATCAACAAAATAATAAAAAACTAATTTAATCAAGTAATAATAATATCACATAAATAGATCCAAGTTCCATAAACCTAGATGCCAAGGTTTTACTCTCTATACATCACAAAATAGGAATCTAAAAACAAAGTATAAAAAAGAGTATCGTGAAATCTAAATAAAATTAAATCTTGAAATCTACTTTTCTTCTCACTTTCTTAGTTGTTCTTGGCTTCAAAAACTCCCTAAAAGTCATGCCAAAAGTTTTCTTCTTATTCTTCATCCTTCTCCTCATCATCAACATCTTCAATCGAACTCTTCTCATGAGCTCCTTTCTCTAAACTTGTAATTTAGTTCTTGGTACCATGTTTCTCTACAAAAGGAAACAAGATTCAAGTCAAATTCCCAATATACCGAAGCTTCCCTACACTTAGAATAAAGAAATAGACCGAAAATCATGACTAAGTGTGGAAAATAAACGCTATAACTCATTGAGGAATTTTGTCAAACACTTAGCTTACATGCAAAATGTAGTTGTGTTCTTAAGAAATCCTTTATACAATCCTAACAACTATTGTTACAAAAAGGATTCCAAGCATGCTTAAACTTGTAATTCCTCAAGGACACAAATCGATATCACTTGTATGTTTGATTAAACACGAAAGCCTTAAGTGCTAAAATGAAGAACAAGGCATATAAAGCAGTGAAGTTCATTACTATAACTCAAACATTCAAGAATCACACACCTATAGTAATGTATTGCAAATGATAAAATTTTGTCACAACCCATAGCTTTCAAACCTAAAGATTAGCACTAATTCAAGAACACGGTCATGTTCATCATGTACATCACTACTGAAATACTAAAATAAACAACATCCATTATGACCTACACTCACTAAAACAGAATCATGCAAAAGCCCAAAGAAAAAGTGAAATCCAAATAAGTTCTTCCATGAAAAATACAAGAAAAAAGAGAGATATCAAGAACTTACCAGAGTAGTTGAAGTGAGTGAACTTGAGAAAAACATGAATTGGTATAAGTGATAAGTGGTGAATCAAAGATGATTGTGAGTATGTTCTTTTGTATGTTTATGCATTAGTGAAATAGCAGATGATTGTGTGTATGTTTATGTAGAAGAAGACGTGAGGAGAAGTGTTGAAAAAGAAAAAAAAAAGACTTATTGGGTGTAAACTTATATAATGGGTACGATACGACCCATCGTGTATCTTTTTGTGGTGTAGCCAAAACTTGGCCTAGTACTAATACAATTTGAGACACAACCGTATCTCTGGATTGTGTAACCTTCTATGGACCAATCATGACAATCGCCTAGAATTCACACAATTTAAGATACGACCATGTCCTATGATCGTATACTACACTTTTTTTTTTTACTTTAAATTTTATTATTATTATTTTTTTATTTATGCATGGCTAGCCTAAATGCATAAATTCAAAAATAAAATAAAGTTAAAGAAACAAAAGTACTAAAATGAAAAGGTGAACTTGACCATAAAATGAAAAATAAAATTGTCAAAGTGCTAAGATAAATAATAGAAATTACTAAAATAACCTATAAGCTAGGAAATGAATAAATAACTTAGGTTGCCTCCCAAGAGCACTATATTTTACATCGATAGCTCAACGAGGTGCATGGTTTACTTACCTTCATCTAAGTGGAGATAGATCTCCATACTTACCTCACTTTCGAACCCTCCAAATAAGGCTAGACTTACCTTTTTTCCATTGGTATAGCAAATTCTCTTGTCTAGTTTTGTAACTTTTATCAAGTTTCTTCTTATCACACCACTCATTAAACTCATGTTGCTCAAGTCCTTTCTTTTTATTCGATTTTCACTTAGATAGGATGGTTGACAGTAGCCTTAAGCTCCTCACTACAAAAGCATGTTCTAAACAATCTTCTAAGTGTTTCCACTCCAAGACTAGTAGTTTTACTTTTGGAGGCTCTAACTTTCCTTTGTTTGGTCCACAAAATGATTCGATCCCTATCTTCACCACATTAGGTTCATTAGCTCCCAGCTGAGCTATAGCTTTTGAGTGATTAAGGGTTTTCACCATTTCTCCATCTCTCGTTTTTAAGCAATCGTTCATAAGTTCTTTGAGAAGTGTTTCCTACACGCATTCAGTAACAACAACATTAAAAGTATTACGATCGTAGCTTGTGCCCTCTAAGTCAAAGGACTTGTACATTGAATCTAGATTTTGGAAAACAATTTCCTCTTCTTCGATCCTTAAGATGAGCTTACATTCACTAACATCAAACACGGCCTAGTAGTAGCTAAGATGGGTCTACCTAGAATCAACGGTACCTCAAGATCCTCATCTATATCAAGGATAACAAAATCTATAGGGAAAATGAATTTATCAACTTGCACTAGAACATCCTTTATGATGCCTCTAGGGTATGTGGCAGTCTTATCAGCTAATTGAATGCACATAACTATTAGTTTAGTTTCTCCTAACCTTAACTTTTTAAATAACTTAAATAGCATCAAGTTTATACTAGCTCCTAAATTTGCCAAAGCATCATTTACTAACAACTTTCTAAGCACACAAGGAAGAGTAAAATTCTCTAGATCTTGTAATTTCTTTAGCAGCTTCTTTTGGAGTAGTGTGAAGCATTCCTCATTCAATGTCACAGTTGAAAGATCCTCCAACTTTCTCTTGTTTGATAACAAATCCTTTAGGAACTTCACATATTTTGACATCTGCAATAAAACATCAATAAAAGGTAATTTCACTTGTAGTTGTTTAAAAAGATTGAGGAATTTATTGAATTACTTGGTTAGATCAGGGTAGTCTTTCTTAAGGCGCTATAGATACAGAATGGGCAACATGTACTCCTTCACTTTTGGTAGCTTTACACTCTCTTTTGATTTTAGCAGTTTTGAACTTTCTTTACCCTTGACCTCCACTTCTTTCTTAGCTACTTCCTTATCCTCCTTCTCAACTTATAACTCTCTGCCACTTCTCAAGGTCATTGCTTTTACTTGTTCCTTGGGGTTCATTTCAATGTTCTTAAGTAGCAATCCTTATTGTCTTTCATCTAGCATCCTAGCAATCTAGCCAATTTGATTCTCCAGGTTGTAGATAGAAGCTTTTTGGTTCCTTAAAACGACCTCCGTTTGTTACATTCTAGCCTCATTAGATTGAATATATTTTTCCAGGAGGCTTTTAACTTCTTCTCTAGAGTAGGCGAAGGTACTGCCGATTGTTGAAATCTTGGTATAAGCAAATTTGATCTTTGTTGAAGCTGATTCCTTGCCTACCATTGTTAGCCTTAACCTTGATTTTGACCTCCCCATGAAAAGTTAAGGCAATCTCTATACCCTGGGTTGTACATGGTGCTGTAGAGTTTATACTAGGGTCTCGTAGGTTTTCCTAGAAAATCAACTTATTATGTTTGCTTGTAACCTATAATCCCCTCTTAGATGAAGTTAGTGGAGCTAAACTATGGTTGATGCAAACTAGTCAAGATGGATTCAATAATGTTACTCAACATCTGCACCTAAGTAGTAAGAGATTGTATAGTGTTGAGCTCAAATACGCCTATGAATTTTTGCTTCCCCTTAGGGTTCTATTATTGGTAATTGTTTATAACCATACCTTCTATTAAAAGCCTAGGCTTCCTTAGGCGTCTTAGTGCTAAGTATACCTCTAGCTGCTGTATCTATCATTTACCATATTGAAGGGTTGAGACAACTGTAGAATGTTTACATTTCAATCCAAAGAGGGAGGTCATGGTGTAGACACTATCTTAATAAGTCCTTAAAGCACTCCTATGTGTCGTATAAAGTCTCACCCTCTATCTAGGCAAAAGATGAGATGTCAGCTCTAAGCTTTGCAATTATCATAGGTAAAAAATACTTCTCCAAGAATTTTTCTGCTAATTTATTTTAGGTTGTGATTGAATTCCTTACCAAGGAATTCAACCACTGCTTAGCTCAGCTACATAAAGAAAATAGAAAGAGGCACAGTCGAATAGCATCATTAGTTGTCACGTTAATCTTGAAAGTGTCTCATATTTCCAAAATATGTGCATTAGGAACTTCATCTTAGAGACCATCAAATTGTACAAATTACTGCACCATCGAAATAATGTTTGGCTTGATCTTGAAGTTCTTGGCTGCAATAGTTGGTTGGTTGATGCAAGATGGGTACCAATTAATGATGGCTAGGAGTAGTTTGACATGGTCTGATTATGTTCCCTATTGTTGGCCATGATGTCTTGAGTAAGTTCTCATGTCTAAACTTACCCTTTTTCCATTAGTATAGCAATTCTCTTGTCTAGTTGCATAACTTCTATCAAGTTCCTTCTTATCACGCTACTCATTAAACTCATGTTGCTCGAGTCTCTTCTTCTTATATGCTTTTCACTTAGATGGAGTGGTTGTTGGTAGCTTTGAGCTCTTCACTACAAAAGCATATTCTAAATGATCTTTTAAGTATTTCCACTCTAAGACTAGTGGTTTTACTTTCGGAGGTTCTAACTTTCCTTTGTTTGGTCTACAAAATGGTTCAATCCCTATCTTCACCACATTGAGTTCATAAGCTTCCAACTGAGCTACAACTTCTAATTAATTAGGGGTTTTTACCATTTCTCCATCACCCATTTCTAAGCAATCGTTCATGGGTTCTTTGACAAGTGTTTATCGTACGTATTCAGCAACAACATCATTAGAAGTGTCACGATCATAGCTTGTGCCCTTTGAGTCAAAGGACTTGTGCATTGAATCTAAATTCTGGAAAATAATTTCCTCATCTCCAACCCTTAAGATGAGCTTATGCTCACTAACATCAAACACAGCCCTAGTAGTAACTAGGAAGGGTCTACTTAGAATCAATGATACCTCAAGATCCTCTTCTATATCTAAGATAACAAAATCAATAGGGAAAATGAAGCTAACAACTTACATAAATACATCCTCTATAATACCTCTAAGATATGTGATGAACCTATCAGCTAATTGATTACACATACATATTGGTTTGAGCTCTCCCAACCCTAACTTTTTAAACAACTTATATGATATCAAGTTAATACTAGCTCCTAAATCTGCCAAAGCATTATTTACTGATAATATTCTAAGCACATAAGGAAGAATAAAACTCCCTGGATCTTATAATTTTTTTGGCAACATTTTCTAAAGTAATGCCGAGCATTCTTCGTTTAGTGTAATAGTTGAAAGATCCTCCAGCTTCCTCTTCTTTGACAACAAGTCCTTCAAGAAATTTATGTATTTTGGCATCTATAATAAAACATCAACAAGAGGTAAGTTCGCTTGTAGTTGTTTAAAAAGATTGAGGAATTTATCGAAATGCTTGGTTAGATTAAGATAGTCTTACTTAAGGTACTATAGATACAAAATGGGTAGCTTGTACTCCTTAACTTTTGATGACTCTACACTATCTTTTGATCTCAACGGTTCTAAACTTTCCTTACCCTTAACCTCCACTTCTTTCTCAACTATTTCCTTATCCTCCTTCTTCTCAACTTGCAACTCTTTATCACTTCTCAAGGTCACTGCATTGACATGTTCCTTAAGGTTCATTTCAATGTTCCTAAGCAATGATCCTTGTTATCTCTCATTTAACATCTTAGCAATTTAGCCAATTTGATTTTCTAAGTTATGGATAACAGCTTCTTGGTTTCTTAAAAAGGCCTCTATTTGTTGCATTCTAGCCTTGTTAGATTGAATATACTTTTCCAAGAGGCTTTCCAAATTCTTCTTTGGAGTAAGTAGGGGTGCTGCCGATTGTTGAAATCCTAATCGAAGCAAATTTGATCTTTGCTGTAGCTGATTCCTTACCTACCACTACTAGCCCTTACTATGATCCTGACCTCCCAACGAAAGATTAGGGTAATCTCTCCATCCCGAGTTATAAGTATGTTGTAAGGATTATATTGGGGTCTTATAGGTTTCCCTAGAATATTAGCATGTTCTGTCTACTTGCAACGTATAATCCCCTCTTAGATGAAGTTGTTGTGATTGAATTGTGGTTATTGCGTACTAGTCGAGAGGGATTTAATTTTCTTACTCAACATCTCCACTTAAGTGGCTAAAGACTATATAGCGTTAAGCCCAAATACACTTGTAACTTTT
Organism: Lumnitzera littorea; assembly: GCA_024138015.1. Lineage (NCBI taxonomy): Eukaryota > Viridiplantae > Streptophyta > Magnoliopsida > Myrtales > Combretaceae > Lumnitzera > Lumnitzera littorea. The sequence goes on from JAMXBB010000008.1 coordinate 25,385,589, forward strand.
TGCTTCCCCCTTAGGTTCTCCTATTGGTATTCATTCATAGCCATACCTTCTATCAAAGCTTGGACTTCCTTGAGTGTCTAGGTGTTAAGTGTACCTCCAACTACTGCACCCATCATTTACCTTATAAAGAAGTTGAGACCATTATAGAATGTTTGCATTTCCATCCAAAGAGGGAGGTCGTGATATGGACACTACCTTAACAAGTCCTTGAAGAGCTCCCATGTGTCATATAAGGTCTTACTCTCTATTTGGGCAAAAGATGAGATGTTAGCTCCAAGCTTTGCAGTTTTCGCGAGTGAAAAATACTTCCCTAAGAATTTTTCCGCCAATTTATTCTAGGTTGTGATTGAATTCCTTACTAAGGAATTCAACTACTGCTTAGCTTGGCCATATAAAGAAAATGGAAAGAGGAGCAATCGAATGGCATTATCAATTGCCCCGTTAATCTTGAAAGTATCACATATTTTTAGAAAACTAAAAATATGTACATTGGAATCTTCATCTTCGAGGTCGTCAAGTTGTACAAACTGTTGCACCATCTAAATAATGTTAAGCTTAATCTCAAAGTTATTGGCTACAATAGTTGGTCAGTTGATGCAAGACTGGGTACCAGTTAATGATAGTCAGGACTAGTTTGACGTCATTCAATTCTAATCTCTATTATTGGCCATGATGTTGTCAGATAAGCTTTTATGATCAGATTCTTGTTTTACTGCTTGATCCTTGACTTTTCTCTCTAACAACTCCACTTTATCTTTCAATCTAATTGGAGATCCTTAGTTTATCACCTATACTATTTCTTAGATAGATAATTGCCTCAAATTGCATAAAGTCATCCTCTCAATCTCAAGATCAATTTTAACCAAATCCCTTGATTGGGTTCTTGTAATGTATTACACCAAAGAAAATAGAAAAGTTAGTTAAAGATTGTGCCTAGAAATAAAGGAATTCAAGAAAAGGAAAGAAATCGAGAAAAGATAAGAAAAAAAATGGTTAGATTAATTAATCTACTAGCTTTCTTAATATCAAAAGTCCTTAGCAATGGCACCAAAAACTTAATATAAGCAAGTGCACCTATCAATTTATAATATTACGAATATAAGTCTAAAAGTTGATCCCTCAGAGATTTTGACTACTAGTACTCACTAGGTCTTTATTATCTAATTAGTAAATTAAATTTCAAGGAACTTAAAGAAGTAAATCTAAATTACTATTAAAACTAATTTAAAAATTAACTAAGATGCAATTCAAGAATTAATAAGAAAGCAATTCAATTGGAAATTAATTCAAGATTCAATGTTGTACCTAGATCTTATTTCCCTTAGATCTAACATGTGATTTTCCTAAAGATAATTTAGTTTATTCTTAAATCATTTTTTATCGGGAAAATTCTCAACAAAAGTTAATCACTTTTTAAAGTCAATTAACCTTCACCCTAGAATCACCTGTTAAAATCTCTTATCAATAATATAACCTAAAATTGCATTATTAAACAATGAATTTTCTATGCTTTAATTTACAATTTTAGAAGAATCTTATAATAATCCTCATCAACAATGCCTAAATCTAATCTTATAAGAAATCTCTTGATTTTTTTTATAAGATATTAAACTCTAGATTTCTATCTATAGAAATGATAAACTAAATCATGAAGCAACATAGTTGAATCAAGAAAAAGATTAAAGAATTAAATTAATCAAATATTAATCATATCACGTAAATAGATCTATGTTTCATAAGACCTAGATATCAAAGATCTACTGACTGTACATCGCATCGCTATACATCATAAAATAAGGATCTAAAAACAAGAGTAGAGAAAAATAAAAAGATGAATCATGAAATCTAAAGAAAAATTAAATCTTGAAATATTCTTTGCACCTTGTTTTTGGGAGTGTCTTTGACTTGAAAAACTCTTTAAAATTCGTAACAAAAAGTCCCTTTTTAAAAATAAATTCTAATAAGGCTTTATATATGAATAGATAAAAAAATAGGTCGACTAGAAAAGAAACGACTAAGGACACAACCATGTCTTTTGGTTATGTATTAGGCTATGACAATTGAAAATATGCTCTAAATTCACCTTAAAATGACACAGTCATGTTATTAGGCTATATCAATTTTTAAACCTTTATAACTTGCTCATTTTAGCTTCAATTTGACTGAAATTTATTTCTATCTTTTCGTTTTCTCACGTAGATCATTTCAAAACCTAAAAAACAAAATTTTACTTAATCAGATATTATTATCTAAAAATAAACTCAAATATTAAGTGAAAATCACAAAAAATCACCAATTAAAATATAATCATTTTGGAACTCATCAAACTTCCCTTCACTTAAGAATTTGTTTGTCCTCAAGCAAATAAAGAAAAAAAAAATCAAGACAAGAATTCTTAAGTCAAACAAACATAATCACTACCTAGGAAACTAGCTAAAAATTATACTTAACCTAAAAAGATTTAACTTACAAATCCAATTAATTTTCTTTAAATACCTTCCTTAACTCTTACACTCAAATTTTTTTTTTTTTCCAATGTCCAAATGACACAATGTACTAGAGTTCACAAACTAATTTATATAAATTAAAGTTTACCTAGACTATTTAATTAAAGATTTCCATACTCAATATTAGATTTAACATCTCGCTTAAACCTACTTAGCTAAAATATATATAGCCTTCTCTTTAATCTCGCTAAGCACCATAATTCGAAGTGAACATATATTACATCCACTCATCCTGTGATCATCCCCTTAGTTTATGCTTCAGTTGGAAGCCGTCAAATTCATTGAATTTATGTTATTAATTAAGCATATTATTTAAGGACAATTGTATTAGTAGCAGAAAAGAATCTCTCTCATTTAATAGACCAAGACTGATCTATACCAACTTAGCCTTCATATTAGTAGTAGGAAAATACTTTACTCTTTTAAGGGACTAACGCAAATTTTTACCAATTTTTCCTTTTTGTCATTTATTGATTATTCATTCATTTATATCACTTTTTACCTCCAACTATTTCAAGTTTTCAAGGGTTTTTCATAAAACAAATTTCATTTGTTTGTTCACTAAGGATTATAGGACTCTAAAGTCATCTAAGAGAAAAGTATACATTAAAGTAAGTTTCGAAAATAATCATGACTAACTCCTAACTAGTGATGTTACTATAATCCTAAGTACTAAAATCCTAGGCTAATTAACCCATAACTTTACTTCACAAAGATTTTACTTATCAACTTTGGCAAAGTGTAGCTCAAATATCAAAGATTAAGCATTCAAATTACATTAAACTTAGCAAAAGTTACCAATTTCTAAATAATTGTAAGTCAATAAAACAATAAAATTAGGTTAAATGTGAAAATATTGGTCTCCTAAGCAATAAAAGTTTCTATAAGTTTCTATTAATTTTTATGTCCTCTTCCCTATACTTAAAGATGTACATTGTCCTTAATGTATGAATTAAATCACATAATAGAAAATATATCAATCAAAATAGTCATGAGTAAGATAATATAAAAATGGGAAAGAAAGATTGATATTCCCCTAAAAATTTGAGTAACATGATTCATAAATGCAAGAAGTTTAAAGTTTGAAGTAGTACAAATCAAACGCAATCTCTTAGATAAGCTTCAAAGTTCCCAGGCATTGACTCCACAATCCTCCTAATTAGAGGCACTATCCATGAAATCATCTCCATCTCCATCCTCATCCTCTTTATATTCTTCATCCTCCTCCTCATCAATAGAACTCTCCTCCTAAGCTCCTTCCTTTTGACTTGTAATTTAACTCTAAGTACCATGTTTCTCTACAAAAGGAAACAAAATTCTAGTCAAATTTCCAATACATCAGAGTTTTGCCACACTTACAATAAAGAAATAGACCAAAAATCATGACTAAGTGTGGAAAATAAACACTATAACTCATGGAGGAATTTTGTTAAATACTTGGTATGTATGCAAAATGTAGTTGTGTTCTTAAGAAATCCTTCATGTAATCTTAACAACTATTGTTATAAAAGAAATTTTAGGCATGCTTAAACTCGTAGTTCCTTAATGACATGAATCAATAGCACATGTATGTTTAATTAAACACTGAAGCCCTAAGTGCTAAAATAAAGAACAAGGCATATAAAGCATTGAAATTCAGTACTTCAACTCAAACATTCAAAAATCGCATGCCTATAAAAATTTACTATAAATGATATGGTCATGCCAAAACTTATGTCTTTCAAACCTAAACATTAATGCCAATTCAAGAACACAGTCGTGTTCATCATGCACATCACTACCGAAATACTAAAATAAACAACACCCATCATAACCTACACTAACTAAATATAATCATGTAAAAGCCCCAACAAAATGTGAAATCCCAATTATTTCTTCCATGAAAAATTTAAGAAAAATGAGAGATATCAAGAACTTACTAAAGTAATTGAAGTGAGTGCACTTAGGAAAATGTGAACTGGTATGAGTGATGGGTTATAAATCAATGATGATTAAGAGTGTTTACTATTGTGTATTTGGTGTGAATGAGAGAGGAAAGAGAAAGAGAAGATCATGTGAGCATTTATGTGAGGAGTAGTGAGAGAAAGACAAAGGAGAATCGGTTTGCAAACACATTTATACTATTGACAACACGACTTGAGATACGATTGTGTCTCGTAGTCATGTATCCTTTTGTGGTGTGGCCAAAATATGGGCTGGTACTGAAATGATTCGAGACACAACCATGTCTCGTAACCATGTGCCCTTATGTGGTGTAGCCATGAACCACACTTACAATTGACACATTCTAAGATACAATCGTGTCTTTAGACTGTGTAGTATACTGTTTTGCCTAGAAACGACACGGTCATATCGTTTAACTGTATTGATTTTCAAATATTCATAACTTACTCATTTTAGCTTCAATTTAAGTTAAATTTATTTCTATCTTTTCGTTTTTTCACGTAGATTGTTTCAAAACCTAAAAAGTAAAATTTGACTCAATTAAATATTATTATCTAAAAATAAACTCAAATATTAAGGAAAATAATAAAAAATCACTAAATAAAATATAATAAATTTGGAACTCATCAACTATCACACATATCACAATATTAAACACTATCCACTACTCAACTTCTAAAATTACCCAAATTACTGCCATTGCCTAAGGCAATTATTTCAATCCAGTTTTCATCAATTGATTTATCATCAAAGTGTGATTTCCTCTTTAATTTGGTGATTGAATTGCATTAAGCTAAGAGGTAATTGTGCTTAGAGACAACCCACGACTTGAATCTAATCAATTGGAGCACTTACAACCTAATCTACAATCCAACCCAAATGCGTAAGTTGAAGCTTCCCCTTGACTTAACTTGCATTAGTTTAAAGGGTTAGTTGTTTGTTTCTTTTTTATTGTCTTTAGTAGTTTAATTCTATTTCATTTCATTTTATTTTCTACAAAATTACAAAATTTGTAATAACCAATATTAACTTTTTTTTTTTGTTTTTTGTGTAAGTTTATAGTTTTAATTTTACCTTTTATTATTGTCAATTATTTATATATTTGTTAGTTTATATGACAAAACTTTCATATAGTGTCACTAACATCAGTCTTTTGCAGGTCCTTATGTGAATAATTATTTTTTTATTTTATTCTTGCATATTTATTATTAGAATTGCATTTTTACTATATTTTTAGAATAAATTGCATATTTGTCATATTTATTATAGATTCCATATTTTCCCAAAAAATCAACACAAAAATGCATCTTTTACAAAAATTTCTTTTTTTAGATAAAATTATATCTTTTTAAGAAAAATTACACATTTTAGGTACAATAGCATATTTTAATCAAAATTCATATCTTTAAGATAAAATTTGTATCTAAATTATATATCTTAGAAGATTATGATAGAATAAGATCGTATTTATTCCCTAGTTAGGTACCTTTCTTATAGTTTAAGCATCTTTTTCATGGTTTAGGTATTGTAAGCATGTTTTCTACATTAGTTGTATATTTTATGGGAAATTATATTTAGGTACTTTAGGGTTTTTTTTTTTTTAATTTTTATCACATAGAAAGGTTTTCCTTTAAATAAAAATCTAAATTGTTTTTTTTTTTAAGTTAGAGTTTTTCAAAATTGGACAATAAAAATTAAGGATTCTTTTTAAGATTTTTCTTAATAAAAAATAACTTAGCTAAAAAGATAAACTTAGTCCGTTTCCATAAATAAAAATTATCAATCCAATAAATCTTTTCTTAAAAAAAAAATAGAATTATGGTTGATTTAATCTTAATTAATTGGTATATAGATATCTCTGAGACAACCGTAAAATTTGTAAAATATTTTTTTTTCTTTTTATTTTTTAGGGAAATTTCGTAATGAAAAAAAAGATAAAAGAAATCATTTTTATGCATTTTGACATATTTTAGAAAAATTATAAAATGAAGACCTATTAGTTAGTTTCTTTTAATTTTTACATGATGATTTTGTTTTAACAAATTAGCCTTCCAGTCCAATTTTCTGGTTAAAAGTTTTCTGAAAATTATCTTTTACAACATTCCTAAATTAGTGGCTTGATTAAAGTTTTTTCACCCAATTTAACAATTTTTACAAATTTTTATTAGTTAACGACTCTAAGTTATTTTTAAAAAAAACTTTTTTTAAAATATTTTAAAAGATATATATTTTTAAACTTAATATCGAATAATCTATACTAAACGGATTAACTTTAATGTTAATTAAATTAAGCCGAAATAACACTTTACACTCACTCGTCTCGTCAATACATCCACCCAGTTCCTTGCATCACGACTTGTCCTGTGTATCTTTATTCCGTCAAACCAAGCATTTCAGTCTTTTCATTGTGGACCCACGCCCCTTGCCAGCTGTACTCCTGAACTGTTAACTCCCTGACGCATAGCCCCTTTGTGACTCCAAAAAGTGAGCACTGATTTTAGAAGGATAAAGGAACTCGTTCCTAACCAAACAAGTTTTAAACCATTGCCAGTTTAGCTTCTCAGTAGATTTGATGTCCTTAATATTGACTGCAGGGTGTACGGAGTCTAATCAGCTGCTCGTCAGTGAACTAAGCTCCATGGATAGCTCGGCATGTTGCATGCGTGTCTTACGAAGATTAGCTCGGGTAGTTGGAACACAGTCAACAAGCTCGAGGGATCGGCTCGAAGCTTGGGTGTAGATCAAACAGCCCAAGTAGGTGCTGTGATCTTGATCGGGACCAGCAATAGGTGACTCGAGTCGGTTCCCCTTAAATGCTTAGTTCGAAATTGCTCAAGTTTCGACCACTACTTGCCCGTACTATGATACACAGCTTGGAGTTTCGCTCAGAAGTCCTCTTGACTTCGACTGCAATTGAACTGTGCTTGGTTTGCCTGGAAAATAAACACGGCTCAAATTTCGAGATCTCGGTTTTGCTGAAGTTACTCTCGACTTAATTGCTGTATGGACACTGAGCTTGATGTTGTTGCGTAAAACACCTCAGCGTCAATATCTGATTGGTGATCATTTTCCAAGCAACTCGTTAGCTTACAACAGCTCGCTAAGGTGCTAGGAGCTCCAAGCTCCGGCCTTTGACCTCTGAGCTTCGAACGATAGCTCTGCAGTTCAAAGAATCCAAACAAAAGCAGCCGAAGAGTCGACTTTACTCAGCAACTCATGCATCAAGTGGAGTCCAGCATGAGGCGGCTTGGTCTACTAATGTTCAGCCACTATGGAGTGCATATATGGAGCTCAGGATGTGTGTAGTTCAGATTCACGCACGCTAGGTAGCTAGCTCGGACTAGACATCGAAGTTCAGGAATGGAGGTCAAAGAAGGGACTTAAAAGAGCTCGGCTAAACTTGGAATTCAGCTCATCTACTGAGAAAAGCTCGGGCAAGCAGATTTGTGACTTGATTTACTCAAGTTTACTTGATTTGCCGGAGGGAGCTCGGATTTGGTCGGAAAAGGACTAAAATTTCATGTGCTTGGAATTTTGGGTTACTGCTTTTTCTCATTTGGTCAGCATCCATGCATGTGCGAGCCTCGGATGAAGCACTATGGTCGAAGCTCGACATCAAACCTCTTGAACAATGGTGCATGGATTAAGCAACTACGCACAGGGGAAGGAAACTCGGACTTTGGTCTGCCTGGCATTATAACTCGATTGTTGATTAATACGGCTCGGAGAAACCTTGTGGAGAGCTCGGTTTGTTATTCCTAATCCAGGTCGGACAATATTTTGTTACTGCTTATCCAACTAGAAAATAGCTCCGGGTTTGGTGTGTGGACAGCTGGAGTGGGAATTAAACTGCCGCAAAGTGGTGTTGCTGCCATGCTCGGCTGCTTCTAAATTAGAGCTTGGTATTTGTTTGGCCAGGTAAGGTTCTTGTCTCGCAATTCGCTCGCCGCAACTCTCCTCCATCACCACAAAGCCTACAGGAGTCGTCATTCGGATCATTTTCATCATCCTTGATTTGAGTCAAGTGTTATACAAGTATCTTTACAAAACACCAACTTTACATGCTTATATTTCAACTTTATGTAAGGGTTTCATGGGTTCGTTTCTTAAAATGGTTTTTAGTGTTATAACAACTTAAACCTCACTTATATCTTCAAGAAATCAAAGTCTCCTAACATAAATACTAATCCACTAATCATAAGAAATACTTACTCGTCCTTAAAACAAAATACGGTGGTTGTGCACTAAGGTTCCACTTAAGCTCTTAACTTTGCTTCCTCCTTTTTACCACCTATTGGAAACCCGAGTTGTTTGATCTTTTGGAATGAGGTTTGTAGAAGGTTCTAATAGTTTTAAAAGATCTTAGATGGTGAAAGAAAATGATACAAGAACAAGAAGAGAAGTTGCTGTGAGTGAAGCTTGAAAAAAGGGAGAAAAGTTGATTTTGTGGGGTAAGGTTGTTTCTCCTTTTTATGTTTGTTTCAAATGAGAGAAAGAAGATGTGAAAGTGAAATTGAAAGTGAGAGAAATAATAGAGAAAGTGGCCGGTTGGAATTGAGAGAGAATGAGTGGTTAAAATGTCTTAAAAGTGTTGTCTTGTAGCTTATACAAAAGCCAACAATTGCAACTATTGATGATGTAAACATTAAGGGATGAATAGTAATGTGTAAGAGAAAGTAATTGATGGTTGAAAGACAAGTGCATGGCACCCCCCTTTCTTCCTTGTTTAAATCTACCATTTAAAGTTCTTTTGGGCCATGGAATGGTCTTGTCTCATTTAATGAAGTTAAGCATGTGAAATCTTGTGAAAAATTGTCTATATATAGTATAAGTGAAGGTGTGATAAGGAAAATATCTTATCACTAGATTTTGATAAGTTATCAATTGATAAATAATTCCAACTCTCAATTGATAAGTTATCTAAAGTGATTGGTTGATTTACTTATTGATGTGTAAGGCTTAGACATGAAGATAAGAGCATGGTCTTATAGAAAATTGTTTTAGGGTTTTCATCTTGCATTGTTTTGTAATTTATGATTTGATTTTTATAAAATTGTGAAATTCTCTAAAGTTGAATGAAATTATTCAAATTAAATTATCGATTAATTACTTAGGGTTAAAATTCCTTAATGGTTTTAGGGTTTAGGGTTTTAAATGACTTTAAAGCTCGCAGTTCTTCAAGTTCGGGTTTTATCGATAATTGGTTTTTGAATTGGAAAATTTTAATTTATTTCTAAATGTAAACTTAAGTTTTTATTTTAGTTGATCTTTGAGAGTGTTCGAAAAGTACTCTTAATCAAATCTTAGGCCCACTAAAAGTAGGGTTTACATCCATCCCCCCTTAAAATAAGTTTTGTCCTTAAAACTTAAAGACATACTTGGGATTTCAAATAATTGGGGGGTACTTTCGCTTTACTTCTTCCTAAGCTTCCCAAGTGGCCTCTTCCTTTTCATGGTTTCTCCAAAGTAGTTTGACATATCTTATTTCCTTGTTCCTTAACTTTTGAACTTTACTATTTGTGATCTAAACTGGGTGTTCTTCATAAGTCAAATTTCCTTTAAGTTGTATTGGCTCCAGTTCAATTACATTGTCAGGGTCAGGTACATGTCTCCTTTATGTGAAACACATTTTGTATTCCAGCCAAGTTTGGTGGTAATGCTAAGTGGTACGCGAGGTTTCCTACTCGCTTAAGGATCTCAAAGGGTCTAATGTACTTGGGGCTTAATTTTCCTTAAGTTCTCACTCGATGAATGCTCTTAATCGGACTTACCTTCAAGAACACATGATCTCCTATACCAAACTCCAATTCCTTTCTCTTTAAGTTCGCCTAACTCTTTTGTTTGTCTTGGGCTTCTTTCATTCGCTTTTTAATGATAGCCACCTTTTCAGCTGCCTCTTGCACCAAATCTGGTCCTAAGGCTGCCTTTTCCACATCATCCCAAAATAATGGGGATCGGCATCTCCTCCCATACAAAGCTTCATATGGCGGCATCTAGATAGATGAATGGTAACTATTGTTATATGCAAACTCCACTAGCGGTAAGTGAGAATCCTAATTTCCTTTAAACTACATAACACAAGCTCGAAGCATGTCTTCTAAAGTTTAAATTGTTCTCTCAGACTATCTGTTTGTTTGGGGGTGATAAGCCGTACTGAACTTTAAGTTTGTCCCCAACACTTTTTGTAAACTTCTCCAAAAATTAGACACAAACCTTGGATCTTTATTGGAAACTATTCCAGCAGGCACTCCGTGCAAACGTACTATCTCCTTTAGATATATTTAAGCCAACTTTTCTAGGGGATAAGTCATGTTGACGGGCAGAAAGTGTGCTGACTTTGTGAGTCGATCCGCTACCACCTATACAGTATCATGGCTAGTTGCCGTTCTAGGCAATCCACACACGAAGTCCATAGTGATTTGGTCCCATTTCCTCTCAGGAACAAACAACAGTTGCAACAATCCTCCCGGTCTTTGATGCTCAGCCTTAACTCTCTAATAAGTGTCACATTTGAGCACAAAATTTGCTACATCTTGTTTCATCTCACTCCACCAAAAATTCTTCTTGAGATCTTGGTACATCTTAGTTCCTTCAGGGTGTATAGTATATCCGGAATTGTGAGCTTCCCCTAAAATCTCTTTTCTTAGCTCAAGATTATCAAGTACACACAGACGTCCCTTCATTCGAATCATTCCATCCTCATCTTAACTAAAGTTTGTATACCTTCCCAGTATCATTTACTCCCTTACATGCTGTAGAGTAGGATCCTCTTGCTGCGCTTCTCGAACTCTTTCTTATAGTGTTGGCTCAATGACTAAACTTGACAACTCGGCGTCTTCCTCATGCCATGCAAATTCCAAGTTCATTTTCTCAAACTCTCTAATCAATTCTCTTTGTTCAGTAAGCAGAGATGCAACTTCAGCATGATTCTTTCAGCTCAAAGCATCTGCTACTGCATTCACTCTCCTAAGGTAGTAGTTAATGTTGAGATCATAGTCCCTTATCAACTCTAACCACCATCGTTGTCTCATGTTCAACTCCTTTTGAGAGAACAAATATTTTAGGCTCTTGTGGTTGGTGTAAATTTCACACTTAACACCATACAAGTAATGCCTCCATAGCTTTAGTACAAACACTATAGCTGCTAATTCCAGGTCATGAGTAGGGTAATTCTGCTCATGCGGTCGCAATTGCCGTGAAGCATAAGTAATCACTTTTCCATTTTGCATCAGCATGTACCCTAAACCATTCTTAGAAGCATCACTATATACCAAAAAAGGTTCCTCATTGTTGGGGTAAAACCAAAACCGATGCGGAAATTAAACGGTTCTTCAACTCTTGGAAACTTTCTTCTCTTTTCTCACTCCATATAAATTTCTCATTCTTTTGAGTTAGTTGAGTAAGTGGTTTAGCAATCTTTGAAAAATCCTTCACAAATTTCCAATAATGTCCAGCCAAACCAAGAAAACTTCGCACTTCTGTAACATTTTTAGGTCTTTTCCAATCAGTGATAGCTCTTATCTTTTCTGAGTCCACTTTTATTCCTTCTCTTGAAATAACATGTCCTAAAAAGGATATCTCTTTCAACCAAAAATCACACTTAGATAACTTGGTGTATAGCTTGTGTTTTCTTAAGGTTTGCAACACCAACCTCAAGTGTTCTTGATGTTGTTCTGAGGTTAACGAATATACCAAGATGTTGTTAGTGAACACAATTACTCATTTATCTAAATATGCTCTAAACACTCTATTCATCAAATCCATGAATACTGCCGGTGCATTAGTCAATCCAAATGGCACCACTAAAAACTCATAGTGTCCATATCTCGTTCTAAATGCTGTCTTAGGCACATCCTCTAGTTTGATCCTCGATTGGTGATAACCTGATCTTAGATCAATACGGGAAAACACACTTGCGCCTTGTAATTGATCGAACAGATTGTCGATATGGGGCAAGGGATACTTGTTCTTTACAGTGACTTGGTTCAACTCCCTGTAGCCGATACAGAGTCTAAGAGAACCATCCTTCTTCTTGACAAACAAGACAGGTGCTCCCCAAGGCGAGACACTTGGTCTAACGAACCCTTGGTCCAATAACTCTTGAAGTTGCTTCTTTAGTTCTTTTAACTCTATTAGAGCCATCCTGTAAGGAGCCTTAGAAATTGGTTCGGTCCCGGCCATTAAATCAATGGAGAAATCAATCTCCCTCTTAGGTGGTAATCCCGATAGCTCTTCCGGAAACACATCAAGGAACTCGTTCACTACTTGGATATCTTCTATCCTTTACTTTTCTAATGCAACCTTAATTTGGTTTATCCAACTCGTTTCCATCATTAACTCGAAAGAGCTTAGCTCATGTTTCCCCACTACCGTTGACTCTGCTTGAAATTCTACCTTAGATCCTTTTAAGTCCTTAAAGCACACTTTCTTCTTCTTGCAATCAACTGCAGCTCCACATGATGTCATCCAGTTCATACCCATAATCATTTCGTACTTGCCCAGATCAAGAACGATAAGATCCGTCATACTCTCGTGGCCTTATATGCTGAATGAGCATTTCTTCACCATTTCCTTTGTAGTAACCACACTTCCTATAGGAGTTCGTATACTGAAACTCGATTCGGTGACGGTCACAGGCAGTTTAATTCTTTATACCACTTTGGGGGAAATGAATGAATGAGTCACTCCGGTGTCAAATAAGGTGTACACTGAATGTCTCTTTATATCAACATTCCCTGAATCAAATTTAAGGTTGAGTTTTCACAAGGTATAATTATTGGTCTCTAAAATTTTTGTTACTAAGTTAAACACTTTTATTCTTTTCATACTAAAATGTATTTCTATCATCCGACTCAACTTAAAAAGAAAGTTCCAGTAACATACCTATAATCAGCTCTGTATCTACAACATCTTCTACCTCTTTATAGTAAATGACCTCCTCCTCAGGGTACTCCTCATACTCACATCCTCCTTCCAAGTTGTAGACTCTTGTAACATTCATAGCTTTAGGTCTCTGCCCATTTCCTCCAACAGCTCTCCCCATCCCAAGGCCTCCTACAGTCTACATAGTGACATTTTGGCGCTGAGGACAATTGTTAGCAAAATGTCCTGGTTGTTTACAGATGAAACAAGCTGTGGCAATTGTGAACCCCTAAAATTTTCAACCTAGCCTTAGTAATAGACTCAACTATGTTAGACCATTTAAGAGTCGACAAGGCTAATGAAAGTGAAAACTCTAAAAGAATTACTTAATCGCGTAAAGAATTTTTCTACCCTAAATGTTCCTAAATGCTAAAGATGTTATTCAAAAGTGATAGAAACCCTAAAAATGATTATTTTAAAGACACATGTGCACTAATCCAACATGATATACCCTAAAACCATAATTGATAATATAATGCTTATCCTTTTGTCCAATTCACTAGTAAAGGGTTAGAGATGACCCTTAATCATACTTATATGCTTTGAATCCTTAAGTAATCCATTAGAAATTAAGATAATGAGTCATAGATTATATTCACTTCTTAAGTAAGTGATTAAGATAGTTTCACTTAGAGTTAGAGTAATAGTTGAAGATTAGGTTATATGTAGTGAACCATAACACATAAATTGGTACTTTTTGCATTTGTTATTCAAAGTAGTTTAGCAAATGAGATTTATAGGCTATGAAGACCTAAAGTAAGATCTCATCAACAATATTTACAAATCAATTCATCAAATATTTCATTTCCCCTCATTTCCTTCATTTTTCCTCTAATTTCCCTTAATTACTACATTATGTGCACAAAATTACACATACTTAAGGAATGTTGACTAAAGTAATGCATGTTGACCAAAGTCAAAGAGGTTGACCAAGTCAACATATGTTGACTAAAGTCAACATTTTAAAAAGTCAAAAGTCTTAAGAGATAAGGAAAATATCTTATTAACTTAATGATGGTTTTCTTTTCTTTTCCTTTTGATTTTTCTTTTCCCTTCCCTTTTATTTGTTGCCGTCCAGCTCTCATCCTTCTAGACTTCTCCATTTGTTGTCTTCATAATTGAAAACAAAACAAAAGAAACAAAAACAAAGGTCCCCATTTCATGCCGTGAACTCTCCTTCTTCTTTTACTTTCATCCTTTTTCTTTTGTCCCCTTAAACTTCAACACAATTAAAGGTATGTTCTTAACTTGTTTTATGTTACTTTATGTTATTCATTAGTTAGTTAATTAGGTAGATTAGGTAAGTAATTAGGTGTTTAGTAAAGTCTTGAAGAGAAGAAAACAAAGTTTCCATCTTTAAGTGTAGAATATGAAGGAGCATGAAGAAAAATGGAATGAATACATGTATATGTACTCTTAGATGTGTATACATAAAGAAATACCAAAGGAATACAAGTGTATGAACCTTTGTACATAAGTATGTATCATGTACATAACCTAATTTAAGACCATATCTAACTATATATACATATACTATACTAACTACATACATAGAAATGCAAAAGGATGAAAATTGAGAGGATTTTCTTAAGGGAAAATTTGGCATACGAAATTTTAGTATAAAAATACGTATTCAACCGTATAGGTATATGAGTAGAAATACATGTATAAATACGGTATAAGTATATGTGGATGTATAAGTATATGTATGTATAAGGTATATGTATATAAGTATAAGTATAAGGTATATGTACATAAGTATAAGTATAAGACATAAGTATAAAGTAAGAAATAAATGTACATAAGACATGTACATGTGACATAAGCATGATGTAATGCTTATGTAATCAAATGATGAGGTAGAAGATGACATAAGCATATGAAGGCATAAAGAAAAGATGATGTAAGCAATGATATAAGCATAAGTTTAGAAAATGAGAAAAATAAGAAAATGTAGGTAATTAGATACTAAAAGTAGTAAATCATAATACACCTTGTAAACTAGATTATACCTAAATCAATACATGAATTAGTAATGATAAAGTAAATCCCTTAATTATAAGAATTTAGGGAATAAAGGTTATAAATATAAGTAATAGCAATACTTAAGTATTATAGCTAAAAATTTCTATAAAATTAGTTCATAATATAAAATAGGGGTCTTAATGTCCAAAACAAACATTACCGTATGAATATACGTTCGAAAACGATGGAAAACGATGAAAAACGACTATAAATTCATAAATATCAGAAATGAAACGAAAAAGTTACATACGATTAATAATAAAGTCTAACCGGGTAAAAGTTGATAAGAATCTAAGTAGATTAGGTAATTAAACGTTTAGAAGTATTAGTTAAATTAGTTACTTACTAGTCTTATCAAATCATAATGATCAGGTGACTCTGAGGAGCGTGAGGACCTTCCAATCGACTACTACGATTAGGGCAAATCACCATGGCCGAGTGAGTATTTACCCAATGATTCCATGCTTGTTTTGTGATTGTACATAGTGGACTTAAATATTATTGTTAATTGATGGTTGTGTGGGGTTTGGGAAACGCTTGTGAATGCCGGTATGTCTTGAGTTGTGAACTTATCTTAACTATTGATAATGCTATGGTTGTTGCATGGTAGTATAGAAAATGATTGTGTGCACAATTGGATGGTCATAGCATAATTTGAACCTAATTATACTCGGCCTATAAAAAGAAATTGAGACATGCATTAACATGCATAGCATGGATACTATTCCGGCCGTCACATCACACGGAGGTAAAGAGAGGCCATTCGGGGGTTGATATTATTCATTTATTTGGTTCTGTACGGTGCACTCGTACAAAATGACCTTACCCTGGCCCGCGGGAATACTAGGCGTTGGAGGCGCCAACCGCCTGGCTAAGGGTCGAGTCTAGAGGCCTCCGTTTAGGGGTGAGTGTGGACTGCGGGGGCCCACTCACAATTATACTAGAACTTGGGTTTTTCTGAAAATAAAAGAATTATTTGATATAAGTACGGAACGTGGGGTTCCGTAGTAAAGTAAGTTCTAGTATAATACCCGGATCTGATTGGTGCCGTGTATACTCTAACCCTAACTTCGGAGGGCGTTAAATCTGAGTTACGTATATGAACTAGTTAATTATACGTATTGTTTGGCATTCTGGTTGATCATTCATTCATATGCTTGAATATAATGTATTTATAACTTGCTTGTGGTGTGGCTGAGGGTATTGCTCACTAAGCTTAGGCTTACACCCATTTAGACTTTTGTTGCAGGATAGCCTGTTCGTAGAGACAGGACAAGGGATGCCACAAGTTAGCTTGGGGACTTGGGCAAGAGCGAGCTGTTATGTGTACTGAGAGAACTGTTTATGTAGACTTCTACTCATGTACTTTTGTTTATCTTATTATTGTAGACCTAGACATACTTAAACGCTGCGTAATGTAAGCTTTGTAACTTAAATTTTATATAAATATGTTTGTGTAATGATATCATGTGAGTCTGGATGTTCTTTGGAAACCAGTGGTTGTAGAGCCTTGTATATTGTGTGAAGAGTTCTTGATTGGAAGGGTAACCAATCAGGGGTTCTTTGTACAGTATACGGCGTCTGCCATGACTAGGCTGTCCTCAGTTCGTGACAGCAATCTTCTTTGGACAATCTGCTACTACATGGTTTCCATCTCCACAAAATTAACACTTGTTTCGGAGTTGAGCACATTCTCATAGATAGTGATTCCCTCTACACTTCCAACATATAACTTTTCCATTCCCGTTCTTTTTCTATATCACCTTATGGGGTCTTAAAATTTTCCTCACCTTGGAACTCGAGCTTCCTGGTCCTTTAAATGGTCTTTTGCCAAAAATAGTAACTTTTAGCTTTAACATTTCTTCTCCTTTTCTTTTTGCGGTTTCCAATACTTTTGCCTTTTCAACTACTTCATTGAAGGTCCTTGGTTGAAACTCCAAAACCTTCCTTTTTAACTCAGGGTCCAATCCCCTCATAAAAATTTGCTTCTTCATCTAATCAATGTCATGGTATTCAGGTGGAACAAACTGAAGTAAGCGAGTGAAGTCCACTTCATACTGCTTAAGAGTGCGATTTCGTCTTCTGATCCTAAACAACTCATCACTATACTTTACCCACAAACTCTCGGGAAAGTAGTGCCTCAAAAATTCCTCTCGGAAATCCCCCTATGTAATGGGTTATTGTAGATTCCCTCTCTTAGTTTCCCACCAAGTCCTCACTCTCAAATGGAGCAGATAAGTGCTATAAGTCATTCTCAAGTGGTGTAGCACTTCAAAAGCCTCAAAAGATCTCTCAACCTGCATCAGCCAATCTTCAGTCTCATCGGGCCGGCTTGCATTTCCATCAAAATATCTATTACACTTCAGAAATTTTGGCAATATGTTCTTCAGGGGTTAAGGCTCATGATGAACTAGGTAAAGGTCTTTTGCTAACCCTATCGGTGGTGGTGAAGGCAGTGGTAGTGCTGCTACAAACTGGTCTTCCATATCTATAGGTGGTGGCACAAGCATCTGAGGGACTTGCTCCCATGGTGCTGGTGGTAGAGGTGCTTGGTTCCTCTCCAGAAAAGTCCTTAGCAAAGTATTGTTTGCTTGTATAGCCATTAAGATCTCTTCAGTCCTATCAATCGGCATATTTTGTTCCAGGTGTTGCTCCGGTAGCGCTCTTTCTTTAGGAGGTCGTCTCCTGTACCTATGTTCGCTGAAAATATGTCTTTTTTTTTTAGAGTTAGGTTTAAATTAACTCAATCTACAACTCATTCAATAAATCAATTTTTATCACTTGAGACCATATCATCTTGATTCAATTCATCCATTATAAGACACTTCTCCTTAATTATATCATCCAAAATAAGATCAAGTAAAATAAACACACATAAGAAGTCCTTTCATTAATTCTCCAAACATACATAGGGTTTAGATATAGTTCCTTCCGAAGTTACACATGTTTCCTACAATTACTGGAATTTGAAATTCAATACAACCATAAATTGAAAAGTATACACAATATGATACAGATAACTTCACTACACAATAACATCAACACCATAATAATAACACTAGAAACACTTCAGAAGTTCAAGTTATCCTTGACTAATCATGCCTTGTAGAAGGTCCGACTTCATCATCATTTAACCAGCCTGCTTGTCGAAGCCTCCTTTTAGGGAACAGAGTTGAGGTTCCTTCATCTGGATTGGGTGGTAACCTTGGGCGGTAAACCACCTGGTATAGCTCATGGGGCAATAAAAGTTCACATGGTTCTAGCCTGAGTGGCACTTCCACTCGGTACTCTCTTAGAAAAAGAGGTAAAATGTTTATGTCCTCTTCAAACTCAGGGGCATCAGGGTGGATATCAATGGTGTCTTGCTTTACATAAGAAAAGTAAACATTGGTAGGGGCTACTGGCGGAGGTATTCCATTTTGTTCATCCATCTAGACTACTCGAGGGTGGTCAACTCTTAGGTCACGTACTAAGGCATAACCCTGACCTAGTTGACGTCAGTGCTGGAAGCTAGGGGCAGCCATCCGTGGGCCATCTTGCACCAAGAATATTATTTCAGCTTCAATACCAGCCCCTTCTTCACTTTCCATAATTTAAGTTAACTCCACATCAGACAAAATAGGTCCACGTGTCTGGATTAGTATGTTTCTGTAGCGTGCTCTCCAATAAAGGCTTAATCCTACCCTCTAAGATGTCCATACATCCCTTAGCCTACATGATGTTCCTATTAGGGCCATATCTTCGCATAGCACCCGAAGTCTTTGTCGATACTCAACAAGAGTTTCTCTTTCATGCATCATTAGAAGCATGAGGTTCCGATGAACCCTACTTACATTATCCTGATCAACCATAAAAATTTGTTAAAGATTATACACTCTTTTAGGAAAGTTTTTACTACTTGTTTGGTATCTTAAAAATCTTATCCTAAATCTACCCTACTCTTCCTCACTTGGTAGGGGATTCCTAATGTTTAAGGTCCAGTTTTACTTACTTTATCATTAGTTTAAACCTAACGCTCTGATACCACTTAAACCTATCACGACCCAACAGTATCATTATCGTGGTAGATTGCCGTATATTGTATAAAGGTCTATTATCAACCCCCTTACTAATCATAGGCCTTTCATATGATACACAAGGTTCCTTCCACTCTACGTTATCACTAGGCCCATGGACAAGTAATATAGAGCAATTTAATTAAAATTACTTCTATGTTATAAATTAGCTAATTGTGTGGGCTCGTGAGACCCACACCAAAACAATATTACAAACAAATGCCGTTCATAGCGGAACTATATTAAATCTGTGTTATGAGCAAAAACATAAAAGTATCTAAATGTCTATAAATCTATTATAAAATGTCCTCTTCGCTCTTTGATCGCTCTAACTCGTCCTTACACGAGACTTACCATGGGCATGCCTCGGCCCGGATTAGTGAAGAGGTTTTCCTACAACAACAAAAATCTATAGAGGTGTAAGCTTAAGCTTAGTGAGATAAATACCCTCGTCAGTATCACATGACAGAAATTTATTAGATACATAATCATATGAATGCATGAACAATCAATATGACAAACAACGCATGCAGTGACCTAGGAATTGCATACGACTGAGAATTACACCCCTTAAAGTCGGGGTTTGGAGATAATTAACCGACCCAAACCAAAATCTGGGTTCTAGACCTTGGGTTTTATTTCATTTGTACTATTGTGCTTATGCTAAAATAAAACTCTCTATATATGTACACTTCCTTTACCGAAATCAAATCATATTTTTTTAAAATTATAAATCTAGCAATGTGGTGACCTTTGCAATCCACAAACACACGCCCTAAGCAGAAGCTATAAGACTCGGCCCCTCGTCAATGGTTGGCATCTCCCAGCGCCTAGTAAGCCTATCAGCTCAGGATAGAGACTCAATATATATGATGACATAGCTAGTGCCCAATCCTGCAGGAAACTCGTATTCCTGTGAGTCCCTTCTCGTCTTCTACATGAAGCGGCAGTTAGTGTTATCCGTATGCAATATGGGGAATGCATGATTCATTTTGATTTCTTAATCGTATAAGTGATTAACTTGATTTTCAAGGTGATTAGACAATTTCATTCCATACAATTTACATGTATATATTAGTACAAACAATTCCCATTATTATATATAAAATTAACAAGTCATCATATTCATCCATAAATCCATACACATGCATCTCCCATATCTCACAAGTATCCAAATTTATACATATAAGTTTAGGTGCATATATTCTACAAGCAAAATCAAGTAAAGAGTCATCGGGAATTTACTCACTTTGCCATGTGGATCAATCAAAGTAATCTGGAGGCAAGTTGTCTCCATACACGGTGTCCCCTAGTCATTGAAATAAACATAGAAAACTAAGTAAATTTTCCTTAAGTTATATTATTGACTAGTTTTCGTAATTTTTCCCAGTTTTTACTTAAAGTTCAATCGCGTATAACTTTTTCGTTTTAAATCCGATTTTTGTGATCTTATAGTTAATCTTCATCGCTTTTGAGTGTACTTTAATGTGGTGAGGTTAGATTTTTGAAATGAGGTATACAATTCTATCCATGGGTCAGAACAGTAGCGTTCCTCATGTGTTGGAGTGTTTTTAGGTCTTGTATGGTAAATGGGCTTGTTGATAACTTGAAAAATCCTTTGGGCTTGGTTTTAAGATTTTATCCTAAGCTTAAAATACTCCTTGAGATCAGATTTACAATTTTGATTTATAGTCCTAAGGTTAACAATCACTTTATAGGCCCTTTAGTAGGCTTAAGTTGTCAAATGGGCTTGTTTTTTATTCAAACTAAAGTTAGTGACTTTGGTGGGTTTATGGAGCCTTAGGTGGATTTCTTATGAGCTTTAAAAAAACCTCTCTTAATGTTTTAAAGTGTTGGTCAGAATTTTATTGAAGGCCCAACTTAGAGTTCTAGGCTCGTTTTGAGAGTTTTAGGCTCGGTTTTGGGTTTTAGGCTTTGTATACTTACCATACTTGCTTTAGTTAATCTTTTCACTTTGTTCATTTACTTTTATCATATTTTTAAGTATATTTTTCTCATGTTCTAGATCTAGTCATGATGATTCTAAGGGGTTTTCGCTTAGTTTTCAACTTGTTTAATCATTTCCTTAAGTTTAGATGTTAGATTATGCACTCAAACTACTTGTATCTAAATCTTAACTTAACTTTTCTTCCATAAGATGATTCTTTAACTCATTTTTTAACTCATTCTCCACACAAAGAAATAGAAGATCTTATAGTTAATACAACCTCCATATCATAGCTCATGTGATGCAAAGTTGGTTTCTTTATAAAACTTCGTATGATGGATTTTTCCTTAACTTAAGTCTAGATTTGAGTATGTTTAACTTAACGGAAATAAAATCAACATTCAAAAGACCTTTGAATCCTCACGTCCAGCATGTTCATCTTCCATTCAAGTTCTTGTTTCAAGATTTTCTCAACTTAAAATCTTCCATTCAAAGTGTTACACAAGTATCTTTATAAAACACCAACTTTACATGCTCATGTTTCAATTTCATGTAAGGGTTTCATGAGTTCGTTTCTTAAAACGATTTTTGGTGTTATAACAACTTAAGCCTTACTTATATCTTCAAGAAATCAAAGTCTCCTAACATAAACACTAACCCACTAATCACAAGAAATACTTATTCGTCCTTAAAGCAAAATATGGTGGTTGTGCACTAAAGTTCCACTTAAGCTCTTAACTTTGCTTCCTCCTTTTTACCACCTTTTGGAAACTCGAGTTGTTTGATCTTTTGGAATAGGGTTTGTGGAAGGTTCTAATGGTTCTAAAAGATCTTAAATGGTGAAAGAAAATGACACAAGAACAAGAGGAAAATGGAGAAGTTGATTTTATGGGGTAAGATTGTTTCTCCTTTTTATGTTTGTTTCAAATGAGAGAAAGAAGATGTGAAAGTGAAATTGAAAGTGAGAGAAATAATGGAGAAAGTGGCCGGTTGGAATTGAGAGAGAATGAGTGGTTAAAATATCTTGAAAGTATTGTCTTTTAGTTTACACAAAAGTCAATAATTGCAACTATTGATGATGTAAACATTAAGGGATGAATAGTGATATGTAAGAGAAAGTGATTGATGGTTGAAAGACAAGTGTATGGGCCCCCTTTCTTCCTTGTTTAAATTTTCCATTTAAAGTCCTTTTGGGCCATGGAATGGTCTTGTCTTATTTAATGAAGTTAAGCATATGAAATCTTGTGAAAAATTATCCATATGTAATATAAGTAAAAGGGTGATAAGGAAAATGTCTTATCAGTAGATTTTGATAAGTTATCAATTGATAAATAATTCTAACTCTCAATTGATAAGTTATTTAAAGTGATTGGTTGGTCTACTTATTGATGTGTAAGGTTTAGATATGAAGATAAGGACATGGTCTTATAGAAAATTGTTTTAGGGTTTTCATCTTGCATTGTTTTGTAATTTATGATTTGATTTTTATAAAATTGTGAAATTTTCTAAAGTTGAATGAAATTATTTAAATTAAATTATCGATTAATTACTTAGGGTTAAAATTCCTTAATGGTTGTAGGGTTTACAGTTTTAAATGACTTTAGAGCTTGCAGTTCTTCAAGCTCGGGTTTTATCGATAATTGGTTTTTGAATTGGAAAAATTTAATTTATTTCTAAATGTAAACTTAAGTTTTTAGTTTAGTTGATTCTTGGGAGTGTTTGGAAAGTACTCTTAATCAAATCTTAGGCCTACTAAAAGTAGGGTTTACAGGTTTGATGAGGAAGAATGCAAAACAAGCATATGAAAAGTGATCAACTACTAATCTAATATTAGTAAAGCCAAAGCTCCCGAGCAATGGTGCCTAAAACTTGACTTTTTGTGAGAGTATACACCAATAAGTGAATCGGATAATGGAAGTAGTATAAATTGTAAGTCAAGGTTGTATTCCATAGGGAATTAAGTGCTAAGTACTAAACCACTCAAGTTCTTCCCTAAACTAAGTTATTGATAATTAAATGAAAAAAGGTTAATAACAAATTGAACACTAAATTGGACATCCTAGTGACATTATGAAGGTCCTAAGTCTAGGAGATAAAAAAGGGTTAAATTAGGATTTGCAAATCTATTTTCATTTAAATCAATGTAATGTTTTGAATCGATATTCGAAATTAACTAAATGGAATTAGACTAAACTCACTAAGACTTACTTACCTCTCGGTAAAAAGGAGTTTTAATTATATCATAAATCTACCCACCAAGGTGATTTATCTATAATGATCTGATAAATAGTAATTTACTCATATCGAAATTATTATTCTAGTTAGAAATATAGTTTGAGCACGTCTCCATAATCCGAATCATATTTCTAATCATATTAAGTATATGTGTTCATGAATTTAATTAAAACTCATATGTCCCTATAGTAAGCTTTTTCAAAAATTGAAGTTATATTCATGATGAGTTATTGGAACCCTTTTAAAGATCTTCTAATTCTATGTAACGAAAATGTGATGGCCAAATACTAAATAATTAAATAGTGAACACAATAAAAAAATACCCAATACTCAAAATCTATATTGGAATAAAACATAAAACACATTAATTCATTAAATTCATACAAAATTCAATATATACTAAGTATAATATCAGATTATAATATCTAAATGAATCAAGATATATAATTAGAAAAAGAAAACACGTTAATTGGTATATTTAAATTTAACTTTTAATATAAAATTAACATACCTTGATATAGTTAGTATCTATAAATTTTTCTAATGAGTTAAAATAAGGGTTTTAGTGACTTAAAATTAAAGAAAACATAATAAAATGAGAAAATGTTTCCGTTCCAAAATATTCTCCACACAATGCTATTTTCTGCTAAAAGAAAACTAAGGTATTATTCTCTAACGTTCAGCTCTCTGTGTATTCCCCCATTCTGTCCAAAGTTGCTCTCGATATGTACTTCCCCTTGAATTTTTCTTCCACGTGCAGCCCACCCACAATGAGAAGCCCTGGAATAGAAAGTAAGGAAAAGTCAGCCCCACTTTGACGTGCATTATTTCCCTTTATGTTGGCTCTCTAAACTGTTTTGAATGAAAATAATGGTGGGCTCAAAAAGGACAAATAGCCCAACCGAGATAGGACAAGGAGAGATAACCCCCGATGTCACTAAATTCTAATTAGGCCCACGCGTGAATGGCTTAACGGCCTTAACTAGTCAGCACATGATTTCACTATACTCCAGCTGTCCATTTTTTTTTTATTCTCATAATAATCAACTAGCTACTCGGTAAAGTTGCCATCTTGCAGGTGAGGAGCTTCAATGCAAATGACCATTCGTCTGCTAGTTGCTGTGGTGGACCCTGCTGCTTGGACTCTTACTAGCTGCTCGCTGTTGTAATCTTGATGAACTACTGTTCTCTACGTGGTGAAGCTCAGGCGTGAGTGGACAGCAGCTCGGCCAGTACTCGGCCAGCTGCTGCTCGTGTATGCAGCTGCTACAATTTTCTGCAGCACGTGTCCAAGGAGTGTTGCAGTTGCTGTTGTTGTGTACCGTGAGCTGCTTCCTGGTTGCTCGGTGGCTGCTGCAGCTTGGAGCTTCTCGGCATGGTTGGTTCTGTTGACATGTGAAGCTTGGTTTGTGTTTTGTTCTTGGCGTGCAAAGAGTTTGCAGTCTTGTTGGTTGCATGGAGTTACTGCAGGGGCTGCCGTTATGCTCCGATCGGTGGTCGTTTCTATCATAAGCTGCTGCTGTTTAGTGTCCATATGAAGTTGAAATTCAGCTGCTGTTTTGGCTGTGCAAGAATAGAATTGTTGCAGCTACTATTCAATAGCAGCCGTCATGTTTTGGTCGGAAAGCTCGATTTTCTGCTGCTATTGAATGTCGTGGCTGCTGAATATTAATGGAGCTTCTCGGCTGTCAAGTGTCGATGTAAGGAGCTGCTGCATTTGTGTGCTATTGTTTGCTACTGGTTTGGTGAGTTTGGATGGCTCACTTGCTTCGCTGTTGGTTGCCGTTCGGACAAAGTTCAGCAGCTAATTGACAATAACTTGGTCCATGTCCTGTAGCTTGGCATGTTGGTTCTCTTGGGCTTCTTAGATGGCTCTTAGTTGATGCATTTAAATGGAGCTAAAGTTTAAGGCTTGGTCATGTTTGCTGCGGTTGCTGTCCATGTTCTGCTTGGAATTGCTGATTGGTTTAATTTCTTGGAAAGGCTGCGTTATATACTAGTGCTCGGCTTGCACTCTGATGTTGTTCGATTGAATGAGCAGGTCGGGTAAGCCTTGTTATGATCTTCTCGCGGAATTGCTTGGACGCTCGCAGCTTCTGCTATAATTTGAGTGCCCATCATGTTGTGGAGCGCCCTTGCTTTAGTAAAATTTCTTGGCAGGCTCTTGATAAGCTCGGCATCTACTTTTGTTGCTTGAATGGAGTGCAGCTGCAGCTGTCAAACAATCCAAAAGAAATAATAAGTTGATGTGAACATCCACAATAAGATAAGACAAATTGATTCAAATGAATTGCAAGATTGAAAAGTAAATTTCGCAATTGGGAAAAATAAATGTCAGCTCATTGTTGTTGTCATTTCTTCAATGTGCGCTGCCGTTGGGAGTCTATTGTAGCACGCCGTGGCCTTCGAGAAGGAGTGAGCTGTTGCTATCAAGTAGTGCTCTACTGTGACTCATCTGCTTAATTCAAGTCACGCCATCATGTGCCGCGGTTGTTTACTCCATGTATTGATTTTACTGAGCTATTTTATTTCTTCCAAATGCCAACAAAGATCCAAAAGGAGTCATCTTGTGTCCAAGCATGATGTTTGTCTACTACAATTAAGTCCAAGTTAAGACAAGTGCAAGTGGCTATCAAATGGAGCCTAGCAAAACATTGGTACTAATATCTTAGCTCAGCTTATTACTCATTCGATTGGTCAACTTCAATTGAGCATTTTGGACACAAACCAAAGTCTAATAACCTAGCAAAGCAACAAAGAGTTGCAAAAACCCGCTCAGCAAAAACCACACAAAGTGGTTAGAAAATCCAATGTATAGCTGGCCCAACGAATATGATACAGCTTTTGTATGCACGAAAACTTAGCTTTTGAAAATTAAGTCGTTTACCTGATAAACTTAACTTTTGGTACAAAACTCAGCCTAGCGAAATCTCAACTTTGTAAAAACTTGACTCACATGTCTCTTTTATGTCATGCCATGAATGTGTCAAGTCACATACCAAGCACTGTAGAGCAATTTCAAACAAGCTTACTCATTACTTATTAACCTAGCCTTTACCTTGTTTCATTATCATTTCTAAGATCTCGATATCAGATTCACTTAATTGAATGCCTTAGGAGGTAAGGTTAGTACCTAATTCTTCATTCGGGTTTGTATATGTCCCAACAAATGTCACATATCCAAAAAACAACATAGATACAATAATTAAGTCCAACGTTAGAACATGTTTTTGCTAGCGTCAATTATATAAAATGGAGCATTACACAACTTATTAAGCAATGTATTTAGAACTTATAACTAAGCTTAACCAAGCTAGAACACTAAAAAAGTATATAAAGTTAGGAGTAGACATAAGTTGACGTAAGCTACACAAATATCCATTTAGCTAGATTTGACCATTGTTCCAATGCTATATATCAACATAGGGTTCCTCTTTAGTTATTTCACCTAAGGGGGAAAATTAGACAGGACATCAGTAACACAAAGGTAAAAGGCATTAGTTAGAGTTAGTCAAGGTTGTTAAACTTGCGATTTTATGTAGAATCGTTTGAGGGATGGTAGAATCGGAATATAAAATCGAAATGTAGAAATGTAAGCTTTTATAAATAATGTAAAATAGCTTTAAAAAACTATGTAAATGCTTATAATAGTTATTCAAAACATGAAATATATGATGAAAATACAAAAATAAAGAGATTAAGTTTTTTTTTCACAAAAAATTATTATAATATATAATTAAATATGTATAAAAGAAGAATAAACAAAGTCGAAACTAAACTTTTTTCATTATTTTCTTTTGAAATAAAAAAAGATAATAAACTAAAGAGAGTCAAATATTTTAACTCATTTTAAATTACTAGTGGTATAAATTAAATTATATAATTTTTCTTATAATCTTTGCTATTAGAGCTAAAACCTAAGTAAAGATCATGAACATAAAATAAGGGACTGAGAGAGAGAAAAAGAGAAAAATAAAATAAAATAAGATAGGGAAGATGATGTAATGCCCTAATATTGTTAGTTGGTAAAAGCTCAATTATATTTATTTTTTATTTTTTAGCCCATTCTACTTAGATATATAGAATCAGTAAAATTGGTTAAAAATGTAAATTTCCATCGAGTTTACAAGTAAACACAGTTAAAAATATAAATTTCTACATGAAAAAGAGTTTATACATGAGTTAACTTAAAAGGGCTTTCTAAAATTATAAATTCATAAAATTACATAGATAGAATCGTGATTTTAACAATTATGGAGTTGGTTCTTAGCACTATAGCAAATATGATTTGATGAGGTAGCCTTTTAATAGGCTAAAATCTCATTAATTTATATCTATGAGGGTAAACCTCTAAATTGGTAGCATTCCCATTTTTTTAAAGAAGGAAATAAAAAATTCAATTAAAAGAAGAGCCTCTTTTCATAATTAAAAAAAAAAAAATGAATAAACTTTACTGTCCTCTTCTCTTCTCCCTTATTTTGTCTATCGTGGTCTCCTTCTCTCTTGCGCCCTTCTCTCTCTATTTGTCTTTCTCTTTATCAATAATATGACCACAGAACTTGGTCACTCTTGCTCATACAATCTCCTTCATGCAACAACACTTTCACCTATTGATCCCTCTAATCCTCTTTATAGTCATTATCAAAAGCCTTAAAACACTCGAATTAAACATAAAAATCACTTCTTTAATGGAGAGTCATCTTGAATAAATTGGGAAACTTAAAAGAACTTTTAGATTTTGAGAAATCAATTTTAAGAATGTAAGGACTTTGGTGACTATCTATTTCCTCAAGACCCATAAGTGCAGACTGCCAATAGCTCATCCACTCTTCACCACTGTACACTTAGTAAGTATTGAAAAATTGATTACGTAGAACAACCTTTTTTCTTTAGTTATTTATGTAATTAAATATTTGCATAACCAGGGTTTCAATTTAATGTTGATCATAATTTTTTAGCATCTAAGAAAGAGGTGAAAGAGAAAGTGACTCAATGGGACCAACAGGCATCGGAGTACATTGAATTAAATGAGAAGTATATAGGGTTTCAATATCCTAGTACTATCTAAAAGGTCATCGATGCTGGTCTAGATCATTAATTAGTTGGCTTTTTAATTATTTACTTTTAGTGGGTTCTGAATTGCCTTATCAATTATTAATACATGTTACTTTTGTTTACAATTGGGTCTGATGTATATTAAGACTTTTCAAATTCTAGGAAATATTTTTAAAGTTCTTAAACTTTTGCATTCTATGTATTTTGGCTTTATGATTTGTTTTCAACAATTTTCCAATGAAAAAGATGCTTCCTTTCTTTATTTTTTGAAATAATTATATTTGCTATTTTACTCCTTAAATACAATACCACCAACAACCACTAGACTTTTGATCTTAAACATAGTAACATTGTAGGATTACACTACTCCTTATGGTTTATTTCCAAGATATTTCCATTTAGCTATGGATACTTAGAGGATGGTTTAACTAGCTTACTATACCATTATCATTGATTTCTTACTCTTGTCTATTGGACTTTGATCTTATTGTTAGATCAGTTACTATATTCATGTGAAGAAGTAGGTTAGTTTTTGGAGAAGTCAATGGAGGATATGTCATAGGGAGATTTTCATTTGCTTCTTATTATGATCATGTGTTACAATATGATGTGACTTATATAGATGGTGGAATTCAACCTATAATGTGACTACAGTTTGGAGATCACTTCCTTTGACATGAGTAGTGAAATGGTGATACTCCCTTTATCTTAAGATTATTGTCCTACAATATGTGATCTAGTAATGATCATTCTATTCTCAATATTTTGTTCCTTTATACCTAATTTAATGTTGTGCTCCTTATTTGATTTGAAGAAAGCAAATTGGAAACATATCTAAACTTCCAAAAGCTAGTAATTTAAGCATAAACATTGCTATTATGCATGTTATAAAGATTTTATATTAGTATGGTTATTATAGGCTAATTTTAACTATAAATACCTTTTTTTGATCTTGAAATTTAATCTTGTCAATTAGCTCCTATGGTATTCATGGCATAGGAATGCCATACTTATCTCTATTTTAGGCCTATTTTATATTGTTATGGTTATTTTTATTTTTCTTTAATTTTTTTTCTACAATCCGTGTCCTAAGATAATGTTTAAAGTAAATGGGAGCATAGTTTATGGGACATAATAACTAAAAGAAAGTGATTGGGCAAATGTGATAGAAATAAATGTAGACATTTGGCAATGATAAAATATGTAAATTATAACATTTTTCCTATTTTTGGCTATTGTAGACTGCATTTTCTTTATAATAGCATGACTGGATGGTGTGATTAGAGTATGCATGTATCATGTATGTATTATAGATACATTCATTCATTATGGTGATTTAATGTTTCATACAGGTGTGTCTCTTTTGTGTAGCTTGTGTCAAGCCATAGCTCCCATTATATTAGGCACACTTTGTCTATTCTTAAGTCTAATTCATCCCTTTTATGTCTTTTTGTTCCAAATTCCTCCTTAATACCTCACATAAAGAAACAAAGTAATTGAGAACTCTTATTTTGCTGTTTCTCTTATGATGAACGATAGAATAAATGAGAACTTTAATTCGGCTAATTCTTGATGTTGGTCAAACTTGGAATTGGCTAATATTGTAGTTCTTCTTCTTCAATTATTGGCTGGGAAGTTACATTTTACTTGATGAGTATGTAATAGAGACATGTGTGCATTAGTAGTAGTTTCATGCTATGTGTGTGTTTTTTATTTATTTATTTTTTACCTATTCTGTTGTATGTATTTAGTAGCATGATTTTGTGATGTGATAGTGATTTCGTTGTGAAAGCTTAGCATGTCTATAATAAGTAAAATGGATGTATTATTAAAGGTAATTTGACATCATTTCTCTATGCTTCATCATTGCTCGATGGCTTTGGTGATCTAACTTTTTGATATAGATGATGAGGAAATCAAATATTAAGGTCTAAGAAAAAATATTTTGATATCAATCTCCTTAATCTCATATGTATTATGTGAAATTCCTAGTTTTGAGGTTTTCCAAATACTTTAAATTGCTATTGGGATAAAACTAGCATAAGTCCATGAGCTTTTATATTTTTTCATTTTAGTACTTAAACTTTAAACTCATTTTTTTTAGTACCTAAATTTTTTAAGTATTTTTGTTATGACGATCATTATTATAAAATGTTGGAATAATAATATAAGTATATCAACTTTCATTTTATTTCTATTTTAGTGCTTCAACTGTATTTTTTTATTTTATTTTGATTCTTCAACTTTTTAAAGTAAAACAAATAAGTATTTTTTGTAATGACCGTTATAATAAATATACTAATTTGCCTCATTTAAAAAGTTATGATACTAAAATAAATAAGTTTAAAGTTTAGGTACTAAAATAAAAAAATTTGAAAGTGTGGGTACTTTTAGTGGCTTTATCCCAATTGCTTTTATAATCAGTTATTTGATGTTTTAAGATCAGTAGTAATATAGGTCTGTCTTTACATGTTTCAAATTCGTTTTTGTACTAAGAACTAAATACAAAGTTGAATCTTTAATGAGAGTGGCTTGTAGAAGAATCTTAAATGAGAGTGGAAGCATTAGGACCCATAAGTATAATTTGATGGCTTTTCAATTCCTTGAGATATTTCTTAACCTTATATTGAAATTGAAATGGATTTTGTAAAATCCCATTTTACTAAATAAACGTGCAAAATATTGGTGATTTTATTTGCCAATTTGTTCTAATCCTTTGCCTAAGTGATACTTTTCCAATGGAACTCAAGAAGTTTTGAGGATATTCTACAATTAGAAACATGTCAAGATGAACTATGATAAAATAGTTAAATTCATTGAAAATTAAGACTAAGATGAAATGGTATTTATTATACCCCTATCTTATACGAGTACAAGTAATCACAGACTATAGTGATTTCTAAGCTTTTTAATTCATTCTTTTTTATACTAGCTTAACAACATATGATAAAGCTTCTTGAATTCCATCTTTTTTCTTTTTATTTTTATATGGGTAAATTATACTTTAGGTACCTATGCTCTTATCCTTTTTCACTTTAAATACTTGTGTTTTGGTTTTTAACACTCAAGGTACCTATGTTTTGCAAAATTAAAAAACCATTATGTATCCATTGCTTTTAACATAGACTATGGAAACAAGTTGGAAAAAAAAAAAAAGGAATACATTTGGTTGTAGCACCTAAGTTTTCTATGCACATCAACAATCAAAATTGAAGTCAACCAATTCTATAAATTAAATATCATTCCTATCGAATTTTCTCTTTTAAAAGTTTCTTTCTTTTATATCATATGTAGTAAAGTTTCAATCTTTTCAAACCAAATCACATGAAGAATGAAAATTCGATGAAATTGACACCCATTTGCAATTAAGTTTATGCTAAATTTTCCATTTATATTTTCAAGGTTTCGAGACTACAGCTTGTGAGGATTCAATGACTAATGTCAACATGGAGCCTAACATTAAACCTTGAATTATTTGCACAAAGTTTGCGTAACATTCTTCTCTTAACTTTCCATGGTTAAATGACTGGAGATCTCTATTATTGTCATCACTGTATGGATTGTTCTCTGAACTTTTTAAGATCATCCTGATTTAAAAGTAGATATTTTATTCCCAATATTTTTGCTTGTGCTAAAATAAAGGGATGGATATAAGGGTGTTTAGGCTTTCTTTCTTTTTTTCTTTTGTTTTTTTCAATATTACAAACCACAAGTGCCTTAAGTGTTAAAAATTAAAACACATGTACCTAAAGTGAAAAACGATAAAAACATAGGTACTTAAAGTGTAATTAACTGTTTTAATATTTACTAGACATAAAGTTGTTGATTTAATTTCATTAGTAGCTAAATTGAATAAGCTTAAACATGTTGTAATTGATTCTTTGAAAGTTATGCCTAGATTCTAGCTAATTGTTCAAAGAAAATTAAGTTGCTCTTGGACTCTTGGTGAGTATGCATTAAACATTGAGGTTTTAGACAACTGGTAGTGCTTTTATTTAATCTACTTGGCCGCATGATTATAAAATAGCTTGATAACATTTTACCTTATGTTGTTTATTAGAAAAAAAAAAGTTTAAAGCTACTTACATTAATCTCCATGTGTTGCTTTAAAGAGAGTATATATACAAATGACATCAAATTATAAGCCATATACTTGATTTGAGAGAGAGAGAGAGAGAGAGGATAACACAAACATTTGGAGTGTTTTGGACTTGAGATCTATCTTCTCTAATAAATATTGAAGAGCAGAATGATCAATATAAACAATAACCTTGGAAAGGATTAAGTATGACCTGAATTTATCAAATGCAAAAACTACTTCCAGTAACTCCTTTTTAGGGGAGATGTAACTTTCCTATGCTTTAGTGAGTGTCTTACTAGCATAGTATATTGGTTGGAAGTACTTTTCACATCTCTATCATACAACCGTTCCTATTGTATAGACACTAGCATCACACATAAGTTCAAATGAGAGAATCAAATATGGTGCTACTATTTTAGGGTCATGAGTAATTTGTGTGTTTAGAATGTTGAATGCTTTTAGGTACTCTTTTGAAGAGACAAATGGAGCACCTTTCTCTAAAAATCTAGTCAAGGGTTTGGCAATTTTCAAAAAGTCCTTAATAAACCTTCTGTAAAATCCTACATGTCTTAGAAAACTATGTACTACCTTGACAGAAGTTGGAGGTGGCAATTTTGCAATGGCATCAATTTTAGTATTGTCCATTTCAATGCCCTTCTAGGATATTTTGTGCCATAACATGGTACCTTCCTATATCATAAAATAGCAATTTTCCAATTAAGTGTTAAATCAGTCTCCTTACGTTTTGTTAACACTTTATTTAGGTCTGAGGTAGTGATCAAAGTAGTCTCTAAAAACTGAAAAATCATTTGTGAACACTTCAATGATGTCTTTAATAAAGTCTTCAAAAATTGCCATCATGCACCCTAGAATGTTGTGAGTTCATTACAAAGGCCAAAAACATCCTCCTATAGGTCAAAGTACCATAAGGACATGTAAACGTTGTTTTCTCTTGATCCTCTAAGGTAATTAGAGTATAAAGTAACCTAAAAGCCCATCTAAGAAGTAGTAGTACATGTAGTTAGCTATACACTTCAACATCTAATCTATGAAAGGAAGAGGAAATGGTCTATTCTATTAGTGTTATTGAGTTTCCTATAATCAATGCAAACACACCATCTTATGACTGCTCACATAAGGATTAACTCATTCCTTTGATTTAATACCACTATCATCCCTCCTTTCTTTGATACGACCTACACTAAACCAACCTAGGATCTATTAGATATTGGATAATTAATACCTACATCAAGAAGTTTTATGGCTTCTACCTTGACTACTTCTTTCAGGTTTAGTTTCAATAGCCTTTAATGTTGCACCATTAGTTTATAACCTTCTTCCATTAAAATTTTGCTAATGTAGAGGGATGGATAAATTTCCCTTAATATCTAACATTTTCTAGGTAATAGCTCATTTGTGCTATTTAAGTACTCCCAAAAGCTTCTCTTTTTGTTTCACTTTTAACTGATAGGAGACTATCATAGACAATTTTGCATCTTCCTTTAAGAAGGCATATTCCAAATAATCTAGTAATTGCTTCAACTCTTGCATTGGTGGTTCTTCAATAGAGGGCTTTAATATTTCCTCCTTTGCCTGCTTTATCCTTTCAAATCTTTTTTCCTCTTTAGTTTAGGGGTTAGTTTCTAGCTGTGTCGATATCCTAGCATAGACTAGATTCTCTACAAACTCTTTTTTCTCATCTTGCTTTAAGCTGTAATCTAAAGGATCTCCTTTAAGACATTAGTCTTAGAGGTATTAGCAACATCAAGACAATAATAAGTATCATCCTATTCAACAGATTTTGTCATAGCCTCTTTCATTATAATTACTATCACTTCTTCTCCTATCCTTAAAATAAGTTTGCCATCACTAAGATCAATAATGGCTCTAATTGTGGCTAAGCAAGGTCTCCCTAAAATAAGTGGTACTTTAATGTCCTCATCTATGTTTAAAATGAAAAAATTTGTAGGAAAGATGAATTCTTCTACATAAACGAACACATCTTCAATTGTGATTTTAGGATATGTAACTGATCTATTAGCTAATTGTATGCTCATCCAAATTGGTTTAAGTTCACCTATGCCTAGCATTTTAAAAAACTTATACGGTATTAAATTTATGCTAGACCTTAGATCAACCAATGCTTTTTTAATAGACAAATCACCAATTAAACAAGAGATAGTGAAACTCCTTGAATCCTTTAATTTTGTTGGAAAGTTATTTTGGAGAATTGCTAAATATTGTTCGCTCGATGTTATTATAGAGAGCTCCTTTAGCTGCTTCTTGTTGGATAACGATTCTTTTAAAAATGTAGCCCTTCAACATTTGCGATAAAGCTTCCACAAAAGGTATATTAGTATGCAATTGCTTGAAAAGGTCAAGAAACTTACCATATTACTCGTCTAAGCAATCTTTTTTAAGGTGTTTAGGATAGGGAATTGGTAGCCTATACTCCTTGACCTTTTAAGGTTCAACCTTTTCCATTAAGGGTTCTAAGATCTCCTTACCCTTGCTTTCTAGTTCGTTTGCAATTAGTTCTTGTCTAACTTAGATCTTATCAATTAGCTTATTGACCTACAATTCCTTATCACTCCTAAGAGTGACCACTTCAACTTGCTCTTGTGAACATGGTTCTTGTTACCTTTCAAAAGTGATTTTTGCAAGTTGTTCAATCTGCTTTTCAATTCTTGTTAGCCTAGCTTTATTATTCTTCATGCATTTAGTTAGGATATCATCCAACATAGACTTATCTTGTCTAAGTAAAGAACATTGAAAGTTTTAAGGGTATGTGGTGTATCTGAATTGATTCATAATTGGACATTCTCTCTAAAAGTTGAACCAATCATTACATCTTTCATCATAACCATTGTGGGGTATTGGCTAGAATCCCATCGATTCCCATAATAATCAACTTTTCCCATGTGATGTTACCCTACATGTCCTTCTTGATTGACATTGCTCATCATCATCATAGGGTATTATTGTAGTGTTGAGAAATTATTAATTCTTCTCCTTAGTGGTTCAAACTTAATTGCCAAGGCAATGGAAGTATCAACATCATGCATACCTAGAGCTCTCTCATTTACACTAGTGTTCTCCTAATGGTAGTTGTTTATTGCCATTCTTACAATCAAAGTCTAAGCTTCTTCATACATTCGTGTTTAACGTCTACCTTATAGCTGCATCAAGTGATTGTTTTGTGGGGAAATTTAAACCACTAGAAAAATGTTATACCTACACCTAAAGTGGCTCTTAAGTTATTCTCTAAAACACACCTAAGCATCATAGAAGGTTTCAAATTCTTGTTGGGTAAAACATGAAATATCACTTCTAAGCTTGGTGGTTCTTGGGCAAGGAAAATATTTCTTTAGGAACCCTTCTACTAGCTCTTCCAACATAGTAATAGAGCCTTTTTGAAGAGAGGCTAGCTACTGCTTTGAT
This sequence comes from Lumnitzera littorea, assembly GCA_024138015.1. NCBI lineage: Eukaryota > Viridiplantae > Streptophyta > Magnoliopsida > Myrtales > Combretaceae > Lumnitzera > Lumnitzera littorea. Next base: position 25,421,802 of record JAMXBB010000008.1, read on the forward strand.
CTACTCCATAATGAGAAATGATATAGCCTTAACTAGATTCCATTGTTACTAGCTGCATTAACCTTAAAAGTGGTACATATCTATAAAAAACTAGCAATGTTGGCATGTAGATCTTCATCTAGTGAGCCTTCTTAATGTAATTGTTGTTAAACCATTTGTAAGCCCCTAAAATCGTATTTAGGATAACTGTATCTAGATTTAGAGTCTTTAGGAAAACTTATTCAATTAAGCCTAAACTTTACTATTAGGTTAGAAAAGTTAGTTAAAGGGACCTAGTGAAGTTAAATTTTAAAAATAATGGCATAAAACCCTAATTTGAGCCTTACAAATGTAGTTATTTAAAATACATAAAAAAACTTGTCGGAATCCCTAAAATCAAGCCTGAAATGCAACGAGACCTTAGAGATAAGTTCTTTATACTATAAAAGGAAATAATATTGCATAATAGACTATATGAATATATAGTTATTTTTATGAATATACTTGTAAATTAACTTAAAAACTTAAAAATATGTTAAATAAGTGATAAATTCATAAAATTAAATAGGAAACATACCTTAAAATTAAAAGACAAATAAAACATAATTATATGAGTATAATTACACATTATATGTATTAATTACATAGAATATATACCATGCCCCAAACTTAAGGAGTCGTAATAGTCTTATTGTGTAAACCAATTTAAGCTAAAAGCAATCTCCTTAGTTACTAATATAGGTATAGTCCACACAAGGCGAATGATAACTCAATTAGCTTTAAAACAGTCAGATGGGTACCTATAATATATAAGACTTGTGGAGTAACGCTTTACAAAATACATATTCTCATAATTATAGATATATCAATTCTTATACACAATCTTATATACATCAAAAGTTCCATATTTTTCAAAAGAAATTGTACATCTCCACAGGAGAACTACATTACATATATATAGACATAACATCAAGCCAGCGAAGACTATAAAGCCTCTCAAGAATACTTTATAATCCTCCTACAAAAGAAAAACAAGTGTGTCATGAGCTTCAATCTGTTCATTAGATTCCATAACTTCACTCAACCCATTGGAACTAACTTGCAGATAACTATATTGAGGCAACTTTTGGTACTATTCTGCACCTGCAGAATAATCTATTTGGATGTGAGCTCAACTAGCTCAGTAAGAAGAGACGGGGTCATAAGAATACATTACAAATATGGTTGTTCATTCATTAATTAAATGCAAATGCAATAGATAAATGATATAGTATATTATAATGTTTAACCGGTTTATTGTAAAGTTAGAGTGATTAAGTCTATTCTAACTTGGATTTCAAGGAGTTTTAATGTGACATTATCAGACTAAATCCAGGCTTGTGCAATTGAGACACTTCTACCTTTAGACAACATTCGAACTATGGTTCCCAATCATGTCGTAACCCTCTCTCTTATCGCTTAGTTTAACTAAAGGTGGGAAAATAACTATTTATACTATCCTTATTGAATTGTTGCTATTTAGTTTAACAACCTAATTATTACCCCTATTGGTTTATTGTGAACGTCAAGTTAGGTCTTTAATCAATTCAAGATTAGTTCGAATTATCAGGTAATGAACCAAATTCATACAAACAAAACAATATATATTCAAGTAGAAAACAACACTCGGAGTTCAACTTCTAGTCATTAATCAGTATCTTAAGCACACATATAACATATGCACATCTAATGTGATTATAACTACAAACAAGCTTTCTTACTCCTCTGAATATCTTGATATGAAACTTCAATATGCTACTAAGCATAGATCCCAACTTACCTACACTTTCTAGTAGTTACTCTTAATTGTGGCCTCTTTGATCTTCAATTACCCCTAAAAATACATAATAAATTAGTTTTGAAGCCTTAATTCCTTAGTCATTAGTTTGGTATATATGTTTTTGGTTGTTTAGTCATAAATTTCATAAGTTATTTTCCCTTTAAAATCATGATTTGTTGACCAATTAATGATTTTTACAAATTACCTAAATCAGTCAAATCCTTAGAGCTACCATCTGAGTGGATTTATAGCGGTTTTCTTTAGTCCAAATCCTCTAAGCTATGCTCCAAGTAGTTTTATAGTAATTTCCTTTAGTAAAAAAATCCTTTGAGTTTCTCTCCGAGATATACTTAGGTTATTTATTATATTGCTTTTATCCTCTAAGACATCCTCTGAACTTCTCTAAGTTAAACTCCTTATTTGACAATCCTTTAAGCTATCATTTGACTCTATTAACTATAGAAGTTTTAATAAAATTATCCTCTGACTAATCCTTTGCTTTCCCCATTTTTATCTTTTATTCATTATTTTTGCTTCTAACCTATTCTCTGAGCATCAATTTATTACATTATTCATTACCAAAATCCTCTAAATCATCCTCTACCTTTTATTAATGTCTTATAATTAGTTTATTTACTAACTTTCTTCCAATTTATAGTTATGAAATAAGTTTTTAAACAATAGATAACATTGAACAAAACCTTCCTTAAGCTTCATTGCTTCCCAATTCCTTATATATCCCATCACAATTTATCAATTGTTTCAAATTCCCTGATTTGGTCAAATACCAACCTTATTATTTAAAGCCAACTTCCCACTTCTCATCACTTCTCATTTCAACAACCAATCTAACCACTTTAGAACATTGTAAACACTCCAAAATATGATTCAAACTCAATAGCTAAGTGAGATTATTAAAGGAGACACATTATTTCCACTAAATATGCTATTTTAGGCATCATTTTATGCTAAAAAGTCTAATAAAAATATGAAAAATAGTATCATTAAAAACTTTGACATAGAAATTTACTATTAAATTAGGATATTTTGTAAAAAAAATTTGAAATAGAAACTATGCTATTTACCCAATTTATTTTAAATTTGAAAATTGCCCGATTTCTTAAGGAAGTATGTATTAACTACTAAATTTATACAAAATGATATTTTTTTCCTAGATTCTATATACAAAAATATGCAAGAACAAATATTTTTTTCATAATTTTTCTAAGCAATTTTAATATTTTTATAAATTTTTAAAAATTCAGACAAGAATAGACAACTACCAGAAAATTAGCGTTTAGGCACTAGCAACTGCTCCCTCCTTGTAAGTGGTGCTAGGCGGTGGTTGTGGCTTCTAGTGGTGATGGTGGTCAAGCTCCAACAACTCCCTAGATAGACGTATCCTTAATTGCTCAAATTATACCCATTTTATGTAATTTTTTCCTAATTTAATTCTTTAACATCCCAAATCCAATACCTAATTTTCCCAAACCATAATTTGCATATACTAAATGTTGGAGAAGATCTCTATATTTTCCTTAGCTTAGAAAATTTAAGAATAAATTTTCTTCTCTTTCTTCATGGATTTTCCCTTGAATACTTTACATAATTTGCATGTAATTTGAACTTCAAACTCCAATAGCTATCCTTGATCCTTCTACACACCCTAAAATCAAATTCCCAATTGCCCATGAGTTTTTTATAATTTTTAATGATTTTTTTATTGATCTTCTTAGGTATTTTAGCCTAAAATCCATATATTATGGTATTTTAACTAAATACGAGTATATGTACATACTTAAAAATTACACATGACATGTAAGCATATATATTATTTTATGTCCCATATAAATTTTATGACATATATAACTTATCTCTGAGAGTTTACGAACTAACAAAATCTATTTTACGTGATCAGGACGAATAATGCGTAATATAGTTAAATTATAATATTTTATCCATATTATTATTATTTTATTATATTTTTAATATTCAGGTCGATGGGTCTCCTCATCTAGTGTCTCGATGTAACATTCTAGAATTTTAAACTCATATGATTATTTTAAGATTCGAGCCCTTAAATTTAGGGCATCGGGCTATAATATTTGTTTAATTTCAAACTTTACAATAAGGTTAAAAATATTAAATGAATTAATTTAAGTAAAGTCAATTTCTCAAAATAAGCTATAGAAAAATATTAATTTAAGAAAATATCAATTTATTACTAAAGTTGATAAATATCGAAAACATGAAATTCGAGTATTTATATATAGCAAGATACTGGAGATAAGTTATTTAACTTACAAAACTAATAAACGAAGTTGAATTATATGTAATATACATGTATTAAAATAGAATATGCATTATTTGTAATAAATATACATATATAATAAGAAATTATTATTAAAATAAGGTAAATTAATATAAAAAATTGGAAAATTAATAAAAAAAAAAGCAAGGATGAGTTATTATACCTATGTGGCAGCTTAGGATTAATTTGTATGATGAGTCAAAAGCTAAAAAATGAGGAAATGAGACCTCATGTATTGAAAGTAAAAAAAAAAATGACATGTGTATGCCACATGTTCAATTTTTATAAATAGGGAAATATAAATAAGGATTTTACACTTCAAAAACAATATTTTGTAAGTTTGAAAATATAAGAAAAACACTTAAGAATATTTTAAAACAAATTAGAAAAAAAAAAGAAAATTAGATTAAAAATAGGGAACAGAATCTTATTAAGCTAGTTTAATAGGCTATTGGTATCCAGTTGTGATGGCCATTTAGGGTCAAGGAAAGCACCATTAAAGGTAGTGCTCCAATAAGGTTGGGTGGCTAGAGGTAGTCGGTTTAAGTGAACTAAATTTCTGATCGAAACTTTATAATTTTTCTAAAAATATCAAATGGAGTTATTTAATTATGAAACTTGGTTTTCTAGAGTTATTTTATGTATAGATTAATTTAATAATTTTATTTTAGTGAAATAATTATTGGAAATATAAGGTCCTTAAAAAATGGCTTTGTTTAGATGAAAATTAAATTAAATTTTAGAAATAGTAAATAATGTCCTTTCAAGTTGAAAACACGTGTGTAACATATTGAATATATGTATTTAATTGCAGTAACAATAATTTTTGAAAATAATTATGTTTATTATTTATTATAATTATTTTGGATAAAACTAGCAATTTTGCTGTTTTATAGAATTAAATTGTTTTTAACAAAATCAAGGTATAAGCCTAATGTATTATGATTTTTGGAATTTCATAATGATGTTTAGGACATTTGAATTTTATCTTGTGATTAAATTCATTTATTTGCTTAATTTTCACTAATTTTGAATTAAAATCACTATTTTCATAAAAATACATAATAGTTAATTTGGTATAATTCATGGTCAATAATTAAACTAAATATTTTTGTGAGTTTATAGGAATTTTCATGGAATTAATTGGGCTCATATACTATTTATTATGTATTTTCATAATATAAACCTATATATTAGTCTAATATATGATATAGTAATTAGCAACAATATGATATTTGTTAAACATGTAAAGGATTTGTATTTTTGAGTACATAACGAATGTTGACCAACTCGAGAATGAGGAATTTTAGGATTTTTAATTTAGATTTAGGATTTAATTGAGTTAATTAGTAGATTATAATAACATATGGTCGAATCGATAACACGAAAGGATATTTTTGGATATTTGAAAATATTGGTTAGTTATGATTCTTAAGATATCCTAATAGTACTCAAAATAACAATTGGGGTGATATAAAGTTTACTAAAATCGGATAAAAAATGAATAAGACACACTTAGATTAAGCTTGGAAATGCAATAGTGAAAATGCACAAGAACTTAGTATTGACTTGGTAGTTGATTTGGGGTCTGTGTGAATTTTTCTAAGTGTGATAGGTGAGGAACGACCACATTGTAAAGCTTAGGATTTTATGCTATTGTCGAGCTCGGGTAGGTGGATATCTCTGTTTTTGTGCTAATAAATCTATGTCTACTTGATTTAGAGCCTATTGTGTTGTGAATTGTAATGACATGCTGGATTGATTAGATACTTGATTCTATTAAATGTGTGTGACTAAGTGAAATGTTTCTTTGTGTATGACCGATTCATTGATATATATTCCTATTTGGAAAACTTGGAAATTGAACTGTTGGTTAAGGTGTTCACTCAAGTGAACCCTATGTGAAGAAATGCAATGTAAGGCTGAGAAACAAAACTAAAGATGAGATAGTTGAATTGTTTATAACATAGAACTTGAGATTCATGCTTGGTACTAGGTTGTTGTGCTGTTTATTGCATTCATTGTATGGTACGAAAGGACTAACGAGGTCAAGTTTCTGAAAAGCTTAAAAACTGTTGAGTTGGCTTTGGAGCATATAGAATGCATTGCTCAACTTATTTTGGCCACATTGAGTAATTGACTACATATTGGATTTTCAAACCATAGAGGGTGGTTATTGTCAGGGGTTCTACTTTCAAGTAGCTCCTTGTTGCCTTAGGTTCTTAGACGTTGTATCCAGATGCTTGAGTATGTCGACTAATTGGAAGAGGAATTGGAAAATTATAGGATATCGGTATTGTGCATGTCACGTGCATGAGCATAACACGGATTTTCTGCATAAATAGTTTGTATTGATAACTTGGATTACGAGATTGAATGTCTTATAGTACTAATTTGTATGAATGTACACATGTGCATTCTACGTATCACTTAGCTCATAGAGAGTTGAGGGGATACTTATGTGTCCTTAGGTTATAAAGAGAATCGACGGGGTAGCACTAGTTGGGGGAAAAAGTCTTTTGAGAGCATGTTAGACGAAGTTAGCTGCTTTTAAAGAAGTGTTGTTGTATTTTGTTCTTAGTTCTATAAAGAATCCATACATATGAAACAAAAAGTATTGTATTTTAGGTTTGGTTAAGTTTGATGGATATACTTTTTGTATAAACAGGTATAAAGCTAAACTTCGTTGTAATACTCCTTTGTTATAAATAGAACTTTTGTTGAGTACAAATAGGTATTCCTATATGATGGTACATCCTGTGTTATGCTGGTACATCCTATGATATGCTAGGATGTGACACTTGAGCCTATTTGTAATTTTCAAGGTTAATCGGGTTAGTTTCACTGATACCCTAAATGTACCTATTCGATTCCTATTTATCAAATACGGGGCTCACATTTCCACCTCCCTTTTGAAAAGTTTTATCCTCAAGACTTTATTTATCATTCATCTTAATATAACATCTAAGCACTTCAATATTCACTTAAGTATTGCTAATCAAAATAAAAAGATTTACTAACCTAATTTTTAATATAACCAGGGGTATCTCTTTTGCATCACTGTCTTTGGTTCCTATGCTAATTTTACTTAAAGGCTACTTCCCTAATGAACTTTTACATATCCCACATCTCGGTTTCGTAATCTTTGAACTCATGTATCAAGGATCTGAATAGGTTGCTCTTCCATTATATAATCCTTTTGTAGATTTACTAGCCTTATTTCTATTACCGTATCTAGATTCTTCACAAATTTCCTTAACATAGATACAAGGAACACATTGTGACATCCTGTTAATGTTAGCAGTAAAGCAAGTTGGTACGCTACATTTCCAGCTCTTTCCCACACTTCAAAAGGTTCAATGTAATGTGGACTTAATCTTCCAGTCGTTCCAAATAGCTTAAATCCTCAAAATGGACTTATTTTTACATATACATGGTCCCTAACTTGAAATTCCAATGGTCTTCCCTTTAGATCCGTACAAACTCTTATAACAATCCTAGGCTACTTTCATCCTTTTTCAAATAAGCTACACCTTATCGTCAATTTGTGGAATTAATTTAGGTCATATTATTGCATGCTCTTCACTATGCTAGTATAATGGTGATCGGCACTTTCTTCCATACAATGCTTTAAATGGTGCCATTTGTATGGTTGCCTGATAACTACTGTTATAAGAAAACTCTACTGGTGGCAAATATTGATCCCAATCTCTTCTGAAGTCTAATATATAACTTCTAAGCGTATCTTCTAATATCTGAATTGTTCTCTCTAAATGACCATTTGTTTGTGGATGATAGGTTATACTAAAGTGTAATTTCGTTCTCAAAGATTAATGTAAGCTCTCCGATAATTTTGATACAAACCAACTATCTTTATTGAAAACAATACTCTCTGGTATACCATGCAATCAAACAATTACTCACACATATAATTTAGCTAACTTCTCCATTGAATTGCTAGTTCAATAAGCTAAGAAGTATGCAGTTTTCATTAATTGATCAACAGTTACCTAAATAGAATCATGTCCTGCCCTTGCTCTAGCAAGTCTTACCATAAAATCCATCATTATATTATCCCATTTCCAATGAAGTACTTTTAATGGTTCAAACAATCTTCTAGGTGTTTGATGCTTAGCTTTCAACTGTTGACACGTAGTACAACCTGCAACATATTGAATCACATACTTTTTCATTCCCTTCCACTAGTACATTGTTTTCAAGTCTTTTTACATCTTATTTCCTCTAAGGTATAATGTATACCCAATAACATGTGCTTCAGCCATGATCTCTCACTTCAATTTTACATCATCAAGTATACAAACTCATTTTTTAAATCTCGATAACCCTTTTTCATCAATATGAAAATATGATATTTCCTCCAAGTTTAACTTTTCTTTTACTGATTTTAAACTTTGATCTTGTTATTGTTGCATCTTAATTTTCTCTAATAGGGACAATTTTACAACTAAGTTTATTAATTACACCTCATCATTATGCCACTTAAAATTAATTCTTAGTTTCTCAAATTCTTTGATCAAATTCTTTTGAGCGGTTAATAAGGAAGCTACTTGCTCATGATTTCTATGACTTAAAGCATCATCCAACATATTTGCTTTGCCGGGGTGATAATTAATAGTCAAATCATAATCCTTAATAAACTCTAACCATCGCCTCCATCTTAGATTCAATTATTTCTAAGTAAAGAAATACTTCAAACTCTTGTGATTAGTATAAATCTCACAATGTTGACCATATAGGTAATGTCTCTATATTTTCAAAGCAAACACAACAACTATCAATTCCAAATCATGTGTTGGGTAATTTCTCTTCCTCAATTACTTCAATGATTGATAATTTCACACCATAACTTTCAATCTTACTAGTATATATAATATTTCTATCATCTAGTATTACTACCTTACTTCGATAATCCACGTTTGCCTTATGCCCCGATAACTAATCAATCCCTACAATAACATCATAACCACTTATGGGTAACACTATCAATGTTAGTGGAAATTGCCTTTCTTAAATCATCACTCGTCCTTTATTTACTACTTTTCGAGTGGATATATGCTCTCATATAGAGATTCTTATTCTATATGTATTTTTTATTTCAATTGCTTCATTTCCACGGTGTGACACAAACTCTTGACTAATAAACGGATGAGAAACTCTCATATCAAACAATGCATACGTAGCTCATATATTTATGTTCACATGACCTATTATACTATTATCTTAATTATTAACAAGTTTTAAAAACTTATTATACTTCTACTAACCACTATATTACTTAACGCATATGATTATCTCATTAAGCATATTTTATGCTATAATTATTAATTAGTAGTCAATGTTAGTAAACATACCTTTTATTAAGCCTAGTTCACCTCCATTTGTACCATCATCATCATTTTCCAAACCTTTGTGGAAATATTTCTCTATCATTTCGTCAAACTCCTTGGTATCCTCATTTATACTTTCTAATGCAAAGACACATACAGGGACCATTGCAATATCCGTTCCACCAGCATTCTTAGCTTTAGGTCCAAATTGTGTATAATATTTAGAAAAGTAACCAGTTCATCCACAATAATAACATTTCACATTCTTCATTCTTGGGCATTCTCTAGATATATGATTTTGATTTCCATATAGATAACATTTTCCTTTCAATTGCACATACTAGCAAGGATAGTGTTGGTCTTTGCATTTCCAACATTTGATATTTCCATTTTTATCATAAAAACTGAACCCTTTGTCTAATTGTGTTGCTTTGGCAGTCATTACAAGTAACTTATATCCCTTTTTATTTGAACTGCTACTTCTAGCAATGGAAACAGATCTCTTAAAAGTAGGCTTAAATCAATTCATCCTATTGAACTTCTTACTCTACTCCAACTACATCAGTATTCAATTATTTTCAAGCTGACGTGCCTTATCTGCCACCTCGTTATAAGTTTTAAAACCATAATCCTTAATCTTACACCTCATCATAGGCTTAAATCCTTTGAGAAATAGATCTTTCATAAGCTTTAGGTTATCTCAATACGATTGCAGTGCATATTGAATCAATCGATTAAACTCCACTCATATTGTGCCATATTTATCTCACCCTTTTTCAAACCCATTAAATTCTTAGTCATTTAATTTTGAACACTTATAGGAAGATATTTATTCTTAAGCTCTTCTCTAAATATTTACCATGTAAGTAGTCCTAGCAAAGTCTGTGCTTTTGAGTCTTACCATACTTATGCTCCAGACTTCAATAAGAAAGTTCTATATGAAAGCTATTATGCTTATGGTACTCGAAAAGCTTTAAAACATCATTTGATTTATGCCAGCCAATCATCACCTACAGCTAGTTTTCCCATCTCTTCTTTAAAATACCAATTAGCTTTGATAAACTCCATGAGCTTACCAACTTCTGGTGGTTGTTGTTCCCTTAGCTCCACTTCAGGTTGTGATAGGATTCCAAGTATCGATCCGATGTCCTACCCTATTTCGAATTATATAGGAGGCCTGTTCATGAGCTCTGCTCAAATGGTTAGCCTATTTAGAAGCTCCATCAGTATCGAATGACTTGCCTTACTCTGTTGGGTCTACCTTGTTATGTTGAGTACGCTCCACTTTACCTTAAGCAAGCCTTCCTACAGACTTGTCCAAGAATTATGGCAATATTAGAAGACCTGACGTGCTCTAGAAGTTCTGTCCTTGCCTATTATTTATGCCTTGCTTTGCCAAGTTTTCCTTGTTTTACTTGGTCCATTTTGTCTAATTGTAGTCGGCTCTATTCCATTCTGCTAGGTCTACTCTGATCAGCTATACATGACTGTCTTATCCCACCCATCCATTCTGCTTTACCAAGATCGATTTGCTCAATTGAGTTTGTTTTGCCAAGATCTACTAGGTCATGACAAGGCTACCCAGTTATTTCATATTAGTTTGGCTACACTGGGACATATTAAATAGGTTGTGCATGTTTATGCTAGATTGGCCTGACCATGTGAGCTTGATCACTATCATGATAGCTTAGCTACTTCCACATCAAGTTAGTCTAGCCATGTGAGGTTAGGCCTAGATCAACCCTAAACAAGATAGGTAATACAAAATTAGGTTTGCCTAGATCATAGCTCTAAGTCTCTAATAGCTCTTCAGAATCAAACGTTAGCCCATCACCTGAAAATCTTGTTCAGTAATCTATTCTACTTACGTTATTTAGATTTCCTATTTCTTGTATTTTTTGTAAGTTATCTTCATGTTTTATTTGTAATTACTATAGTGCCACTAGTGCACCCTTTAGTCATTTATTTATAGCTTTACCATTCTATATAAATAGAACACTTATATAGGGTTTTAAAGAGATTTTGAACATTAATGAAAGAAAAACTCTTGAGTCTTTTCTCTTGGAAGGCTTGTGTTGACTTGCTCTTATCAATCCCTTTCATAAGGATTATGGCGAGTAACCCTAGGCTTAGTGTTCGTATGTCATATTGGGTACTAGCTTAGGTTCGTGTGTAGTTCTACAGTACGTCATATCTATAGAGTTATTGCATGGGATTACTAAACCATTAACTTTCATTTACTTTTTGGGCCATCTCGTAGCTCAGACTCACCCCTTGGTTTTTCGTGTGATACTAGATTTGTATGTTCATCCCCAAATTTGTATCATCTTGATATCAGAGCATGGTTCCAAAAGGGAATGTGTGCAGTTGTTGTAAAGATTTGTTCATGTCTGCTGATTAGTGGTTGTATTCCTTTTGTAGATGTTAAAGTTAGTTCGATTGAAGTAGGTTTAGGGATCTTGAGCTATGAAGCAAAGATTTGTAGGTTGATAAGAGTGGTTCCTATTGTGCTTTGTTGTACTCTGTTCTCCATTACAGAAACAAAGGAGGTTCATTTCTTTATATGTTTGTATGTTTGAGTATATTGGTTACTGGAGTTAAGCTGGAAGTAGGCTTTTGAGATTGAGTCATATTGATTGTGGTTTAGGCCAGTGAATTTAGATTGAGGGTCATTCGATGGGGTTCTTTCGTGTTATCACAACAACAATTAGTGGAATGTATTGTGGCTACTTGTGTTGAAATTAGAGTTTTCGACATTAGTTTGTAGTGCTTAGTGGTTGTTAACTGTAGAAGCTTTATTGTTACCGCAATAACAGGTGGTAGATTTTCTTAGGTGTTGTATCGAACAATTTGGTGCTAGTAGTGATTATAGTTATGCTAGTAGGTTATGCTACTATCTTAGGGATTGGTATAGTGCTTGGTGCTCGAAGTTTAAGTGTTTGAACTAAGTTGATAGAGTAAGACCATTAGGTGCTAAGCTGTTGCACTTTGGGAGAAGCTATCCGTGTTGTGTTGATTGAGAGTGTCGAATTGAAGAGGTGTTCACATGTCATTTTAGTGAACAAGCAAGGAGTACACACTACTAATTTTCTGAACTATTGTAAGCTCTATCCAATACTAAGCCAACCATGTTTTGTGTTGGTGTATGAGTGTTAAGTTAAGGTTGTGGTCACTGTTCGAGTAGAAGTGAATGAGCATATTGTAAGTTTAGCTACCAAAGTGTAGAGGTCATGTGCACCTTAAATCGTTGGTAATCGAGTTTTTCTGAAGGAATTGTGCCACTAGAAGTTCCAAGCTATCATATTCCTAAGGTTACCGAGCTAAGTTGTTTGCCTCTTCAACTTATCAAGCTGATTTGTTGTGTTTAGGCTTTGGCATCGAGCTACTTTAACCTAATAGCCAAGCTGATTCTGGTATCTAAGCTAAGTCAAAGTACTAAAGTGAAGTGGAAGATTTGAGCTATGCAAACATCCGAGTTGCTGTGTTCTTAAATCACTAATTATTGGATAGTTTTAGTCATTACTGATGAGATTCCTTATGAGCTAAGCTAGTTTGTTGAAGTGATACCTTCATTTAACATGGCTTTTGACAATCGAGGAGGCTATGGTTATGACTATGACTATGATGATATAAGGTCGAGAATACATGTTTGATGGTTATGGATGCCCAGATGAATACTTGGATTGGGAATTTCTAGTCAATAAAGTCTTCGAAAAGTATTTATGCCTTGAACATGACAAGAAATATATCATAGATGATTAACTTCAAAGCGTTGCTAAGACTTGGTGGAAGAATGTATTAAGGCAAAGGATCCTAAGAGGGACAAGTACTACAAGGAACTTAATGAGACCTACAATGAGAGAAAATTTTGTACCCTTATCATATCAAGACAAATTGTATGAAGAGCTATCTACCTTGAGGCAAGGACAAATGAGTGTCCAAGAATTTGCTAGGGAATACAAGGCACTCCTAAATCGATGTGAGTTGTATGAATCTCTTTTGTGTACTATCTCGTGATTCATAAGAGGATTGAGGCCAGAGATTACTTGACGTGTTAACCCCTCAAGAGTAAGAAGCTTAAATGAAGTTATTTGATTAGCCTTAAGAGAAGAATCTACCATTGGTACCGACCATTATGATGTGTAGGAACAACTAGAGGTTATACTTGATCAGCTTGAGAAGCTCATAGAGGAAATGAGACAACAAAGGGATACATGTATAGAGACAGTCGACGAAAAAGAAGATTGAAGAGAGGAAGTCAAAGAAAGAGAGGTGAAGATTGCTCGAAAGACAAGCAATAGAGGCGAGAAGGACCAAGTTGAATTGTAGTTGAGCCACCATGTTCTTAAAGTGGTTCCATTACCCCTTGTGAATGCCACAAATGGTAGCTCTAGGAAGTACTACGTTTGCCTTCCCCATATTAAAGTCTTGCGTCTAAGTCATTCAACAAGTTTACATAGTACTGATATGAGCAGTTATAGTGTCGTAACTATGAGCTATTATCAATTGTCAATAAGAGTTTATTAGGGCTAAGGTGGTAGATATGTGTATTGGGGATATATTATGTTGACTTTTGGTAATCTTGAATTAGAAAGACTTGAAGTGTATAGATGGAAGGAGGAAGAAGAATTGATTTACAAGGAAATAGAGGAAATACTAATTACAACAAATGAGGAGGCTGTGGGATTCGAGCTTATTGAGCTTGAAGAGGTAGAGGCACTTCTAATTGATGAGATATCCTATGTCCTGCCGGCATAAGATCTGTGAGCCCATAATATTTTGTATGACCTAAACTTCTCGTAATTGATAGTTATTAGGATTGCCAAGGTGTAATTGGTCGAATCCATGATGTATGGAAGGAAGGATCCTTGATGGAAGGCTTGATTAATAGAGCCCATGCTGAGTGGAGGGAGCATTGGACATTTATGACTATATCCTAAGAGCTAGAGTATTTTTTTGTGTTTAAATTTCAATTTTGTCAATTTGTATTTGACTCAGAGGGATTTGGAATTACTAATTGCTAAGTTTCAAGTCGAAACTCTTCTAAGAGGGAGGGGATGATAGGATTCTAGGTACCGATCCGATGTCCTACCCTATTTTGAACTATATGGGAGGCTTGTTTATGAGCTTCATTCAAATGGTTGACTTATGTACAAGCTCCATTAGTACCAAACAACTTGCCCTACTCTATTGGGTTTGCCCTGTTATGCTGAGTACGCCCTATTCTACCCTAACCAAGCCCTCTTACAGACTTGTCCATGAACTATGGCAATATTGGAAGACTCGATGTGCTTTGCAAGTTCCGTCCTAGCCTACTATTTGTGCTTTGCTTTGCTAGGTCTTCCTTGCTTTACTTGGTCCATTCTATCTTACTGTAGTCGGTTCTACTCTATTTTACCAGGTTTACTTTGATTAGCTATACATGACTATCTTATCCTACTTGTCTACTTTGCTTTACCGAGATCAATTTGCTCAATTGAGTCTATTTGGCTAAGATTTGCTGGGTCATGATAAGGCTACCCAGCTATTTGATATTAGTTTGGCCACACCAGGACATATTAAATAGGTTGGACACATCCATGCCAAATCGGCCTAACCATACGAGCTCGGTTACTGTTACGACAACTTGGCCACTGCCATATCAAGTCGGTCTAGCCATGCGAGGTCGGCCCAAGTCCTGTCAGGTTGGCCACAAACATATTAGATCAACCCTGGACAGGATAGGCAATCCAGAATTAGATCCGCCTAGATCATAGCTCTAAGTCCCTGACAGCTCTTCAAAATCAAACGTCAGCCCATCACCCAAAAATCTTATTTAGCAATCTATTCTACTTATGTTATTTAGATTTCCTATTTCTTGTATTTTTCGTAAGTTTTCTTCATGTTTTATTTGTAATTATTGGAATGCCTCTAGGGTGCCCTTTAGTCATTTATTTATAGCTTTACCACTTTGTATAAATAGAACACTTGTATAGGGTTTTAGAGAGATTTTGAACATTAATGAAAGAAAAACCCTTGAGTCTTTTCTCTTGGAAAGCTTGCCTCTACTTACTCTTATTAATCCCTTTTGCAAGGATTGTGGTGAGCAACCTTAAGCTTAGTGTTTGTACATTATATCAGGTACTAGCTTAGGTTCGTGTGTAGTTCTACGGTATGTCATATCCATAGAGTTATTGCGTAGGACTACGAAACCATTGACTTTTATTTACTTTTTGGGCCATCTCATAGCTTAGACTCACCCTTTGGTTTTTTGTGTGATACTGTGTTCGTATGTTCATTTACGAATTCGTATTAGGTTGCCTTCATCCTATAGTATTTCCACTAGCTATAAGATGCCGAACTAAAGCTCCTTGTTGTTACACCATAGCATGCATATTCATCATCATTTGTCCAAATTGAGTAGGATCTAATATATTAGAAGGAGTTAGAGGTGGTGGTAAATTCATCCTTAGTTGATCTTGTGGTGTAGGTGGAACTAGAGGTGGTTTTCTATGTTTAGTTTGTCCATTTCCATTCTTGTTTCCTTCCTTAGCCATGTTAATTAATTATTACAATAATTCACTTAAACCTGCACTCAAAATCCATTTACTTAATGGTTAGTATAATTTTTCAAAACCTTTACACAATCCTTTGACTATAAATTTCCTACTCACTTTATTACCATAAACTTATAACTACACATCTTTTGGCGATTATTCATTTTCACCAAATTACCTAAGTTAAGTATATCCTATTTATACATAACAATATAAACACAATTCCCTATAGCATCCAATCCTTGGTTAAATAAGAAGTAACATTGATTGAATAACTGTAAATTCAATTCACCTGTATGTATTTATACACTATCGCATCACTTATGATCACCCGTAATCTCTAAAACATATGACGATACTAAAGAATCACTTGTAGAAAATTAACTTTATACTTACTTCATCGCTAACTTTACTAACTTTCATGGTATAACTTTACAACTCAAAAATATATATCAGAACTTAAGCTTTACCTCAGGATATTTATATTAAACTTGAACTTTTTACATTACAAATTACATATCAACATAATTATACAAATAAAATTTACATCAGGATTTCCTAGTACATGAGTTTTATATACATCATTCTTGTCTCAAGTACAAAAGTATATTTACAATTTCAAAATACCGTTTACATAAAAAAGAGACCAAAATATTTAGATAACTAAATACATAATATAAGCCATAAGATCTGAAAGTTTCAAAAGTAGTCAACTCCTGTTCACTCCATCCATCATATTCATCCAATGCTACAACATTTTCCATAGGAAACCAAATTTCATGATCGTTTAAGTCTACATTTTCCTTTCCTATTTCTGAATCAGAATTTACTACAATATACTTAGGTGGCTCAAGTATATATATGACTTCTTGTACATCCTCATTATCCTCATTTGCTAACTCATGTTCTCCATTTTCATTCACTTCTTGTCCCTCATTAACCTCTATCTGAATTCCTACTTGATTATCAAAATTAGCTATTGCCTTAGTTTTAATTACCTCCTCAATCTCATTTTCAACTTCTACCTAAGCTATTGTTGCCTTTAAGTTATACTCAGGATCTTCTTCAGGATCTTTCCCAAGATCCACTTTCTCAAAATTTTCACCTACATTTTCTTATTGAACTAGAACTAGACTCTTAGGAGATTCTATAGATGGTTCAGGCTCATGTAATTGTAAGGGTACTTTAATTCCTATATTCCCAATTGACGAAAATTTTGGAAACCAATCTATACTCCTAAGTAGATAGTCTTTAGGTATATGGGGAGTTCCTATAGGTGTTTGATCATAACTAGGTGGATAATTCTTACCAAGTTCCACCATAGTAGGAAAATATAACATCGGGACCATCATCGATACTATCCCCTTACCATGCATATGCTTTTTCTCAAAAGCCATAACTATAATGTATTCATTATACAAAGGGCTTAGTTCATCCTCCATAATCTTTTAGTCATCCTTCATACTCTAAGACAATCCCCTTTGATAAGTGATTATAATTGCATCTATCGTATAAAATATCATCTAATAAGCCAATTCCAATAACAAGTTTTGCAACCGAGCTCGATAGTCAATAGGGGATTCATCTCCTTCCTAACTAAAGTGTAACCTAGCATAAATAACCCTATATTTACAAAGCTAAAAGTAAATACAACATAACACAAGTTCGATTAGTATTATCCATTATTTGTTTTCATTTTATGTTATTTAAGTTCTGATATATAGATAACTTAGATATATAACTATAAATCTAAATCTTTTATGCCCACTTACTTTCCTTACTCTCAATTTTCTTAATGTCTATTTATTTTAATTAGATGCTTCGAAGCTTGGTTCTCTACGAACCATGCTCTAATAGCACCCAAATTTGTTACACCCCAAACTCAATGAGTTATAACAATTTTGCCGTGTAAACTAACTTAGGCTACAAGCTATCCCCTTGGCTGCAAAAATAGGTATAGTTTACACAAAGCAAACAATGACTCAACTAGCTTTGAAGTAGTAAAATTCGCACTTGTAATAAATAAGACCTATGGAGTAACACTTTACAAAATACATATTCTCATAACTATAGATAGATCAGTTCTTATACACAACCTTATATACATAAAAAACTCCATATTTTTCAAAATAAACTATATATCTTTATAGGAGAACTACATTACATATATATAGACATAACAGCAAGCCAACAAAGACTATAAAGCCTCCCAAGAAGACCTTATATTCCTTCTACAAAAGAAAAACAAAAGTGTCATGAGCTTTGATTTGTTCATTAGATTTCACGACTTCACTCCTTAACTCATCAGAACTAACCTACGGATAACAGTATTAAGGCATCTCTTGGTACTACTCTGTACCTGCAAAACAATCTATCAGGATGTGACCTCAACTAGCTTAGTAAGAAGGAATAGAGTCATAAGAATACATTACAAACATGGTTTTTCACTCATTAATTAAATGCAAATGCAACAAACAAATGATATAGCATCTCATAATATTTAACCAGTTCACTGTGAAGTTAGAGTAGTTCTGTCCACTATAACTTGAATTTCGAGTAGTTTCAACATGACATTATTAGACTAAATCTAAGCTTATGCAATGGAGACACTTCTCCCCCCCTAGATAACATTTGAATCACGTTTCTCAACCTTGTTGCAACCTCCTCTCTTATCACTTAGCTCGACTAAGGGTAAGAAAATGACCATTTTTACTATCTTTATCGAAGTGTCGATATTTAGTCTAACAACCTAGTTGTTACCCTTATTAGGTTATTCAAAATGTCAAGTTAGGTCTTTAATCAATTCAAGATTAGTCTAGATTATCGGGTAATCAACTAAGTTCATATACACAAAAAAATTTATATTCAAGCAAAAAACAACACCTTGAAGTTCAACTCCCAATCATTGATCAGTATCTCAAGTATACATATAACATATGCACATCTAATCTAATTACAACCACAAACTAACATTTTTGCTCCACTAAGTATCTTGATATGTTACTTCAATATGCTACTAAGCATTAATCCCAACTTACCTTCACTTTTTAGTAGTTACTCTTGATCGTGGCCTCCTTGATCTTCAATTACCCTTAAAAATACACAATAGATTAGTTTTCAAGCCTTAATTCCTTAGTCATTAGTTTGGTTTATATGTTTTTGATTGTTTAGTCATAAATTTCATAAGTTATTTTCACTTCAAAATCATGATTTCTTGACCAATTAATGATTTTTAAAAATTACCCTAATTGGTTGAATCTTCTAAGCTATCATCTGAGTGGATTTATAGTGATTTTCTTTAGTCTAAATCCTCTAAGCTATGCTCTAAGTAGTTTTATAGTAATTTCCTTTAGTCTAAAAATCCTCTGAGTTTCTCTTTAAGCTATACCAGGGTTATTTATTATACTGATTTTATCCTCTAAGACATCCTTTGAAGTTCTTTAAGTTAAACTCCCTATTTGACATTCCTTTAAGTTATCCTCTAACTCTGTTGTCTATAGAAGTTTTAATAAAATCAGCTTCTGACTCATCCTCTACTTTCCCTGTTTTTATCTTTTATTAGCATTTTTGCTTCTAATCTACTATTTGAGCATCAATTTATTACATTATTAATTACTAAAATCCTCTTAATCATCCTCTACCTTTTATCAATGTCCTATAATTAGTTTATTTACAAACTTTCTTCCAATTTACAATTATGAAATTAGTTTTTAAACAACATATAACACTTGAACAAACGTTCCTTAGCTTCATTTCTTCCCTCTTCCTTATATATCCCATCACAATTCATCAATTGTTTCAAATTCCCTCAATTGGTGAAAGACCAACTTTATTATTTAAAGCCAACTTGCCACTTCTCATAGAAATTTAGTATTAACTTATGATAGTTTGTAAAAAAAATTTGAAATAAAATCTACGTTATTTATCTAATTTATTTCAACTTCAAAAATCGCTCGATTTCTTTGATTTCTTAAGAACGTATATCTTAGCTATTAAATTTATACAATATGATATTTTTTTTCTAGATTTTATGTACAAAAATATGTAAGAGTAATTTTTTTTTCATAATTTTTTTGGTATTTTTAATATTTTTATAAATTTTTACAAATTTGGACAAGAATGGATACCCACCAAAAAATTGGCCTTTAGTCACCAGTGATTGCTCTCTCCTTGTTAGCGATGCTAAGTGGTGGTTATGACTCTTAGTGGTGATGCTGGTTAAGCTCCAATAACTCTTTAGGCCGACATGCCCTATGTTGCTCATATTGTACCCATTTTTTGTAATTTTTTCCTAATTTAATTCTTCAACTTCCCAAATCCAATACTTACTTTTTCTAAATCTTAATTTGCATATACTAAATGTTAGAAAGGATCCCTGTATTTTTCTCAACTTAGAAAATTTAGGAATAAATTTTCTTCTCTCTCTTCATGGATTTTCCCTTAAATACTTTACCTAATTTGCATGTAATTTGAACTTCAAACTCCAACAATTGTCCTTGATCCTTCCATACGCCCTAAAATCCAATTCCCAACTACCCATGAGTATTTTTTTTATAATTTTTAATGATTTTTTAATTGATTTTCTTAATTATTTTAGCCTAAAATACATATATTAAGGTATTTTAACTAAATACAGGCATACGTACACACTTAAAAATTGCACACAATGCGTACGTATATATTATTTTATGTCCCATATAAATTTTATTATAGATATAATTTATCATTAAAAGTTTACGTACTAACGAAACCTATTTTACGTGATTACGACGAATAAAACTTAATATAGTTAAATTATACTATTTTAGCAATATTATTATTATTTTATTATTTTTTAATATTTGGGTCCACTCATTCTCCTCTTCTAGTGTCTTGAGCCTATTCATAATTTTCTAAGTTAATCTGATTAGTTTTATTGATACCTTAAATTTACCTATTTGATTCCTTTTTGCCAAATATAAGGTTCACCATATATATACGTATGTTAGCAATTTTATTAAATATTAATATAATATACATAAAATATTAAAATCTTTTCTAAAAATCAACAAAACTTATCCAAGTGCTTAGGGAAAAATTTGGAATTCATTGTGGTAGCCTCTAAGCATATGAATTTGCTGAATCAAAAGCTCAATTATGGATTTAAAGTCACCTTATGCTTAGAACTATGGGAAAAAGTTAAAGAAAAAGAAGAGGAAAAAGAAAGAAAAATATAGCTGATTAGGAAAAGCATAAATAGGACATTAGGATGATAGTTTAAACATTTAGCAACCTAGATCACTTAAGGAACATTTAGAAGGAATTTTAGAAAATTATCAAATAAATAAATAAAATAAAAGAAAACGAAGGAAGGATCAACTTACTCCAATTGCTAATCGAAATCTTAATTTTTTGTTGAACCTACTGCCACCAAGCAATCCACTTACCGCCCAGGCTGTTTGATGCACTCCCACCAATTGACATTGGCTAGAGCTCTGATGAACACACAATTCGATTTTTCATTTAATTTCTAAAAATAGTAAATTAATTAGAGAAATTTTAAAAAAAATTTATTTCTAAGTTATTTTAGATGTACTTTCATATGGTATAATTATTTTAATAAAATTTTAAGCATTTTATATAATTTTTTAATAGATGTACTATTTACTTGAATTTTTAAATTAAAAATAAATTTATTAAATTGTTGTTTTGGGCCCAAAATTTTTTTGTAGAATATATATTGCATCTAGTTTGATACTAATGTAGCCTGATTTTGATTTCATGCATATTTAGTGTTTATTGCATTTTTTACCCTAAAAATTGGCTAAAATAGTGTATTTTATGAAATAAATTGATTTTAGGGAAATAGTTGATGAAATTGTGATCCAATTAATTCTACATGCTTGTAATGATATTAGGATAGGTTAGAATTAATTTTATATGAAAATCATATTATTTGCCTAATTAATCATAATTTATGGGCAAAAATGTAATATTAAATATATAAGTGATAAACTCGATAGCAAAAAACCACTTGCTGGCTAAATTCCCTATATTTTTTTGAGTCTATAATTATTTTTGTGGAACTAATTGGTGATCCTAACTATTTATTATAAATTTTCATAGTTAAATAGCTTAAATTACTAACTAGGGCATGTTTTTAACATTACTAAGCTAAAATATAATAAATATTTGATTGAATCCTATACATATCTATATAAATCAGGTTTGCTTAGGATGAGTTTCCATCATATTTTGTGATAATTGTATGACTTGAGCCACAATATACTCATGTTAGGGCTATATATTACGTATATTACTAAGCTATGCTAGGAAACTATATAAAATGTAGTCTATTTATATAATATGGACATAACATGATAGTGCTTGTTATATGGACATATATGTATAATAGAAACTTAAAATACTGTTTAGAAGTTATCTCTTGAGATAAAACCCATATTACATATTGTCGAGTTCGTACAAACCCAATGATACCACTTTACTAAAATTGGATAATCTTAAGTAATAAAATGGGTGTTTTTATAATATTATGAAAATTTACAAACTAAAATGATCTTATTATAATTGAAATGTAACTTGATTGATTAAATATACATTTCAGTGCAATCAAAATGATATATTATAGGTAATAAACTACGTATATAATTAATGCTCACTAATTTAATAAAACTTATATACTAAAACTATAATAAATACATATCTAAATATAACTAAACTCTATCATATAGGAATAATAATATACTTCCAATATGTTTATATATTTATATATATAACTTCAAGATAATACACAAAGTAGATAAAACCCTAACGTTTTTATAAATCTTACGAAAACTAAATCTAGGTTTTAATATATATATATAAGATCTCCTAGTGAGTAGAACATCGACAATATAGACTTACCGTAGTGAGTGTCAATATAATTAAGTTTAGATCATGGCTTTGCCGCTTGTTGAGATATTATATTAAAGTATATAGAGGCTTAAATGTTCTTCTGTTTGTGGTTGTAAATTAGTTGTTTGTACAAATGCTATGTGTGTGATTAGTATTCTAATTGTGACAAGAGTTGAACTCCTTGACGTGTTGTTTTGCATGTTATTATAGTATTATGTTGTATGATCTTATTTAGTCACCCTTAAATGAAATTAATGATGATCTGACTACTAATGTAACTGGCTATACATAACAACCTATTAAGGAGATGATTAAGTGTGTTGTACTAAATACCGACTCCCTTCGATGAGAATAGTTGAAAGGGTCCTTTTCTAATCCTTACTAAAACTAAGTGATAGGTGAGGAAGTTACGATAAGGGTGGGGGCCATGGTTCGAAGGTGGTCTATAGAAGAGGATGTTTTCCATTGCATAAGTTTAGGTTTGGATTGATTTGAGTCATAGTAAACTCCTCAATTTGGTTAGAGTGAACATAATATCTATGACCACATAATGGATCGAATAACATTGTGCAATGTTAATGTTGTAGATGATTAATTGCATTGCATTTCATTATAATTAATGACCTTACTTGTGTTTATATGGTACTCTTTTATCTCCATCCCACTTATTGAGCTAGTTGTGCTCATATCCCTATAAACTTTTTTGTAGGTAACAAGTAAAAGTTTAAGATGAACAGATATCACCACTCTTAGGTTAGTACATAGTCAGCTAGGAAATTCAAGAAAAGAGGAATCATTGAATCCAGGCTTTTGACTTTTCTTTTTGTTTTGGGGAAACCAACTAGGAATCCTTGGGGCACTCACTAGTTTCCTATCTTATTGTAAATAGATTTCATGGCTTGTGACTTTTGTAAACTCTTAGTGTAAGTTACAACTTTTTGTATGAAATTGCTTATATAAATATTGTTATATTATCAAACAAGAAGTTGTTAAGAATAGGTATTTTAAAATGTTATACCAAATGTTTTATTAATAAAAAGTGTCACATTGGATGGTTCAAGCTAATCAAGTTGTGTACACCTTATGTAAGCTACATTTATGATAACAATTGTGAGGCCAACTTCTATTTTAAGTTAGTTTAGATGGTGGGATTGTTACAACTTCTCTTGTTTAAGGCATAACACCATTTGAATAATTATCAATGAGATCACAAATTCATCGACAGATATCGTTGCCTTCGTTATGTTAGAGTTGGATCCACCAAGTGAGGTCTAATATTATCAAACACAAACCTTTGCTGTTTTTCGTTGTTATCAAATTGCTTGAAATTGCCCAGATACAAAAAGATGAAGAAAAATCAATGTCAAAAGAAGCTTAAGAGAAATAAGAAGAAAGAAGAAACGATAATAAGAGAGAGAAATGGTTGGAATAATAAAGCCATAAGCTTTCTTAATATCATAATCCTAGGAAATAGCTTCAAAAACTTGATGGGAGGCTAATGCACTAGTCAATTTATAGTATAGTAGATTTAAGTCTAAATGTTGATCCCTTAAAGAGTACAAGTACTAATAGTTACTCTAACTCTATTATTTACTTGGTAAAATTAATTTTATTAAAATTGAGTAACAACTACTTTCCTTAAATTGAATGAAAACTAAATTAAACTCAACTAAAATTAAAAGATGGAACTATAGAATAAAGAAACCTTGAAACTACAACATGGATATCTAGATGTTGTTTTACTTAGAGATTAGCATGCAACAATTGAAAGGTTCTAAATCCTTCCCTAGTTTAATTAAATGAGATAATTCCTTTTTATTTGTTAAGAGGAATCACTTCACTTATTATCGCCTAATCTTAACTATATTCTACCAGAACCACTTCTGCAATATAATATGTTAAGACAACATTAAGAAAAAGAGTTCTCTTCAATAATTCTAGAGAAACATCCATAGCAACTTTATTGCTTATCGCCAAGACTATAAATATTCTCTTCAATCATACCAAATCTAATTAAACACTTGGTTTCACAACCCTTAAGCATAATATCAAATAATTAGGATTAAAACTTTAGAAATAATAACCAAATCAATGAAGCATACAGAATTGAATTAATACAAAGTAGGGATTTCACTGAAATTAACAAAAATAAATACTTTACATGTCAACTCTAACCTCCACAAGTCTAGATTCAAAGAACTATACTATAATTGTGACAAGGAAACAAGCTTTCACAAAAACAACAGAAAGAATCAAAACAAAATGTAATATGAATGGTACGAAGTAGAAAATCCGAATTGGTCCCTAAGAATGGCTGTTTCTCTCTCTAGCACTTAAAGTCTAGTTTTCTATTTATAGAAACTACTCAAAAGGACTTAAATAAGGAAATTTCTCATGCAATGGTTGGCACGATTGTCATTGTAATTAAAACTCCTGAAATTACTTGAAAATGTTGGACAAAAGGATCAAGAGCAGAAGGATGGCCGTGATCTTCAACCAGGATCTTCTTTGATCATTTTTCTTAGCAAAATTCTTCTTGGATTACCATCTTTAATTATTTCTTTAGATCAGTGGAAATCTCTTCTAGTGATCCTCCTTTTTGAGCAATTCTTAAACAAATCCTGCTCTTTTCACATCAACAGCTCCTTTAAATCCTAAAACCAATAATTCACTTAGTTAAGTATTGAATTCATTAAAATAATGGAAAATCATTATGAAAACTTATTAATAAACATGTACAATTTGACATTCATCAGTTTTTAATACGAAGATTCTAAATCTAAATGTATAGTCCTTAGTTAATTTATATATTTTACAGGGAATTGAATTATGATACTCTAAGTATAGCTCTCTATTATAAGTTTTTGTTGTAATATGTTATGCCAATAAAAAGATTTTTTGAAAGTTTTATGTGGTTATGGAAGTTAGGTCAATAGGTGTATCATAGGTTAGCCTTATCCCTAATTTAAAGATGGTGTAATGAACCGTCTCTCGATCATCATGCATTGAGGAAAGAAAATGTATAAGTAGATGCCTTAAGAGCATAATGTCGCATGCTTCCACTTTGGTTTGTGGTTGGAATTATTCCCTTAGACCGATCCTACTTAGTCGAGCTAGTGGACTCTAAGGACTCACCTTGAGAATACTATCTCAAAGCCCTATCTAAAATGAGAATTCCAACCCTAACCTCTAGTTTAGAGGTAAGTGCACCTATCAGTTTATATTATAGCGTATATGAGTCTGAATGTTTATTCCACATGAATTAATATGATTACTAATACTTACTAGATCTTTATTATCTATTCGAAAAATTAAATTTCAAGAAACTTAAAGAAGGAAATCTAATTTACTACTAATACTAATTTAAAGATTAACTAACACTCAATTCAAAAATTAACAAGTAAGTAATTTTATTAATTCAAGATTCAACGCTGTACCTAGATCTTGTTCCTCTTAGATCTAACATGTGATTTTCCTAAAAATAATCTAATTTATTTTTTAATCTTTCTTGATTAGGAGAATTCTCTACTATAGTTAACCACTTTCTCAAGTCAATTAATCTAATTCTAGAATCACATATTATAATTTTTTCTTAATAGCATGACCTAAGATTACATTATTGAATAATAAATTCTCTATGCTGTAAATTGAAATCTAGAAGAATCTTGCAAATTATCTATAATCTTGCAACAATTCTCATCAACTATGCCTAAATTTAATCTTATAAGAAATCTCTCAATTCTCTTATAAAATATCAAACTCTAGATTATTACCCATGGAAATAATAATCTAAATCATGAAACAAATATAGTTAAATCAAGAAATTAATAAAGAATTAAATTAATCAATACTAATAATGTCACATAAATAGATCTAGGTTTCATAAAACCTCTAGATACTAAGATTCTACTCTCTATACATTGCAAAATATGAATTTAAAAGCAAAGTATAGAAAATCATAGAAAGAATCATCATGAAATTTAAACAAAAATTAATCTTGAAATCTTCTCTTCTCCTCGCTTTCATGGTTGTTATTGGCTTCCAAAAACTCTCCCAAGGTCGTGTACAAAAGTTCTTTTTAAAATAAACTCTAACAAGATTTTATATACGAAGAGCTTAAAAAAATTAGGTTGGTTGGAAAAAACACTATCAGGGACACAACTGTGTCTTTTAGTCGTATAACAATTTGTCCTTCATGTTTATCTTTTCATTTTCTAAGCCTAGAAACGATACGACCGACGACATGATCATGTCTTTTGGTCGTGTCCTAGGTTGTGATAGTTGAAAAATAGCTCCAAATTCCCTTGGAAACGACACAGTCGTGTCGTTCAGTTATGCCAACCTTCAAACCTTCATAACTTGCTCATTTTTACTCTAATTTGAGTGAAATTTGTTTCTATTTTCCCATTTCTTATGTAATCATTTCAAAACCTAGAAAACAAAATTTTACCTAATTAAGTATTATTATCTAAAAATAAACTTAAATATAAAGGAAAATCATAAAAAATCACTAAATAAAATATGTGCAATTAGAAACTCATCAACCTCTATGATTCCCATTATTATCGACTTGACTACCAAGCTATCATTTGCACTAGACCTATCAAACAGTTGTGCCATGACACAACATCTGAATAGATAGCCTTCAAAGACTATCTAAGTTGAGCTTTCGAGTCGCCTATTAACGTCCGACCCTAGCCTAAGTTAAGTACTCTCTAGCAAATGACTGACCAAGCTTCGACCTCATCTAACTGCAAACTCCCTCTTTTATTCATTTCATCTAAGTTATACTATATTTTAGAGTAGCTAGGGACCAGCTGCCATACAACATGTGTCTTATGGCATGACATTCCAAAAGAGTTCTTTACTTTTTTGTCTATAGTATTCTTTGTCTCTTTTACCCTTTTTAGCATGTTTTATGTATCATATTTATAGAATGCCTTTTCATCTTTTCATACATGTAAAGTAACCCTAGTGGGGTGGGTATATAAACCCTTACTTAACGTATGTAGACAACAACTTTATTAATCATAATATTCTTTAAGTTTTCCTTGAGCAATCTTAGTGTTCTCATTACCTTTTAACTCTTATATATTCCCTTTAGCAACAAGTAGTGACCTTATAGTTTAGACCAGTGAGTCATATTCAGCAAATTATAGGTCGAGTAGTATCAATTAGTGTATCATATTTAGTTAGTAGTTGCTCGGACTTTTGCTAGCTTTTCTTTTTCCTTTCAATTTGTTAACGTTATGGTGCTCCTTCGTGTGTTTGCCCTCGGAGATGCATTAGTCATGTTGGTATTAGAGCATGGTTCCAAGAAGGAGTATGTGAAGTTGCAATAAAGTTTTAGTTCATATTTGCTATTTATGGCTACTATATTCCTTCTATAACTACTTCACTGTGCTCGTATGGAGTAAGTTTGGAGTTATGAGCTGTGTAGTGAAGATTTATGTATTTGTGATTCTAGTTGCATTGTTTTTACTCTATTTTTCACTACGAAAATAGAGCAAGTTCATTTCTACCCTATTTGAGTGATTATTAGCTGTTGAAGTTGTTAGAGTGTGTTAGTTGAAGTTTTGGGTAGTAAGGTAGTAGTATTTTTCATACATTGTATTGTTTATCCATTTGAGAAGTATTGTGCCATGTCAGATTTGAGTTTTCAAGGTGTTATTAGTGATTACAGTAGTGGTGTTCAACTTGGTTGTAGACATAATGGTAGTAACGCTCTAGTGTTTATTGATGATAAGCTTGACAGACTCACTAATCTTGTTGAAAGTCCAGTCATTGCAATGTAAGTTAATAGGCAACAATCCTAGGATATACTATAGTATAACCCACCAAAAAATGTTCTCGAGAGAGGCTATGGCTAGGGTGTTTGAGCCAACTGCCCAGTTTGACTCCAGTGAGTTGGAGGTGTTGCAGATTGAGTTGCTAAGCGAAGGCTAGAGTTAGAAGAGATAGAAGATTATGATGAAGAAGTAGATGTGGAGACTAACAAAAGGGAAGAAGAAGAGGCTGAGTACTATTAAGCACGAGAGTGAGGATGCTAAGCTCCTCGAAGACTTGACAATGTTTAGGTCTAAATTCTACCCTTTAGTGGAAGTGAAGATGTAGATAAATACTTGGAATGGGAAGAGAAGGTTAAGAAGGTGTTTGATTGTTATGGATATATAGATGCTGTTAAGGTCTAACTTGCTACATTAGAATTTACTAGGTATGCCACTATATAGTGGAAAAATCTAAATGTAGTTAGAGCAAGGGATGAAAGATAAGGTATGAGAACCTAGGATGAGATGAAGAGATTGATGAGGCGTATGTTTGTGCCTAAGACCTACTTGTAGGATGCATTTGCAAAGTTGTAGGAACTTTGCTAAGGAGGCTGATCTATTGATGATTATGTGAGAGAGTTCTAAATGCTTATGATTCGAGCCAATATGGAAGAACCAAAGGCTTGTGCAGTATCAAAGTTAATTTTTGGACTCAAATATGAGATTCACAATATTGTCGAAGTACAAAAGTTCTATACCTTAGAGGAAGCAATTAAGATAGCATAGAGGGTCGAAAAATAGAGAAAAAGTGCTCTAAGTTGAACTGGACCAACATTCTCTCAAGCCCTTATTTTGTGTTAACTTGTTCAAGTTGAGATAAGGAGGTTATATCAAGTCAAGGAGAGGAATGATTGACATGACGATAACCGAGCAAGCTAGTTAAGCTGAACTGAGGCTAGATTGACCTCGAGGAAATATGAAAGAGGGTAAACCTTCAGATGGAAGACTAGCAAGGTGAAGTGCTTTAAATGCTTAGGCTTCAAACACATAGTTGCTGAGTATTCAAACTGATCTGTTATGGTGCTCTGAGGAGATGTAGTTGATAGCACCGACGAGAGCAAGCTTAAGGAGTAGAAGGATCTCAAAAAAGCCTGAAGTTGAAGATGATGAGGAGACCTGTTCTTATGCTAACTAAGGAGAAGTAACGACCTTATTACTAAGATGAGTACTAAGTTCCTTACCGAATTCTAAGGAAGACTAAAGGGAAAATTTATTCCATACTAAGTGTACCATCAAAGGATAGTTATGCACCATCATAGTAGATAGAGAAAGTTATACTAACATAGTTGCATAGTCCTTCATGCAAAGGTTAAGTTTGCCTACCTCTAAGCATCCTCAACCTTATAAGCTACATTGGCTTCATGATAAGAGTGCTTTGCATATGATTGAACAAGTAGCCGTGTCATTCAATATTGGGAATGTGTATAAGGACGAAGTAGTGTATGATGTCGTCCCCATGGGAGCTTCTCATCTATTGCTTAGAAGGCCATGGTTGTTCAACCGACGTGTTACTCATGACGGATACAAGAACACCTATGCCTTTTATCGCGTTAGGTTTTTCACCTCCCAATTCTTTTGATTTTAAATTAGGTTTTTCTTAAACTGATTAATATTAAACCCTACCCATTTAATAACAACCCTCGACTAGGGTTTAAAGAAAATTGATTTTTTGTATTTTGAAAAATGCCTTAGAGTCGCCACTCGACCAAAGTCGAGAAAAAAGTTAAGTTATAATAAATTGGGTGGATTAGTTGTAATTTAGCTATTGGTTTTAAAGAGAAAAAAATTTCATAAAACGATTTATGAAAACTAGAGATCTAGATTCAGGGGCTAATTTTTTTAAACCCTAAATGGGTACTACATTTTAACTTTCCAATTTTAAATTTGCTCTTCAATAATACCTTTTTCTATTTTTATATGACTAAACATAACTTAAACTAATAAATTTACATGAATATCTACAAAAATGGAAAAAATAAAGCTTTTCATATTTTAAGTTTCCGCATACTTTCGTATGAGTGTCTACATACCCGTTATTTGTGATTAGACTTCCGTAGTTTATTTACCAAAAACATAGTGTTTTGAATAGATTTTAATTTTTAGAAAGGAGATTGAGTTTACGTTCTTTACTCGTTTTGATTTATTCAAAGATATTTTTCTAAAGGGTCCTAATTTTGAAAAGTGATAATTTACTTTTATTTATTTTGGAAAATTGATTTTCTTAGTGATAAAATAACTTTATTTTCTAATCTACTCATGTTTTATTATTTTTTATTTATTTTTTTTATTTAAGCTTTAATAAAAAATGAGTACATAAAACAAAGCTAAGCTATTCTATCTCTTTTTTTTCTTTTTTCTTTTCTTTTCCTTTTTATTTCTCTTTTCTTCTTTTTTTTTTTTTAATTACAATAAGTTACATGAACAAAGAAAACAACAAAAAACCAAAAAAAAGAAAAAGAAAAAGAAGGAAAATGAAACATAGCAAAACCAAAACAGAGGCCTTTGGACCACAAGGGATGCACGTATCGAATATGGGGTCTCCAAGTCAGTCAATAGGTTAGGTTAGGTTAGACATGAGTTAAACTGAATTGACATGTGTCATGCACATGATTAGTGGAGTATGTAGTGGTGACCATGGTAGCTCGATCCAAGGCGTTTCGGGATGATTTTTGTGGGGGTAAGGATGGTTTTATGGTTTTTGTATTAGACTTAAGGGGTTTAGGAGTGGTATCGCGACTTAGTTTGGTTGGTAGTGGTGGTTGGTGCTCAAAGCGGTGGCTTATGTAGGTTCATGATATGGGCCTACTCGTGCATGTAAGAGGATTCTTGGACAGTATGTGTTTTGGTATGTATTGTGGTTGTAGAGGAAGAGAAGTTGGAGTTTAGTGGATGGTGTTATGGATGGTGGCAGTGTTGGTTGGAGAGAGTGAGGGATCATGTAAGGGGTTGGTTTGTTGTAGTGGCTATGGGTTTAGGGTAAAGGCTGAAAGAGAGAGGACAAGGGTGGAGTGGTCGCATTTGTGCGTTGCGGCCAGCGGCAAGGATGGGGTCATCAAATGGGTGTTTAGTGTTGGTGGTGTAATGAATGGCTAAGAGAGAGATAAGTTAAAGGAGAGAGAGGAGGCCGAGAGAGAGGAAGTGGGTTTGGTATAGGCTATAGGTTTGGGGTAAAGGTTGAGAGAGAGGAAGAAGGTAGAGTGAGAGAGATGGTAGAGAGAGGGAGGATGGTGTTGTTATTGTAGGGTTTGGTTGGATGCACTTACAACAGCAGTTCTAGGTAAGAGAGAGAGCTATTTGAGAGATGGAGGTGTATTGCAGTGGGGTATGTTCGGTTTTGAGAGAGAGCGATGCTGGAGAGAGAGGGTAGGGGTGGATTTCGAGCCTATCTTATGTGTTTGTGTGAGTTTGAGAGAGAGAGAGAGAGAGAGAGAGAGAGAGTCCTCGAATCTTTGTGTGTGTGTGGTTGTGAGTGTGAAAACAAAATGAATTCCCCCTTTGCCTCTATGTCTTCCCCCCGTTAGTGTGCGTGTGGTTGTATTTTTTTTTTTTTAACCAGAGTCAGTCCACTGTGTGTGTTTTCAATGAATTCCCCCCCTTGTCCGTGTCTCCTTCTTTTTTTATTGTTTATTTTTTTTTTTTTAAAGAGAAAGTGAAGGGAAGAATAGGAAAAGGGAGAAGAAAATGGGGGGAAAGAATATTTGCTGTTTAGACCAATCACAAAATACCACGTGTCAATTTCAGATACATGGGCCAGTGATGGCTTGACACGTGGCCATGTGTAGAGTATAAAAAAGAAAAGGATAAAAAGGTATTTTTATGCCTATAGCGAGTCTCAAACCCCTGATCTCCAGCTAAACCTAAAGTTATGTCCATACGCTTATCCGTTAGGTTATTGATATGTATTTTGTTCATATATGTAATTAAATTATACATATGGACTAAGTTAGCTAAGCTTGATTCAAATCTAAGTGTAGGCCCAATAGTCCCACTTCTAAATTTAATTGAAATTAAAAAAATCTATCATATTAAATTATTATTTTCTAAGTTCCTTAAAATCTTCAATCTTTTTATTTTCAATTTTTTTCTATTTTTTGTGGCTTTTCAAAATATATATATATATATATATTTATACTTTCCTTTTTTTTGTATTTTCTAAATTTCTTTTTTTTTTGTGTTTTTTCCTATTTTCCTTTTTTTTTTTGTATTTTCCTAAATTTCTTATTTTTCCATTTTTTTTGTATTTTTTTTTTCTAAATCTCTTATTTTTTGGGTTTTCTTTAATTTTCTATTTTTTTTATTTTTCCTAATTTATGACCCATTAACCTATTCTAAAGATAAAAGAAAGAGCAAAAATAAGGTGTCTACAACTATCCCTTTTTATGGTGAAGTTTAAGCACAACTTTATTACAAAGATAAAATAGACACTATTTTTACCTCAAGGGTATATTTTATCTTAAGCAGTGCTACAATAAGCTAGCTATCTTAGGTCCAGTCTATTAGGGTTTTGGTGAAGAGAAGGGTAGCGCTCTAAGAGTTTGTTGAAAGATTGAAAGAAAAATTGAAATCTAGTCATATTCTTGTGAGCTGACGAATCGATGAGAAACAGGCAAAGCACTCCTTAAGTTGGTTAAGACCCTAAAAAGAATGGGAAAACTTAATTATGCCCCAATGAGCTGACTAACTAAGGTGAAATGGGCAAAGCGCCCCTTGAGCTGGCTAAGACCCTAAAAGAAAGAGAAAACTTGGTTGTAGCCCAATAAGCTGACTAACTAAGGTAGATAATGTTCTCCTAAGGCTAGCTAAAACCCTAAATTAAGACCTGATAGTACTCCTTTAAGGTAACTAACCTAGGCGGGAGCGTCTTTGGTAGACTAGCAACCTTAAATTTGAATTGATTTGAAGAACTTAGTCGTACTTCTCTAAGCTCACTAACCTAGGTAAGAGCGTCTCTCAAGGACTAGCAACTTTAAGCTAGGATCAATCTAAAGGACCTAATTGTACTTCACTAAGCTCACTAACCTAGGCAGGAACATCTTTCGAGAATTAGCAACCCTAAGTTGGGATCGATCTAAAGGACTTGGTTATGCCTCACTAAGCTCACTAAACTAAGTGAGAGCATCTCTCGAGAACTAGCAACCTCAAGTTAGGATCGATTTAAAGAACTTGTTCGTACCACTTTAGGCTTACTAACCTTAGTAGGAGTATCTCTCGGGGATTAGCAACCCTAAGTTAGGATCAATCTAATGAACCTAGTCATGCTTCTTTAGGCTCACTAACCTAGGTGGAAGCGTCTCTTAAAAAGTAGCATCTTTATGATGGGATCGATCTAAAGGACTTGGTCATGACTCACTAGATTTACTAACCTAGGCAAGAGCATCTCTAGGGGACTAATAACCCTATGATGGGATCGATCAAAAGGACCTGGTCGTGCCTTATTAGGCTCATTAACCTAGGTAGAGTGTCTCTTGGGGACTAGCAATCCTAAGTTAGGATTCATCTAAAGAACCTAGTCATGCCTTACTAGGCTCACTAACCTAAGCAGGAGCGTCTCTCGGGAACTAGTAACCCTAAGTTTTGGAATCGATTCAAGATAAACCTGGTAGTGCTCCTTTGAGCTGACTAACCTAAGCGGGAGCATATTTGGAGGACTAGTAACTCTAGCTTTCGGAATTGATTTGAGATAAACCTGGTAGTCTTCATTTGAGTTGACTAACCTAGGTGAAATGGGTGAAGCACTCCTTGAGCTAGCTAAGACCTTAAATTGAAACTTGATGAAGAGAAGCACCCTGTGGGCTCACTTGAGAGAAATTGGTGAAAGAAAGTACCCTATAGGCTTGCTAAAGGAATAGAAGTGCCCTATGGGCTCATTAAAAGAATAGAAGCACCTCACAAGCTCACTATGAGAATTTAATGAAGAGAAACGCCCAATGGGCTCGTTGAAAGAAAGCTGATGAGGAGATGAGCCCTATAGGCTCGCTTGAGTGGATTTGATGAGAGAAAGTACCCAATGGGCTTGCTAAGAGAAAGTTGATGAGGAGATGTACCTTGTGGGTTCTCTAAGAGAAAGTTGGTGAGGGAAGCACTCTACGGGCTCACTAAAGACCCTAAAGGAAGATGATGAAAGAAGGGTTGAAGGTTGGCTAGGAGCCTAGAAAGAAAAAGCGGATGGTACCTTAAAGGCTAGCAGGATCCTTAAAAATGAAAGACGAGATAACACCATAAAGGCTAGCTAAATCCCTACAAAGAATAAAAGAGGGGTCAGCGCTCTAAGAGCTAACTAGAACACTAGAAAGATGGGACAGTGCCTTGAAGGCCAATTGGAACCCTAAAAGAACAAAAGAAGAGCCAATGCTTTAAGAGCTAGCTAAAACCCTAGAAAGATGAAATTGTGCCCCAAAGGCTAGTTAGAACCCTAAAAAAGAATAAAAGAATGGGTCAGCACTTTGAACGCTGGCTAGAACCCTAAAAAGGAAGACGTAACAATGCCTTTAAGGTTAGATGAATCCCTAAAAACGAATTAAAAGAGGGACGGCTAGTAAGAACCCTAGAGAGGTCAGTGCTCTAAGAGTTGGCTAACGCCTTAGAAAGAGGGGATAGCGCCTTAAAGGCTAACTAGAACCCCAAAAAGAATAGAAAAGGGGATAGCGCTCTAAGAGCTGGCTTGAACCCTAAGAGGAAATTGATGAAGGATTAAAGAAATAAAGAAAGGAAAACAACCAGTTTCAAAAGAATTTTTGACTTGAAAAAATATTTACAAAGAGATTGTCGAAAAACCATTTATGAAAAAATGTATTAAGGATAAGCCCCTTCATTTGAAAAAGAGTTGAAGGATATTAAAAATTGCAATTAGGGAAGAATGATCTAGACTATTAAGGTTAAATTTTAAAAAATAACTACTTTCTAAAGGAAACAGATGACATGGATTGAAAGTTTGGTTACTCGAGCCAACATGGATTAGACAAGAATTTTGTGACAAGCCTTTACTTTCTCTCTCTTCTTTTTTATTATTTATTTATTTTCTTTTGAAAGTTTTGCTAATGGGTATAAATTCTCATTTAAAGAATAATCTTATAACCCCTTATCCTTGGTAATCATGTGAAGTTTCTCAATGCCTTTGACCCTAAGGCTTTCTCATAAGGCTCTTGCGATTTCAAGACATTCCTTTCTTAAAAAAAAGGTAACCTATGATTAGTTTAGTCAAAGAGGGCTTCTTTGCTAGCTCTCGATTTAGATTTTGCTTTCCATTTTGCAAGTAACATGCCTTAATCAATCTGTTAGTTCTTTTTCGATTCAACATTATGAATTTAGGCTTTTAGTCCGAGGGTTTCAAAAAGGATTAATGAAGAGGCCTCTTTTGAAAGAAATACTTTCATTAATCCTAGGTGTACAAGTCGAGAACCTTAGGGAAAAATTAGAAGTATGCTTACCTTAGTTTCAAAAATAAATTTTATTAAAGATAAATTATCTTTTAAGATCAAAAGAGCTTTTACTTATGTAAGGGTCATATTATGGGTAGAAAGGTCTTATGTGATTTAGTATAGGTAAGAGGGGCCTTAGAGTGTTAGAGTAGATATAGAGATTTTGGGTTTCCAAGCTTTCGAGCGTGATTTAAGGCCTTGTGTTTCTTGGGGCTTTTTTTTTTTTTGGCTTGAATTCCCTACCTTTTGATTTAGTTTAGTTGCCTCTACTAGGATGTGAAATATTTCTTAGGCTTTTCATCCTATACTTTCGAGCCCAATTCTTTGGCCTCTTTTCTTCTCCTTTTTATTTCATTTTTTTTTTAATTGCTTTACCCTACTATCTCTTACTATTCTCTCTCTTCTTTTAGCCCTAAGAGTAATTGTCTCCATTGCTAAGTTTTTTCTTTTTAAACGATTCAAGGCCCTAAATCCATAGATTTTTGGTGTATGGGCTTGAGGTGTTTGAAAAGGGAATTGGCTCTTCTTTATTTCAAAGAAAAATAATTTATAAACAATAATAGTCGTTTTTGAATTAATGTTACTTAAACAAGAATAAACCAATCTTACCCCTATTTTTTACTCAATGACCCTAACCTCCGAATTGCCCTATTGTAGGATGGTTCTTGACAGGGTTTAAATTTGAAAATTTTCTAAATAGATCCAACAGGGTAGATGATAGATGATTGTGTTTAGGATTTAGAAATAAATGCTTAATTTCACTTTAATCTACGTATCACATTCAAAATTGACCTCCTTTAAGGAATGAGCCAAAAGTATCTTCACCATTATGTTGCTTAACTCTCAAAGTGTTTTAAAGGTTAGCGTATAGGATATAATTTGCCTCTCTTCATTCTAAATCTTTTAAAAGTGAGTTACCAATTTCTTAAGGAGGAATCCATATTTATTTGCCTAAGGTGAAGATTGGCTTTGCCCTTCGGTTTTCTCAAATCATGCCTTGGTATTTGACTTTTTGTTTTGGTTTAGTTCATGATGGGGCTTGGTTTTCTAAACAGACTAGGGGTCTTACTTACTTCGGTTACTTTTAAGGGCTAAGGACTGTGCTTAGGTTGGCTGCTTTGATGGGCCATGGTTCATGTTTAGTTTGGCTGCTTGGCTTAGTGGCTTGTGTTTGGGTAGGTTATTTGAATAAGCCTAAGGTTGTTTTTATGTTGAATGCCTAGCTAAGCGACTTGTTTTTAAGTAGGTTGCTTGAATGGGCCTAAGGTTGGTGTTGGCCTAGTAGCTTGTGTTTGGATTAAATGGGCCAAAGGGCTTATGTTTATGTTGAATGGACTAAGGGGCTTGTGTTGGCTTCTTTAATAGATCGAAGGATCTTGTGTGGGTTGAAAGCCAAGTGTTTAGGTTGGTTACTTAAGTAGGCTAAAAGCCTAGGCTTATGTTGACTCCTTGAACCCTTAAGAATTTACAGTTGTCAACAGTTTTTTTTCAAATTTTTTTGTTTCTTTTTTCTTTTCTCTTAGTTTTTTTTTTTTTTAAAGAGAGAAAGATAAAGTTCTATTTTACATAAAATAAGAAAAATTATTTATAAATAAGGGTAGTGATTTTTATGGTGCTATTTCCAAGTCTATAGCTTTTATTTATATTTCCCTAAATGAGAAGGAATGATGGTTAGATAAATGTTTATTGAAGGACTATTTACAAAAACGAAAATGTTAAAGAAAAAAATGAAGAACAATGAACCTAATAGAACTTCATTATTTTGAAAGAGCTTAGAATATAGAAACAAAGGTAGAGATCTTAACATTTATTTTGGAACTTTTATTGTAGGCTCTTTAGATTTAAACTGAAGAAACCTTACATTAAGTTTCGTATATGGGCCTTAAGGTCCTCTATCATCTCATAGGTATCCTTAATGACTTGTACTAGAAGGGACCTTAAGGTTTGGTTGTGAGCCTTAGAATACTTGAGCTTTTCCCTCAAATAGGCAGTTTCATCTCCTAGCATCTACTTACGAATCTTAGAAATGTCCAGTGGCCTATTGTTCGCCTAATCACTTGCTTGGTTGTCTGCCATCCTAAGTCTACACATTTTATGGACAAGAATAAGTCATCAATGCAACAAGAGAGAAAAACATGGAAATATGTAGATGTTAGGGTCGTTTAGGTTAATACATTACTCCTTAATTTGCAACCCTATTGTAATTTTCAAAAACTTAATTGCAAAAACTCTTGAACGATTAGTAGGGTTGCAATTTTTTAAGGGTAGTATATTAACTCAAGCTTAGAGGGGAGCATATACAATTAGGATGAGTTATAAAAGGTTCTTAAGCTTTGTAACCTCATTTGCTTTTAAGAAAACACTTTCATTGGTCACATTGAAATTAAGTGGGGTAGCTTAATCAGCCTCGAATGGTAGCTACACCACTATGCTCGGAGCCTATACAATGGCCCCCCCTCTTAGGGTCTAAATACAGCTTGAGTCTGATCGTATCTACCTTGCATTTTTGATGCAACATGAACCCCTCATGTCCCGATGTATGTGATATGCAAAAAAAACATGGTAACCAAAACAAAATATACACATGAAGTCAATATACAAATAAATATACAATCAAATAAATAAACAAACAAACAAATAAATAACATAGATATTTGAAAAGCAATTTTAATTTTGGAATGTTTTTAAGTGGCTAGCCTTCTCGAGGTCCTTAGTGGAGTTGCTAAGTTGTCGAGCTTGGTTTTTCACCTCCTAATTCTTTTTTTTTTTTAAATTAGGTTTTCCTTAAACTGATCAATATTAAACCTTACCTATTTAATATCGATCCTCAACTACGGTTTAAAGAAAACTGATTTTTTGCATTTTGAAAGATGCCTTGTAGTCGCCACCCAATCAAAGTTGGGAAAAAAGTTAAGTTATAACCAATTGAGTGGATTGGTTATAACTTATCTACTAGTCTTAATGAGAAAACTAAATTTATAAAAAGGTTTTTGAAAACCAAAGATCTAGATCCGGGGATAAACTCTAAACGAGTACCATTTTTTAACTTTCAAATTTTAAATTTGCTTTTCAATAATACCTTTTTCTATTTCTAAATGACTAAACATATTACATGCAACTTAAACTAATTAATTTACACAAATATCTACAAAAATGGAAAAAATAAAACTTTTTATATTTTAAGTCACCTTGTACTTTTGTATGAGTGCCTACGTACCGGCTATTCGAGATTAGACTTTTATAGTTTATTTATTAAAAATATAGCGTGTTGAATATATTTTAATTTTTAGAAAGGAGATCTGGTTTACGTTCTTCATGCATTTTTATTTATTTAAAGAAATTTTTCTGAAGGGTCCTAATTAAGGTTTGGAAAATTCTAAATAGGGTCTTAATTTTGAAAAGTGATCATTTACTTTTATTTGTTCTAGAAAATTGATTTTGTAAGTAATAAAATAACTTTATTTTTTAATCTACTCATTTTAATTTTTGTATTATTATTTTTATTTATTTTCCTTATTTAAGCTTTAATTGAAAATGAGTAAATAAAACAAAGCTAAGCTATTCTATCTCTTTTTTTTTTTATTTGTTTTTCCTCTTTTTTCTTTTCTTTTCCTTTTTCTTTCTCTTTTAATTTTTTTTTCTTACAGTAAGTTACATGAATGAACAAAACAAC
This sequence comes from Lumnitzera littorea, assembly GCA_024138015.1. Classification (NCBI taxonomy): domain Eukaryota; kingdom Viridiplantae; phylum Streptophyta; class Magnoliopsida; order Myrtales; family Combretaceae; genus Lumnitzera; species Lumnitzera littorea. Next base: position 25,461,608 of record JAMXBB010000008.1, read on the forward strand.
AAAAGACCAAAAAAAAAAAATAAAAGGAAAAGAAGGACAATGAAACACAATAAAACTAAAACAGAGGGCTTTGAACCATAAGGGATGCACGGGTTGGATATGGGGTCTTTAAGTCAATCGATAGGTTAGGTTAGGCTAGATACAGGTTAAATTGAACCAATACGTACTACACAAATGAGCCATGGAGTATGCATTAGCGAGTGGTGGCTTGATCTAAGGTGTTTTAGGAAAATTTTTGCAAAGGTAAGGATGCTTTTGTGGTTTTTGTATTGGATTCAAGGGGTTTAGGAGTGGTGTCACGGTTTAGTTTGGCCAGTGGTGGTGGTTGGTGCTTTGAGTGGTGGTGTGTATGGGATCGTGATAGGGGCATGCTCATGCTTGTAAGAGGATTCCTAGACAGTGTGTATTTCAGTATGTGTTGTGGTTGTAAAGGAAGAAAGGTTAGGGTTTAGTAGATGGTGTTGTGGATGGTAGCGGTGTTGTTTAGAGAGAGCGAGGGATTGTGTAAGGGGTTGGTTCGTTATAGTGGCTATGGGTTTAGGGTAAAGGCCAAGAGAGAGAGGACAAGGGTAGAGTGGTTGTGTTTGTGTGTTGCAACTAGCGATGGAGATGGGGTCATTGGATGGGTGTTTGGTGTCAATGGTGTAATGAATGGCCAAGAGAGAGATAGGTTGAGGGAGAGAGAGGAAGTAGGTTCAGTATGGGCTATGGGTTTAAGGTGAAGGCTAAGAGAGAGGACGATGGTGGAGTGAGAGAGATGATGGAGAGAGAGAGGGAGGATGGTGTTGTTGTTGTGGGGTTTGGTTGGATGCGATTGTAGTAGCGGTTCTAAGTGAGAGAGAGAGCTGTTTGAGAGATGGAGGTGTGTTGTAGTGGGGTATGTTCGGTTTTAAGAGAGAGAGATAGTGGAGAGAGAGGGTGAGGGTGGATTCTAAGCCTGTATTGTGTACGCGTGAGTATGAAAAAAAAAAAAAGAGAATTCCCCTTTACCTCCATGTTTGCCCCCCCTTTGTGTGCGTTTGACTGTATTTTTTTTTTTTTTAGCTAGAGTTAGTCCACTGTATGTGTTTTCAATGAATTCCTCCACTTGTTCATATTTGCCCCTTTTTTTATTGTTTATTTTTTTTTTAAAGAGAAAGTGAAGGGAAGAAAAGGAAAGGGGAGAATAAAATGAGGGGAAAGAATATTTGTTGTCTAGACTAATGACAAAATACCAAGTGTAAATTTTAGACATGTGGACTAGTGATGGCTTGACATGCGGTCATGCATGGAGTGTAAAAAAGAAAGCGATAAAAAGGCATTTTTATGCCTTTAGTGAGTCTCGAACCCTTAATCTCCAGCCAAATGCAAAGTTATGTCCGTACGCCCATTTGTTAAGCTATTGGTCTATACCTTGTTTGTATGTGCAATTAAATTATACATATAGACTAGGTTAACCTAAGTTTGATTCAAATCTAAGCATAGGTCCAACAGTCTCACTTCTAAACTTATTTGAAATTTAAAAAATTTATCCTATTAAATTGTTATTTTCTAAATTCCCTAAAATCTTCTACTTTTTTTTCATTTTTTTCAATTTTTTGTGACTTTTCAAATTTTTTATATATTTTTCTACATTCTTCCATTTTTTGTATTTTTTTCTAAATTTCTTATTTTTTGTGCTTTTTCCTATTTTCCTACTTTTTATTGTATTTTCTTGAATTTCTTATTTTTCTATTTTTTTTTTGTATTTTTCCTAATTTAAGAATCTTTAACCTATTCTAAAAATAAAAAGGGGTAAAAATGAGGTGTAAACACCTTTGTTAAGAACGGAAAGAAGATAGTGCTGCAAGCTATGACACCGACCTAAGTGAATGAGACCTATAATCAACTCACCTGAACTAATAAGAAGAAGGCCTTAGTGATGAGTCAAAGAGAGCATTGAGCTGTTAAGAAGGCTGAATAGCTAATGTTCCTATTGATTAGAAGGTTAGTGGAGATGAGAGATTTGGAGGATGTTCTTGATGAAATCCAAAGGCTAATTGATGAGTTTTCTAACCTGTTTCTTGAGGAACTGCTTAAAGGACTACCCTAAGTCTAAGGCAAGAGTACTATATTGATCTGTAACTAAGCACTATCCTGTTGAATTGACTTGCATACAAAATGAACTGTAAGTATGTTGTCGAGTTGAAAAGACAGGTAGATGAGCTCATAGAGCAAGGATATGTGAGAAAGAGTATGAGCCCTTGTGTTGTACTACCTCTACTTATCCTGAAGAAAGACGGTTCGTGGTGCATGTGCATTGATAGCCGATTAATCAATCATATCACTGTTAAGTACGGATACTTAATGCTAAGGCTTGATGACATGTTGGATAAACTTTATGGTGCCAAAATATTTTCAAACATTGATTTGGGAAATGGTAACCACCAAATTCCCATAAGACTAGGTGATGAGTGGAAGACTGTCTTCAAGACTAGGCATGGTCTTTATTAATGGTTAGTTATGCTGTTCAGATTTACCAATGTGCTGAGCACATTCATGTAATTAATGAACCATATGATATGCCTTCTAATTAGAAGAAGTGTGGCCGTGTACTTCGATGACATAGTAGTATGTAGTGTCAACATAAACAATCATGTTCAACATCTCTGAGCAGATTTTGAAATCTTATGAACCGAGAAGTTATATGGGAATTTAAAGAAGTGTACATTTTGCTAAGATGAAGTGATTTTTCTTAGGTTTGTAGTGTTAGGGGAAGGAATTTGAGTAGATGAGGAAAATACTTAAGATGTTCTGAAGTGGCTGATGCTGAAGAATGTTATTCTAGTACGAATTTTTCATGGCCTTACTTCTTTCTACAAGCGATTCATTAAAAACTTTAGTACCATAGCCTTCCCCTTGACTAAGTTGACAAAGAAGAGTAATGTGTTTAGATGGAGAGATCGAGTTGAATAGAACTTTAGGGAGATCAAAGGGAAGCTCACCTCTGCTCCTGTTCTATCATTACTAAATTTTGATAAGCCCCTTGAATTAGAGTGCAATGTATTTAGCATTGGTATTGGCATTGTGTTGATGCAAGAATGGAAACCCATCACCTATTACAATGAGAAGCTTAATGGTGCTGCCTTGAATTATTCTGTGTATGAGAAAGAGTTGTACTCTCTTTTTCGAGCTCTTATTGCTTAGCAACACTACTTACTGCCATGAAAATGACCATGAGTCATTGAAGTGTCTTGGAAGTTAGAACAAACTTTCAAAGAGGTAAGCCAAATGGATAAAGTTTATGGAGGGTTTCTCCTACGTAATTCGACATAAGAAAGGAGGCACCAACATGGTCGCTGATGCTTTGTCATGTCGGTAAACATTATTGACTACCTTGCAAATAAAGTTGCTACGATTTTTCACTTATTATTGAGCAGTATTTTCATGACCCTCATTTTGGTCCCATTCTTAAGTAGTGTCGAGAAGGAGTTGCTGTTGGAGGATATTATCTTAAAGATGGCTATCTATATTGAAAGTTGTATATACCAAACTGTTCTACGTGTAAGCTATTGGTAAGAGAGGCTCATAGTGGTAGATTATCTAATCATTTTCGAGAGACAAAAATAGTCAATCTATTAAAGGAAAACTTTTACTTGCTTAGTTTGGCTAAGAATGTTCATAAGGTAGTTGGAAGTTACGAGGTGCACAAGCGAGCTAAGGGGAAAAGGGAGCCCTATGGAAAGTATATACCTATGCCAACACCTACCTTACCTTAAGTTGACCTTAACATGGACTTTGTCCTAAACATCCAAGGGAAAAGATTCTATCTTTGTTGTAGTAGACCACTTCAGCAAAATGACACATTTCATCCTATGCTATTCAACTAATAATGCTTTATATATTGCTGATTTGTTTTTGCAGAAAGTTATTCGACTATATGAAGTACTAAAGACTATTGTTTTAGATTGGGATACAAAATTTTTGAGTTATTTTTGGAAGACTCTTTAGAGAAGACTTAGAACTAAACTTTTGTTCAGCTCTAATAGTCACCTTTAGATTGATAGCCATACTGAAGTGGTGAATAGGATGCATGGCAACTTACTTAAAGTTATTGTGAGAAAGAACTTGAAGGACTAGGATTTGTGTCTACAAGTTGTAGAGTTTACATATAATCGAACCATCTATAGCACCATTAGAAAGACCCCATTCGAGGTCATCTATTACTTCATCCCCACGATCTTCTTAGACTTGATCAATACCCCCATAGTTGCAAAAGAAAGTTAATTTTAAGTCAACTGAGCCTAAGAATTACAGGTGCTACACTAGATTGTGATAAGGAAGATTGTTAGGTTCAATTAGAGACAACAAGAGATTGGTAGTTAAGGTACCCGAGCTGTTTCTTTCAAACCAGAAGACTTAGTATAGATTCACCTCACTTCAAAATGATTTTTGTACTTGAGATAAAACAATTTGGTCCATTCGAGATTTTGAAGAAGATTAACTACAATGCCTACCAATTTGAGTTGCCCGATGACTATGGTATTTCTTCTATTTTCAATGGAGTCCGGAACTATGGAAGGTATAGAGTTACATCGTCTACATGTCGATTTTTCCTCTATACTTATTCTTAAAAAGCACCTCACCTTAACCGCATGAGGCTGCCTAGGGGCACGGTCTAATCAGATGTTACTCAACTATTAACCTAGTTTGAGAATCAACAATCAATATAGGTGGACACCAACTAGGGTCTCTTACTAAACATATCAAAAGCCCTTCAGGCACATATATGCGAGTCATCTCGTACATAATTGGAGATACAATGATAGCTTTACCTTAACAACGAAAACATTATTTACGAGCTTTACGAGCCTTTTCAGAAATCATTTAAAAGTATATTTAAGATAAGAAAAACACTTACCAAAACACTTTTCTAAAAAATTTGCAAAGCTAACACTCCCCTGAATGTACTGGTTGGATCATAGACATGTCACAAATATAACTAATTCCTTTAGTTAAATAATTGCGTTTACCAATTTAAGAAAGTGATCATATGGATGCTAACATACAAAGCAATCAGTCATTCAACAAATAATTAATATCAATCAACAAACAGCAAGCAAATAGCAGATCATAAAAACTCGCTCACCTAGGTTAAGGCTCACTTTCCCGACCTTTGAGAATTCTAAAGCTCGATAATCAAATACCTAAAAGATGAGAAAACCTATAAGTATTCTGAAAAACTAAGTTTCTCTATTAACTAAATTTCTATCATTATTTGCCTAGCTTCCTCCTATAACTGAAGTATGATATAAATATAGTTTTACTTAGATTATCTTAAATTTTCAATCGTGCATAACTTTTTCAGTTTAGTTCGAATTCTTATGAACTTATGATTCATTTTAACTATTTTTGAGTGTACTTTTTTGTAACGGGGCTCGTTTTAAATGTTGTAACCCGTGGTTTTGACTGTAATATAAAAATATAACAAACTTCATTATTTTGACCTAAAAAGTTGTAAAAGATCAATTTAAGATTTTTTTAGTATAATTACAATTTGATAATTATTTATATCGTATATTTTTGTAATTTTCTTATTTTAGGTCTAATTTACTATAATTACTCATTTTTACTTATTTTTAGGGTTTAAGATCTATTTATTCAAATTTTTCTACTTTATTACTTTTCTAATTAATTCCTTAATTATTATTATTTTAATTACGAAAATTACTTAATTTATACTTAAGTGATGATATGGTAGCATATGGGAGTGTCACGTGTCATACTTATGAATTTTTCATATTTTCTATTATTTTCTTATATTTTATGATATAAATATATATAAATACTTATTATTATATTTCACTAAAATTTCTAATTTACTTAATTATTATTCTTTTTCCTAATTTACAATGCTCTTATATATATTATATATTTATTAACTTTATTTATTAAATTAATATTATAGTATATTATATATACTATTTAAATATACTCGTATTTTTATGTATACATTACTATTCATATACATACATTTATACATTTATACATATACTATACTTATGTATTAAATTATCTTAATATTAATTATATATTATATATTATACGTATGTGTTGAATATACACTTATTTATACTTTATATACATATGTGCATATACGGTTGTATTACATATGTATATATATATACTAAAATACAAAATACAAATAACAATATACATACATATATATAGCCAAACATCATATCCAGCATATATCTACATATACATATAAAAATCTTTATCAAATGAAAATATTAAGTATCTATATACATATATATACCTATTATACACATATATATTTAGATATCATAAAATCAAAATACTTAATGTATATATATATATACATATAATATTCATGCCTACTAATATATATATATATACTTAAATGAAGAAAATATTAAATACCCACATCTGTACATAAATACCAAAATACATAATACGTGTATATATATATCATATACGTATATTTACATTTATACATCATATACTAAAAATAAATACTAGGTACATACACATGTATATACCCATTTACACATACATATTATATCCTTATAAAAAATACTATGTACATATACATATATACACTTAGTCACGTATATATATATACATACATAAGGAAATACATAGTATATATATTATATACACATACATGTACATACTATAAATATACTATGTGTAAATACATATATACTCACTCATACATACATGTAAATAATAATAAATAAAATAAAAAATATACTAAATATACATGTCCAGGTTATAGAATATATATATATATATATATATATATACAAATAAAATAATTAACTTACTTAATTACTTTAGTAAATTAAATGATTGAATTCCCCTTAGTTTCTCCTTCTTCTTCTCAATGTATTAGTTTAGTTTGTGTGTGTGTGCGGGTTTTACTTTGTTTATCTTTTTCTTATTGGTTTTGTTGTTTCCAAGCATGTTAAGCTTGGTAGAAAGAGAAGAAACATGTCTAGATTATCTTATATATTTAATAGGATTGGACAAGGTAATCATGTCTAGACTATCTTATATATTTAATAGAATTGGACAAGGTAATCATGTTTCTTTTTTTTTTTTTTTTTTGAACAACACTTGGAGGAACAAATCATCACTTGGGATGTTGTGTTTTCTTCCAGAAATTGAATGTGGTAATAAGGGAAAAAGGGGAAAAAGAAAAAGGAAAAGAAAAAGACAATATTTAATTTTTCCAAACATAAAAATCATAGAATTAGTATTTACAAATTAATTTTGAGATTTCCATGAAAATTTATTAATTTATTTGGAACCCGTTACGTTTATAATATTTACAAGTTATTTCAATGTTTTCGTCAGGGTTTATGCGTGATTTAGTCGATAATTGCAACTATGTTCATATTACTATTAAGTTATATTTATTCATTTTATAAGCTTAAAGTTGTGGTTTTAAGGGTTTTAAGATTTTTGTCAAGGTTAGGATCGATTTTGAGTATTTATACGTACTTAGGGTTTAGGGTTTTTGTATGCGATTTAGGTTTCAAACAAAATTTTAAGTGTTTATCTTTCATTTTATGTTCGAGTTTAAAATGCTATTGATAATGACTAGATTGTTAGACTCCACCATGATAATCTTCTAGTTCTTGAGTTTGGGAAGTTCTAAAGCATACATGATAGCTAAAGCTTCCATTATTTCAACATCATTCACTTAACTATAAGAAGAAACTGTAGAAAGGAAGGAGCCATTGTGATCTCTTGCCACAAAGCCGATTCTACCCTTTTTGTCATTGGATGCCATACGCCATCATAGTTTACCTTAACAGCATCAACACTTAGAGGTTGCTAACCTAAAGGACTAACTCTTGATCGTTGCACCTGATAATTCACCATAAGCAGTTTATGAGAGATATTTGAAAATTCCTCACAAACCATAGACACAGTTTTGGCCATAACTTTAGGATTTAGGGGAACTTTATTGGAGTAATACTCATTTCAAGCTTTCCAAATATACCAATAAAAAAATGCAATTTTTGTCAAAATAGCTTGTCCTATTGATCCTTGCACTAAACATAGGTTAGCAATAGAGAAAAGCCATTCATTAACAAAAGAAATGGAACTCAAATCAATGTGATATTGAAACAAAGCAAACCAAAATTAATGAGTCTAATGGAAAAGAAGCAAGATGTGTTTTATAGATTCTTCTTGATTACAAAAAGCACAAAGAGAATTTGATCTTAAGTGTCTTTTAAATAAACTTACATTGCTAGCCAAGGAGTTTGTACAAGCCTTCCACAAGAAATGCTTTATTTTTGGTAGCACATTTAAGTTCCAAATACTCATCCACAATTTGTTGTCAACAATATGAGAAAATGAAGCCTTCTTAGAGGAACATATTTGTTTCTTTGCCTGCAAAGCCTATAACTAGATTTAACATAATAGACTTGATCCTTACAGTAAAGCCAAACCATTTTATCCTTTGCTTTTGTGGTTGAAAATTTTGATATTGCCAATAGCTTATTTCTCTTCAATAGAAATAATATTAGAAATATTATTCAAATTTCACCCATACAAGCCATTATTCTTTAGATTTGCAACTAGCATTGTCAACAAATCTTCATTACCACTTGCAATAACTTTTGCATTAATTCTTTACTAATTCGAAATTGTAGCAAATCATAAATCTAAGGATTAGAATGGACTTTTACTTTGCTTCCTTTCTTTGTTTGTCAAACAAAATGATCTTTTATCATATCTTTCCCCTCTTGAATATTTTTCCATATCCAAGAGAATATACCCCCTTTCTTTGAATCCAAAAGATTAATACTAGGGAAATCGATATTTTTAAGGATTTTAACCTAAAGATCATTAAGACTAGAACAAATTCCCTGGGCAAATTCGACTAACAATGCCTTATTAATGTTGATAAGATCTTTAAAGCTAATTCCTCTTATCTTTCTTAGTTTTGATAGGTGAGACCATTTTTTTAAATGTATAGTTCTTTTGTTAACATCCCTATGCCACCAAAACCTACCAAGAAGACTAGCCACTTCATTACACCATCTCTTAGGGATAGAAAACACACTCATTAAATATGTAGGAAGAGTAAATGCAGTCAAATTAATGAGAACTTCCTTACCCACTAAAGATAATAAAAGACCTTTCTAACTTTGTAATTTAGAGGAAGTTCTATGTTTGATAATGGAAAGAGCTTCAAATTTAGATCTAAGTCATTCAATTGGTAGACTTAGATACTTAGTAGGCTTATTATCCAAATTAATAGCCAAGATATCAGCATAAGTAATTTTAATAGAATCAATAGTATTCTTGGTAAAAAGCATAGATGATTTGTCAAAGTTAATAAGCTCGCTAGAAGTTAAATAATAGTTATCCAAAATTAGTTTAAGATTCACTATATTAATTTCTGTTGCTCTCACAAAGAATAGGGAATAATCTACAAAGAGAAGGTGGGTAAGTTTAGGGCTATCTCTCTTTATCTCAATTGCTTTTAGATTGCTGTTCCCTTATTCCTTTTGAATCATAAGAGAATTATAATAAGCAACTAGCAAAAACAGATAAGGAGAAATCGAGTCTACTTAATACAAACCTTTAGATTGATTGAAATTCCAAACTCTCTTATCATTTTCTAGCAAGTTATAAACATTCGAAGAAACAAAAAACATAATCCACTTCACTTACATGTCACAAAAACCTATCTTTCTCATCACTTTCTCTAGAAAGAGCCATTCAACCCTATTATACGCTTTAGCCATATTGATTTAAATAGCACACGTGAAATACTTAGATCTAGATTTAATTCTAAGGGAATGGAAAATTTCATGTGCAATAATAATATTATCTTTAATGAGTCGATCATGGATAAAAGCACTCCAAGAGGGAGATATGACTTAATCTAAAATTGGTTAGATCCTGTTAGCTAATTTTTTGAGATAATTTTGTACAAAATTTGCATAAACAAATAAGCCTAAATTGTAAAACATCTTTAGGATGAGAAATTTTAGAAATGAGATCAATATCCAATTCATTAGAAAAGGAAGGGAAGATGCCTATTAGGAGAAAATCCTTGACAAGTTTTGTGATCATAGGGCCCATACTTTTCTAGTGAAATTGATAGAAAAGGCTACTAAACCAGTCAAGTCTAAGAGCTTTTGTTGTACCCATGTCAAAAACCACTCTCTTAACTTTCTCTTCACTCACCTTTTTAATCAATCATTTGTTGTGTTCCTCCTTCACCACCATTCTAACATAATTAAGCACTTCATCTCTACCATTGAGATATTGGGACTTAAACAATTTATGGTATAAGTCCATAAAATCCTGTGTTATTTGATCTTCATTCTCAATCCATCTTCTCTCCCTTTTTTTTATTCTGAAGATTTTATTTACTAATCTTTTTCTCAATGCAGTTTGATGGGAAAAGTGAGTATTCTTGTTAACTAGTTGGAGCTAATTAACCCTAGACTTTGAGACCAAAACATTTCCTCCCATAGATATAGAGAATCGAACTCCTCTCTTCATCTTTTTTCAAGTTGGGCATTTATGATTTGCACTCCTAAATTCTAGAAAAAAATAAGTGTTTGTTCTTCTTCTCTTACTTACATGCGTTTTGAGTCCATAATCTCTTATGTGCAACTAAAGAAGAACCCTAAGTGTATTTCTTTGTGAATTTTTATTTTTTGTTTTACTCATATCATGCTAGTTCTAATCCTTTTCCCTTTGTCTTAGTAGAATTAAAAGTGGAGATATGTAAATTTATTAAGCGAAATCAATTTTTCATGCATGTAGCACACTTTGCTAATTGTTGAACAAACTAGTACAATGGAAATCAATTAAAGCCCAAGTGTTGAAAATTTGCTATTCTCTTAAATCAAAGATACAATTGCCTCAATTGCTGAATTTCCTAACCCTAAAGGAATAGAAATAATAAAAAAAGACATGCACAAAAATACTTGATATTTGTCTAATTTTGAGCATCTTGATTTCTATATTTTTTGGTTACATTATATACAATGATTTTTTTTTTTTTCTAATAACATTACAACTTCATTCATTTTCTTAGAGGGCTTATCCATATACGTTCCATTAATAAGTTAATGTTGACATTTTTAGAGACACATGGTCATCTTGTTTAATCTTTTTTTTCCCTTTTGGATAGTTTATTTGGTGTTAATGTTTATTGCCAGCAAGAAACCTTTGAATCTTTTAACATTTGGTAAGTTCTTCGATGTTTTAGAGTTATGGGAGTTCTTGCACACATTGATAAGTTCAAAGATGCACGTAAAAAGACAAAACAATGCCTCAAATATCTTTTTTTGGCTATAATATATGATGGGGCTAAATTATTTTACTTATCTGGCCTTACTCATGGGAAGTAAGTGCCTTATATCACTAATGAATATGATTTCCACTGTAAGCATGGTCTCTGCAATATAGTTGGCAAGTATCTAGCTTACATTTTAATACTTAATGAAAAGGTATCTAAAACATGAAATTCAAAATGTCACTTAGTTCACATCAGCTATGAAGTTCCATCCTTTGTCATGGAGAAACTCCCATCCTTATAAAAGGGTTGATCACAGTTCACATTGGTTATGAAATTCCATCCTTTGTCATGGAGAAACTCCTATCCTTATATATTGGTTAATGGCTTTAAAGATACCACTCCATCAAGAAAAAGTGTAGGCAAATAATAAAAAATGTAATAAGAACATCACAATGTATGATTATTTGCAAGTCTATAATTTCAAAAAGGAAACTAACGTTATTGTCTTCTTTTCTTTTCTTTTTGTTTTGTTTTTTTAGCTATCTTTTCATTTATAGTCTATCATGTTATAAAGGTTCATTGCCTTTAGCCTTCTTAATAGCTTTATTAGATCAAACTTTGAATTGAAGCTTCTAGATATCGGTGCATGTAATGACTTTAATGAAATATTTGCTCATTTTCTAAGAATCATTATAAAATACATGGAGTTAGTATGAGCAATTGGATATTAATAGAAGTGAAAATAGAGTAGAACCTATCTTCTAGGATGATGTATGCTCATTTTGGGTGATCTTTTATTATATGGATGAGTCCAAGGCCTTTCTATGCTACAGTGAATAGAAATGATATTTGTTTGTTGAAATGTACAAAATGTAGTTGTAGTATTAAATACATTTCCACCTTTTTAGTATATTATTTTGCAAATTGCTCATGGCTAGGCTTTTGGAGTATTTTTATAGTAAGAGTGACAATAAGAACATTGTACACCATCTTTATACCCTTTACTTGTTATCCAAATGAATTTGGGAACATTTGCAAGACTCATAATTGCTCTCTTTTTTCTTTCCCTATAATTCATTAATTAACTGTTAGATATTTTTCATATATTTTGAAAGTTTAATTTCATAGAACTAAGTTGTATTTAGAAGCTTTGAATTGACTAAATATAGACTGGTCTAAAAAATCTTCAAAGAATATTTTAGAAGCTTTCATAAGAAGAAATTGGTACAGTACTTCAAAAGCTTATTCAGAAAGTTCAGAAATAAAAGATTGATATTCTTTAAAAGCTTGTTTAGAAAGTAAGTCTGAAAGTATGGCGTTGAAATAGATTTAAATCAGATTCAAATTAATCATGCCTTAGCTCCACTAGATTAGGTGTATTAGCAAAATACACTTAATCCTATTTAACTTAAGATGGAGTTAAGATCCATGGGTATTATCTTTAAGTAAATTAATTTTTTGAAAAAAAATCAAGATAGGCATAAGTATGGATAATGATAAGGTTAAATCGAATTTTATGGAAATTCAAATGTTGAATATGAGTTTTATCTAGAAATTTTTTATAAGGCATATCATCTCAACAATTTCAAATCAGAAGCAAATTCGGTGGTTACTAGTTGAAGGTTATTTGATTGAAGCAAGATAAGGAGAGTTGTTTTTGAAATTGAAAAGATCAAGATCCTCACTAAAAATATCTAAGGATTATCTTGAATAACTAATAGTTAGATAAATACAGAAGTGAAGATAATCTTCATCTAATTAGTGTTGAACCTAGGGTTCATTATTTAATTTTAATGAAAACAAAACAAAAAGTGTATAATTAAACTTGTTAATTTTGATGAGAACAAAACAAAAAAAAAAAAAGTATATATCTAAACATGTTTTTGAAGAAAACAAAACAAGTGGCTGATTAAACTAAGTATTATTTGATTATATTGAAGTAATTAAATAAGATTAATTAATTTGCTTAATGATTAAATATATCAATTAATCTCTATAAGAAATTTAATCTTTTAAGTGGTGATTAAATTATTTTGAAGTTAGATTGCAAAGAGTATTTGTTTGTTATATGTTAAAAGTATTTTCAAGTGATATTTGGCCTATCGGGTTGACAGTTCCAGAGCACTACCAGCTTAACGGTGAAGTGGCCTAGATAAGGAGATGAAAGTGCTTCTGATCAAGGAACCAGCTTATCGATTCACTTGTCAGTGTTCATGCCGTTAGTATAATTTATTACCAGCTTGCCGATAAAGCAAGCTATTGACATGTCGGTAAGTTTGATTCAACTAGTCATTGGAGCATTTAATACATTGTAGCATTTAATGCATTATAATGGGAAGAATTGAATGGGATGATATAAATGCTCAACAACCTAACTAAGGACAAGAGAAAACTAATCTTTTGTTGCAATATTCCAACATTTTTTTTGTGTTCTTATTGTCTATTGTTTTTATTATCTCTTGTACCTTAATTTGCTAATATTTAGAGAGATTTGAAGTTAAGTACTTGTGAGCTATTAGTTGCAAAGTATTGAGAGTTAAAAGCACTACACCAATAATCTTTGAGATTAAGTTTTGTGTTATGAGTTGAGATTGAGTTTTGTGTTGTGAGTTGAGATTGTGATTTGTGTTAAGAGTTAAGAGTATGAAACTTGTGTAATCAAGTTTGTGTGTGTATAGCTCTTAGAGCTTAGATTGAGAAATCAATAAAGCGGTATGAAGTCCTCGGTTAGAGGCATTGTGTGTCTGTAGAAACTAGGGGTTGGTTTGAACTCCACATTATATCTGGACTTGATCTTCTTTATCCTTATCTCTTTTAATTTTCGCACTTATTATTATTTTATCATTATTTTGATTATACTTATTATTGCATTTAGTTGTTTATATCGAAAAATAATTGTAAATTGTTCTTAAAACTCAATTTACCCCCTCTTAAGTTTAGCTTAGTGTTCTTCAATTGGTATCAAAGCTAATCTCTAAATATTTTGCTTAATCGTATATTAAAGTAATGATCATGGCATTTAATACACTAGGCTTTATGGAAAGGCAAGCTATAAATAGACTACTACTCTTAACTGGGAATAATTATCCTTATTAGAGATGTAGAATGAGCATATTCTTAAAAGCACAATATAAATTGTTGTGGCAAGTAGTAGATAAAGGACCATTCAAGATAGAAGGCAAGGAAGAAGATAATTATATCGATAATGATTGGAAGTTGTTAGACTTAAATGAAATAGGTATGAATATCTTGCATTGTACTATTAATGAAAATGATTTTAATAGAGTTTGTAGATGAAAGAGTGCTAAGGAAATTCAAGAAGAATTAAAAAGTACATATGAAGGAACTAACTGAGTAAGGGATACAAAGATAAGCTTATTATGTAAACAATTTGAAAACTTTAGAATGGATTCAAATGAAATTATTGATGAGATGCATAATAGATTCATCAATATCATCAATCTTTTGAGTATTCTTGGAAAGGCACTTACTAACGTTGAAATAAATTCCAAAATCCTTAGGTCTTTGCTAAGAGATTGGGAAGCTAAGAGAACTGCAATCGCGGAAGCTTATGATCTTAACATAATGCCAAAAGAGTAACTCTTTGGAACTCTTAAAACTCATGAGATGGTTAAGAGACAAGGAGAATAATCTAAGAAGAAAACAATTGCTTTAAAAGCAACCAAGGAAAGCTAAAGTAGTGACGAAAGAGAGGATGATGGTGATGTGGTAATGATCATAAGAAATTTCAAGAAATTTGTGAAGTTCAATAGGAAATTGGTGAATGACAATGATGAAAACACATCTTGGTCTAAAAGGGATAAGAAGGAAGTAATCAAGTCCTACAATTGTAAAAAATTGGGTCATATTCGACAATATTGCCCAAATCTTAAGAAAACTGAGAAAGGAACAAAGAAAAAGGCTATGATGGCAACTTGGAGTGATGGTGATTCAAGTGACTCGGAAGGGGAAATGTACTTCATGGCCATAGACAATGAGGTATGTTCTACTTCTAATGACTCTTCATTTGATGAGTTCAAAAATATGTATGATGAGTTATTTAAAGAATTTATTAAGATTCAAAAGAAGAACAAGATGATGAAACAAATGATGATTGAAATAAGAAGTGAATTTGATCGATTTAGAAATGAATATTGTCGAGCCTGGTTTTTCACCCTCTCGATTCGTTTATAAAATTAGGTTTTTTCTAAACCGATTAATGTTAAACCCTATGTGTTTAATATTGACCTTCGACTAGGGTTTAAAGAAGATCATTTTCTCCAACTTGAAAAGATTTGGAGTTGCCACCCAACTAGAGTCGAAAAAAGGGGTTAAGTTATAACCAATTAGGTAGATTGGTTATAACTTAGCTACCGGTCTATTGATTAAAAAACCAAGTTATAAATATGGTTTTTTTGAAAACTAGAGATCTAGATTCAGGGGCTAATTTATTAAATCCTAAACGGGTATCATTTTTAACTTTTCAAATTTAATTTCGCTTTTCAAATATACCCTTTTTAATTTCTAAAAAACATCTAATTATGATACATGAAACTAAATTGATTAATTTACATAAATATCTAAAAATGGAAAAAATAAAACTTCTCATATTTTAAGTCATCTCATACTTGCGTACAGGTGCCTACATGCTCGTTATTCGAGATTAGACACATGTAGTTCTTTTAATGAAAATATAGCAGGTTGATTGATTTTAACCTTGGAAAACTTGTCGAGTTTACATTTTTACCCATTTTAAGTTGATTTGAGAAACGATTATAAAGGGTCTTAAGTTGGATTTTATTTTTGGAAAACCTAAAATGCCCTAGTTTAGAAAGGATCTGTTTTATTTTTATTGAAAAAAATTTATTTTCTAAGTGTCAAAAGTAACTTTTCTATTTTTATTATTTTTATTATTTACTCTTTACTGTTAGTTTTTTTTTATGGTTTTTCTTTTGTTTAAATGTGAAAAAAAAAACAAAATAAAATACTTCGTATTTTTTTTCTTTTTCTTTTATTTATTCTTTTCTTTTTCCTTTCTTTTTTTTTTTATTACATTTACATAGATAAAACAAACAAACAAACAAATAAATAAATAAAAAACAAAATAAGAAAAAAGAAAAAATAATAATAAAAAGAAATCGGACAAAGGTAGTAAGATGCGTGGGTTGGACCTGGGTCGAATTGCTAGATCGGGTCACGAGTTAATCCTTTGGGTCGGGTTGGGTCGGATCTTTACTTCCTCTTCAATAGCACCAGTAGGACACGATTCAATCTGATCTATCCTCTAAATCGAAGGGGAAAAGGGGTTTTTGTGTGTTTCTAATTGGGATTATGGGGGGTAGAGGAAATGCCATAGTTAATGGAGCTCGTTTAGGGTGGTTTTGGAAGTAGCAGTTGGAGGTGGCATTTGCTCCTCCGATGTGGTGGCAGTTAGGTACGAATGGAGTGTTGGTTTGGGGGTTTAAGGGTACTGGGAGAGTGGTTGTGATGTCAATTTGGGTCGAAGGATGCTGAAGGTGGTGGTTCGAGGAGAGAGAGAGGGGCGGTAGTTAGGGTTTGGTGGTAGCTACCTTAGTGGAGTTGATAGGGGTTACAATGGAGGTGGAAAGCAACTAGGTTGGGGAGCTTAAGCCGCGGGTAGTCTTCCTGGAGTGGTGGCTCAACTTAGGTTGGAGTGAAGAGAGAGAGTGGATTAGAGAGAGAAAGTGATCAAGAATGGATAGAGAAAGTGTAAGAATTGATTTTGTTCGTTGTATGTCTCTGTCTATGTCCTATGATCATCAATTTATACACAAATTCAACCTAGAAACAAAGGAAAGTTGGAATCAGATATAATGAAAAGTGCCCAAAAACCTAGCTTTTTTCCGATTTTTGAACATTGATTTGAATGTGCTAATGCATGAATTTAAACATGTTCTTGATTGCTATTAACACTAAGCCATGTCTAGTTTGCAATTTCGCCATTGATTTAGGGAAATTGCAACAAGAAAGGGCCTAAAAATCATGCTGAAGTGGGCAGTTCGAAGAGGAAAGTGCTAGAAATCTAGCAAAAATGAAGGAAGGAGGGGGAAAGAGAAGAAAATGAAGAGAAAAGGAAAGAAGGGGAGGGAAAAGTAGGCTGAAGTGGCGCTACATTAGTCGTGCCAGCCAACTTCGGCATGTCATGTGGCATCACGTCAGCAAGGCCATCAAATAGGAGGATGCCACGTGTCAGGACACGTGGCGCAATCAGATCTTGATATGTGGCAGTTTCTAAAGTGATTGAAAAATAAGAAAAAAGGCTTCCTTGCCTTTGTCAAATTTCGAACCTAAGACCTCATGCTTAATGCTAGTGTTATGTCCATATGCTTAACCGTCAAGCTGTTGGCCTGTGCCTTGCCCATATTGCACATATGGACTCAGTTAGGCTAGGCCAGATTTAAATCTAAGCCTAGGTTCAATGGCCCAACTCTAAACCTAAATTAAAAATTTAATCTAACAAAATGTTATTTTCTAAAATCTTTTATTTATTTATTTTTATTTTTTTGTGACTTTTCAAAAGGCTTTTTTTTATGTACTTTTTCGAATTTTTCCATTTTTTTGTATTTTTATTTTTATTATTATTATTTTTTCTAAATTTCCTATCTTTTGCAATTTTTCCTATTTTCCTATTTTTCTAGAATTCCTATTTTTTGAACTTTTCTTAATTTTGGACCCTATAACATAATTTGAAAAATAAAAGGGAGGGTAAAAATTAAGTGTCTACAAATATAATAAAGTGAATGATGTTAAAGAAAGTTTAGAGGTGGATAATGAGTGCTTAAGATTAGAAGCTGATAAATTAAATATAAACAATGAAGCGATGAATCTTAAGAATGAGTAGTTGGCTAAGGATAATGATTAATTGAAATAAAAGTGCAATTCTCTTGAAACAAAAATCGATAGCATGAAAAATGAGGATAATATGGTTAATAGGTTAAGAGAACTTCAAATTGAAAACACTATCTTAAAGTTTAGCCTAGATGATTCAAAACAAACTATAGCTAAGTTCATGAATGGAGCAAAGAATTTAGATAAGCTCCTTGGCTCTCAAAAGCAAGGATTGAACAAAACTAGAATTGGCTATAGTAGGGAATATATTTACAAGTCTTATAAAAGTCATTTTATAAAAGTAACAACTAAGAATTGTAACTATTGTGGTAGATATGGCCATATTGTACATAGATGTACAATACGTCGTAATACCAATTTGAATCATAAAGATAAAATGGTTTGGGTTCTAAAAGGACAAGGATATATTATTGGAACTAACTACAAAGGACCTAAATTCATATGGATACCAAAGAAGTAATCACATGTTTTTGTAGGAACTTCAAATAGGAGCAACTTAAGAAACTTGAATAGAGAATACTTAAAGAAAATGTGAAGTGCCTCCAACACGGTATTTGATTTAAGAAACTCATTTAAGTAGTCTCTATAGAATAACTAACATATTTTGTGTGTATTTGAAATTCTTTATGCTTATTAGGCTTTCATGTGCACACTTTTACCATATCTTGATCTTCATGTCAAATATGTGTCCACATGTGTTTAATTGTGCCAATATTTCATGCTTGAATGGTTAGCTTGATTTGATTGTGAAACTATGCATAATTGATATATCCTTAACCACATTTGAGCTCACATAAGTATTTAGAGACTTAACTAGTGTTTTTGCAATTACTAGCTTTGCAAGCTATGCTTAAACTCTCATCATGTCATAATATGCATATAAATCTTACTTGGAATGGATAACTGCAAATATCATACTTTTTGTGCACATTTGAAGTTTCTCATGTATATTTAGAATCATATGCGCACAATTTTTCCTTTTTTCAATTTCCATGTTCAAATCCAATTCCCGTATGTTTAATTTTGTCCATAGATTTTGGTTGATTGATTAATTTGGCCTACTTTTTTGTGTGTGCAAATTTGACTCCTTTAGACTCAAATTAGGCTCTTATTGTAGTTTGGAAAGTCATGTGATTATTTTGTCCATTTGTATGCTATATGTCTTAATCATGCTGCCCTTGTATCTATAGACACTATTGAAACTTGTTTAGAATACCAAATTATCATGAACATGATTTAGTATGTGTGTGACATTAAGCTCAATTTGCATTTAATGGTTGATTTTGATGATTTCAAGTGATGATTTTAGGACTTCCAAATCCTTCTTGCAATATTTTTCATCCAACATGCTTGAATATGATGTTAAAACTTACTTGAAGTATTGATTTATCATAACTAAACCTCATTGCTCAAAATTGGTCGTTCATGCATTTACATGGCTTAATAATGAACTTTCTGGCAACTAATTACCTAATTTTGTTAAATCTTTCTAATGTTGTGGAGATATAAACCTTTCACACTCAATTGGACCTAAGAAACATGTTTATATAGATTTTATACATAAAACATAGTGCTTACCATGTTTTGCGCACATTTGAAGTTATTCATGCTTATCTAAGTTCATATATACACAAATTTATCATGCATTGGTTTCCATACCCAAAACCTGGCCTCACATGTCTATTTTCATCCCTAAATCATGTTTGAGTGGTCAAACTAGCTTAATTTGAATTTCATGCATATTTGACCTCTCTAGACCCTTTTTAGGTTCTTAGTGCAATATGGAGCATTTCTTATCTATATGGATGTTGCTTGGTTTGATCATGTATCTTTTATGTCTCTTAATATCTTTTAACATGTTTGAAGCATGAACTCATCTTGAATATTGAGAAAAGATCTCTACTTGCTCTCTAGCCACTTGTATAATTAAGGAACTTAAGTAGTGATTTTCAATTTGTAGAGCCTTAAAGCTATAATTTGTGTCTATTATGTTCAAACATGTATTTGAAATTTGCTTGAAGTGTTGGTGTGTAAAAACTCAATGCCTATACACATATTTTGCTCTTACTACACATTTTCACTTTATCATGAATTATATGGTTTAATGGATTTGATTTGGCTAAATTCTTGGTATCTAGTTAAAATTTAAGTTTCTTAGGCCTTAACGGACTCAAATAAGCTTGCTTGAAGTGTTAGAACACTCATTAAATCATTTAAAATAAACTTGAATTGGCAACTTGGACAAAGGAAGTAAATTTAACCAAGTTTCTACAGAATTGTAGAATACCAATATGACGGTACCCAGAACTATTGGCATGCCAGTATACCCTACTAGATAAGAAGATACAGTCAATTATGTTCTAAGAACCGATAAGCTGGTACCTTTAACTACCAGCATGCCAATATACTATTTTCTATAACAAACTTACAACAATTCTATTCCCATAATCGGCATGCCAGCTCCCTACACTATTAGCATGCCGATACCTCTGTTTCTAGGCAGAAATAATGCCATTCCTTTCTCTCTCTTCCCATCTTCTTACTAAAACACCTATTTCTCTTCCCCTAAACCCTAGAATCCTTCTCTCTCTTCAATCTTCCATCTCTAAACTCTCAAAATCATAATTTTCCTTCATTAATCATCTCCAAATCCACATAATCGCTCATAAATCCCTTCACTTCTTCAAATCACACTCTCCTCTTCTCCTTCACATAACTTTCTCTCTCTACTAAACCCTATCTACCATTACGACGTGACCTTAATGAACTATAGCCACCTTTAAATGAACTATCACTACCCATCTTGCCTCATTCTTCCTCCAGCTTAAAGATGATGATCTACAAGCTGCATAAAATGCTAACTTCCAATCTATTTTGTATATGCTCTTCGTTATGTTTATCTTATGTTATGAATTTAGCCATTGGTCACTATAATTATCACTTTATATTGTCTTATCTTAGCCATTTTGTTGGTTTGTGTTGCTTATGTTACTTATTTATATTGTTTACTACTTGTGGTTTATGTATTTCATTAAGTTATTACACTCCTCATAGTTGGCTCATGTTTTTGAACATTTGGTGTAGTATGGGCTGATCTTGATGAATTCATTATGGAGATTTTATTTAGTATGGTTTTTAGCTTCTTTGATTTCACTTTTGTAGGGGGCATATCCTAAGACTTAAGTTGAGATTATGCCAAAATTTCAACTTGAATCCTCTTGTCTCTTCACCACCTAAATCCTCCTCTTTTTGATGAGGCTAAAGGGGGAGAAATATTTAAGTTGTTAGAGTGTTAAAACGTATATTACATCGAATTGATAATAGTTACTCAAAAGACGATATTGATCTTATAACTTTGGCATATCTTGATTCTTTGAAAGTTTGATATATTCTTTATGTGAAGTTATTACGAAGTGAGACTTAGTTCCTTAGCACATCAATACTCTCATTTTGCAAGCACTCACTTAATTTTATTCAATTGTCAAATATCTTGGAATCAAGTGCTAAATTGAGGGGGAGTATTAAATTGAGGGGAGCATTAGATTAAGAGGGAGCATTTAAAGTATAAAAGTTTTGTCCTCAACGAAAATGGAGAGATTATAAAACCTAGGGTTTATTATTTGATTTTGATGAGAACAAAACAAAAAGTGTATAATTAAACTTGTTGATTTTGGTGAAAACAAAACATAAAAAGTATATATCTAAACATGTTGTTTTCGAAGAAAACAAAATAAATAGATGATTAAACTAAGTATTATTTGATTATATTGAGGTAATTGAATAAAATCAATTAATTTACTAATAATTAAATATATCAATTAATCTCTACAAGAAATTTAATCTTTTAAGTGGTTATCAAATGATCATGAACTTAGATTGCAAAGAGTATTTATTTGTTGTATGTTTAAAAGTATTTTCAAGTGATATTTAGCTCACTGGGTTAACGGTTCCGTACTACCAGCTTGATGGTGAAGTGGCCTAATGATGGGAATAAAGCTATAGGACCCTTGACTCGTAGTAGAGCTTGAGGACTAGAGGGGTTGGTACGTTGAATATTTATGTTCCAACTAACTCCTGCCGAAGCCGAGTACTTCCTTACCAAATCACCTTTAATGTTGTACCGTATGATAGCTCATTATTTTGTAGTTTGTCGAGTAGATGAGAACTCTCCGATGCTAAGCCATACAATCACTCAGCATCATTTTTGCTAAGAAGTCGAGAGAGAGAATCCGGATTGATTAAGCCATCTGTACTTAAACAAGCCCATCTATCCATACTTTTTTGTCTGCATCTCTTAACGACCTTGCCAATGCTGCATTGCCACGTGTATAAGATTACATGTAGAAACTGTAGTACCAATGATTATTTTCCTTATATATTCATTTTTGCCCCTTTATAACGCATACATTGCCGCTCCCCCTCCCCCCCCCACCCCTAGGAAATGTCCTTTTTGTCTTTTCCCTTTTGAGTAAGATGCCTTAGTTTGAGGATATAAATACCCTTGTACTTTTAGTTGTAAGACATCAGATAACCTTCAATACACTTTTGAATACCTTCTTCCCTATGTAAACACTATTGTTTACTCTTGGCATCACTTTTATCCTTTCTCTTAAGCAAGGTTAGGTGGTAACCTCATTAGACCAATTCATGCATCACATCGAATTGTACCATGAGTCCTCGGAAGTTCCATTGGTACATCATATCCTCTGAAGCTATTTGTGGATTTTGCTTGTTGTTTTCATCCTTTGCTTGTACCCTTTCATACCTTTCCCCATTGACTCTTTTTGAGCATTCAACAAGCTTGGACCCATTCAGTGATCAGCCTTATCTATTCTTGGCTATAATTCACAACATCTTGGTATTAGAGTGGAGATTTTGTGCGAACTATAGTTAACTCTTCTTAGATTTTTGTTATACTCTATTTTGCCTATTTGAAATAAAGTTAGTTATTAAGTTCATTTGACTGCAGTATTATTAGTTGTTCACTTTTTGGAGTGTTTGTTTAAATTCTGAATCTGTGAGGAAAAATAACAGACCTAAATATGAATGTTGGTACCGGTGATGATAATGGAGTTGTCCACCATAGGCATTAGTCTTAAGGAATTCCTAGAAGCATTGACGAGAGACTCGATTAGGTAACTTACCTCTTGGTAGATTTGACCTTAGCTATTCATGTACTGTCTTACTGACCCACTGAGGTTGCACAAAATACTCCACTAGCTGCTCATCTTGTTAGAGGTTAGAACATAGCTCAACCATTTTGAGGTGGAGGAGTTGGCGGATGAGTAAGGCGAAGGATAAACCTGAGAGAGCTTAATGAGGAGGAAGAAGAGTATTTTGAAGAGGAGCGTGTATGAGTCCCTAGAGCATCCGACCATGTGAAGCTTCGGATTCTGAGTTTTAATGGGTCTGGGAATGTTGACGTGTACTTGGATTAGGAAGAGAAGGTGGAGCATGTGTTTGATTATCACCAGTATGAGGATTATGAGAAAGTAAGGATTCCTACTATTGAATTTTCTAGATATGCCACTATGTAGTGAAAGAATTTTAAAGCCATAAGAAGAACAGAGGGGTACCGAGAGATTAATACCTGGCCCGAGATGAAGAGGGTGTTTAGAAATAGATTTGTGCTGGAAACATATCTCCAAGATACTTTCACATGGCTTGAGGAGTTGAGACAAGTAGGGCGAACTATTGATGAATATGTTCAAGAATTCCAAATGCTTATGATAAGATGCGAAGTGGAGGAACCACTTGCTCGAACAGTTTCAAGGTTTGTCACTAGGTTGAGAGGAGACATCCGAGACATTGTGGAACTCCAATGATTTAACATAATGGATGAAGTTGCTAGGATTGCCTAACGATTAGAGAGGTAAAGAAGAAGTCGAGTAGTGACTAGAGTCCTGACTAGTTGACAAGATAGGTAAGTTACCGGATGCTGCCGAGTATTGAGCCGAGAAGTAGGATAGATGTCAGAGTCGAGCAGAAAAGCTGATGTAGTGCTGACTCGAATGTATGAGAATGGGCAAGGGTCTAGTAGGAAGATTAGTCAGATCAAATGCTTCAAGTGCTAAGGGTTCGGACATATGGCTGCTCAATGCTCGAACTGAAGGACAATGGTCATTAAGGGAGGCACCCCGAAGTTAGATGTAAAGAGTACAGATAAGAAATTTGAGGAGGAGGAGGTTCCTATCAAGAAAGAGTTAATCGAGGAAGACATATATGCTGAGGACTTGGACCAGCTACTCATGATTGTCTGATGCACTATGAGCGTAGAACCCTTATGAGAGAAAGAGCAAAGAGAGAACTTATTTTATATCACCTGTAGGGTGAATGAACAGACGTGTACCCTCATCGTGGATAGTGGGAACTGCACCAATGTGGCGTTAGCCGACCTCATCTCAAAACTGAGGTTGTCAATTGTTGAGCATCCGAAGTTATATAAGTTGCAATGGTTAAGTGATAAGGGACCATTACAAGTCACTCAACAAGTACTACTGCCACTCACTATCGGCAATTACTTCGACTAGATTCTCTATAACATACTACCTATGTGCTCTTCCCACGTATTGCTAAGAAGATCGTAGCTATTTGATAAGAGAGTCATCTATGACGGTTATAGGAATACCTACATGTTCGAGAAGGATGATTGGAAGATCATGCTGAATCCGATGTTGCCAAGAGAGGCTCATAAGTTATAGATGAAACTTGTTCATGGATTGAAGAAGGCTCTGGTGATGAGTAGAGCCGAGCTCTGAGAGCCCATTAATGCCGATGAACCGACCCTCCTTTTGGTTAAGTGACTACTGGAAATGAACGGGCAAGATGAATTACCCTAGGAGGTGAAGGAACTATTAGATGAATTTACCGACCTATTCCTAGAGTAGTTACCTGAAGGGTTTCCCTTAACTTGAGGCATAGAATACAGCATTGACTTAATACCCGGTGCTACACTACCGAACAAGCCAGCTTATCACATGAATCCTGAGTAGGCTTTTGAGCTTCAACGTCAAGTCAATGGATTGCTGGAAAGAAGATACGTAAGAGAGAGTCTCAGCCCTTGTGCTATATCTGCACTTCTAGTGCTGTACTTATACTTTTAGTACAAGTATCCAATCCCGAAACTAGAAGACATGCTAGATGAACTAAATGGAGCCAAAATTTTCAAGAATATTGATCTCAAGTCTAGCTACCATCAAATCCGTATGAGGTTAGGAGATAAGTGGAAGACTGCATTCAAAACTCGACATGGACTTTATGAATGGATGGTCATGCCCTTCGGCTCGCTGAATGCTTTGAGCACCTTCATGAGGCTTATGAACCATGTGCTAAGATATTTCATCAAGAAGTGTGTCATAGTATACTTCGACGACATCCTGATCTACAGTATCGACATGCTAAGTCACTATGAACATATCAAAGCAGTCTTAGATATTCTCCGTATCGAGAGATTATTCGGCAACCTAAAGAACTGTTATTTTTGCCAGCATGAAGTGGTATTCTTGGGCTATGTCGTTAGTGGAGAAGGCTTGTGAGTCAATGATGAGAAGATTCGAGCAATTGTTGAATGGCTGACCCCTGCTACTTGTGCCGATGTGAGAAGTTTCCACGGACTGGATTTGTTTTACCGAAGGTTCATCAGGAACTTCAGTACCCTTACTGCACCACTTATTGAATTAACAAAGAAAAACATTGACTTTTGATGAGGAGAACAGGAGGAGAGGAGTTTCATCAAGGTAAAAAAGAAGTTGACCTCCGCCCTAGTATTAGTATTCCTCGACTTTGACAAAATTTTTTAGCTAGAGTGCGATACGCCAGGCATTAGAATAGGCACTATCTTGATGTAGGAAGGACAACCAATTGCCTTCTACAGTGAGAAGCTCTAAAGACCCTAGTTAAATTACTCCGTATATGACAAAGAACTCTTGGCACTAATCCGAGCACTACAAGTGTAGCAGTACTATTTACTGCCAAGAGAATTTGTCATATATACTAATCACAAGTCACTATAGTACCTTCGAAGTCAGACCAAACTAGCTAAGCAGCAAGCAAGATGGGTTGAATTCCTTGAGGGATTCAATTTTATGATCAAATACAAGCAAGAAAAGAGCGATGTAGTTGCATATTCTCTTTTACAGAGGCATGCACTTTTGTTAGAATTACAGACCAGACTATTTGGTTTTACAAATATCAAAGAATAGTACTTCGAGAATCCATACTTTGGACCAATAATTTTGCGATTCATGGATGGAAGGATAGTGGACGGGTATTATGTAGAGGATGCCTATCTATTCCAAGGCGGGAAACTGTGCTTGCCGACTTGTTCTCTATGGGAATTAGTAATCAAAGAAGCCCATAGTGGCGGATTCTCTAAGCACTTTAGTGAATGGAGAACCTGTGAACTATTAAATGGTCTATTCTTTTAGCCAAAAATGTGAATGGATGTGTACCGAGTGGTTGAAGGCTGTATTGTGTGCAAAAAGGCTAAGTGCTAAGCCGTACAAGGGAAAGCAATGCCCTTACCTATTCTGACAAGACCATAGATTGAGCTAAGTATGGACTTTGTTCTCGGATTGCCGAAAACTACTCGAGGAAAAGATTCTGTGATGGTTGTTGTAGATTTGTTCAATAAGATGGCACACTTGTACTTGGAACCAAAACTAATGAATCTACGGCTATTGCTTCTCTTTTCTTACAGGAGGTTATACGGATACACGGCATGCCGAGAAGTGTAGTCTTCGACAAAGACCTAAAGTTCTTGAGCCATTTCTAAAGAACCTTGTGGCGTTGGTTGGGAACCAAATTGCTCTTCAATACCTCATATCATCCCCAACTTGATGACTAAACAAAGGTAGTTAATCATACTTCGAGGTCACTATTCCAAGCTGTAGTAAGCAAGAACATAGCTGATTGGGATGTCTGCCTATTAGTGGTCGAATTCGCCTATAACCGAACTGTACATGACACTACCAAGTAGACTCCCTTTGAGGTGATCTATGGATTCAATCTTGAGTTGCCCCTCGACCATGCCCCTGCACCAGCACCCGTGTAAGAGGACCCTAATGCCTTAGCCAGAGCATAATCTCTTCAGCACATGTACGATAAGGTCACGCAGCACATCAACTAAGTTGCTAGGAGAATGCGTGAAAAGACCAAATGTTAGTCGGCCAAATAGTTTCAATCGAGAGACTTAGTATGTTTGTACCTCAGTAAGGAGCAATTTCTGAACAAAAGGAAGAGCAAGCAATCTTCAAGGGCGGAAGGACCTTTTAGAGTCCTTTAGAAAATCAGTAACAATGCCTACAAGTTAGAGTTACCTAAGGATGCAGTTTCTCAGACCTTCAACATTGCTGACCTTAGCTTATATCACCCTAACGGAGGACTAAGCAAACACCATTCGGGTTTGATTCCAAATCCAAAACAACTCGAATGGAATGATGGAAATTAAGCTACAGGACCCTTGACTCACAACCGAGCTTGAGGACTAGAGGGGCTGGTACGTCGAATCCTTATGTTCCAACCAACTCCTGCCAAAGCCAAGTACTTCCTTACAAAATCACCTTTAATGCTATGCCGTATGACATCCCATTATTTTGTAGTTTGCCAAGTAGATGAGAACTCTCTGGTGCCGAGTCATACAATCACTCAGCATCATCTTTGCTGAGAAGTCAAGAGAGAGAATCCAGATTGATTAAGCCATTCTTACTCGGATAAGCCCATTTGTCCATACGTTTTTGTCTGCATCTCCTAACAACCTCGCTAATGCCACATTGCTACGTGTACAGTATCACATATAGAATCTGTAGCACTAATGATTATTTTTCCTGTATATTCTTTTTTGCCCCTTTATAACATGTACATTACCCCCCTTAGGAAATGTCCTTTTTGTCTTTTCCCTTTTGAGCAAGTTACTCTAGTTTGCTTGTATAAATACCCTTATACTTGTAGTTGTAAGACATCAGATAATCTTTAATACATTTTTGAATACCTTTTTCCCTACGTAAACATTGTTGTTTACTCTCGGTATTACCTTATCCTTTCTCTTAAGCAAGGTTCAATAGCGAGTAACCTTATTGGATCAATTCGTGTGTCACATCGAATTATGCCATAAGTCCTCAGAAGTTCCATTGGTGCATCATATCCTCTAGAGTTGTTCGTAGGTTTTGCTTACTGTTTTCATCCTTTGCTTTCACCCTTTCGTACCTTTCGCCATTGACTCTTTTTGAGCTTTTTGCATGCTCAGACCCATTCAATGATTGGCCTTGTCTGTTCTTAGCTACAGTTCATAACACCTAGATAAGGAGATGAAAGTGCTTCTGATCAAGGAACCGGCTTATCGGTTCACTTGCCGGTGTTCATGTCGTTAGTGTAATTTGTTACTAGCTTGCTGATAAAGCAAGCTACCGACATGCTGGTAAGTTTGATTCAACTAGCTGTTGCAGCATTTAATGCATTGTAACGGGAAGAATTGAATGGGATGTTATAAATGCTCAACAACCTAACTAAGGACAAGAGAAAACTGATCTTTTACTGCAATATTCCAACATTCTTTTGTATTCTTATTGTCTATTGTTTTTATTATCTCTTATACCCAAATTTGCTAATATTTGGAGAGATTTGAAGTTTAGTACTTGTGAGCTATTAGCTGCAAAGTATTGAGAGTTAAAAGCACTACACCAATAATTTTTGAGATTGAGTTTTGTGTTGTAAGTTGAGATTGAGTTTTGTGTTATGAGTTGAGATTGTGATTTGTGTTAAGAGTTGAGATTGTGATTTGTGTTAAGAGTTAAGAGTGTGAAACTTGTCTAATCAAGTTTTTGTGTTTGTAGCTCTTGGAGCTTGGATTGAGAAATCAATAAAGTGGTGTGAAGTGCTTGATTGGAGTCATTGTATGTTCGTAGGGACTAGGAGGTAGTCTGAACTACACATTATATCCAAGCTTAATCTTCTTTTTCCTTATCTCTTTTAATTTTCGCACTTATCATTGTTTTATCATTATCTTGATTATACTCATTATTGCATTTAGTTGTTTATATTGGAAAAGAATTGCAATTTGTCCTTAAAACTCAATTCACCCCTCTTCTTGAGTTTAGCCTAGTGTTCTTCAATTAGCTGTTGGAAGATTTATATATAAATGAGATAGGATTCAAAAATGTTCAAGTACCACTCAGGAAAAGTCTTTCGTAAAAATAAAAAATTGAGATTGGATTATACCTTTTGAAAAATCATAGAAAGTACTTTAGATACTTCTTCATCAAGCTCCACCGAAGCAAATTCTTCATCATTCATCATTTTTTCTCTTGAGTGAAACTAATTAAGATTTATACTTTGGTTCTCACTCATAATTTGTAATTCTTATTTGTTGTTTAAGTGTTGAGATAAGTACATTTGTACTATGTAGAACTGTATTAACCTAGATTGTAGAGAGACTAGATAAGTAGAGAGACCAGATAAGTAGAGTAGAAGGTTGTAAAGTCCATGTATGACGTGCACTTGTAATTTTTGTGATTTAATTTAGTGGATCAAGTGAAACGGCACCGGTAAAGTAAATTGGGTCCCTAGTAGTGGAGCTAGAAGAGAGTAGTAAGCAGAAGGCTGAATCTCTATAAAATCTTTGCCTAATATTCTCCTTCCTTACTCTTTTACTTTACTTTATTGTTGTGTATTAAATTGTTAAATATCACTATTCACCATTATAAGTTGTTAAGATGGGTAAATTTTATTTTTCATATATTTAAAAAGTTTCAAAAATTTAAAGATATCAATTCATCCCTCTATACTCGCCCCACCCCACCCCCGCCTCTTACCCCCACCCTTCCTTCTTAATATCTTATATGGGACTAACAATTGGTATCAAAGCTTTGCTGTAATACTTTCTAGAGTTCAAGATCATGGGTGAACTAAGTGGTAGTATAATAGTTCAGCTTGACAAGGATATTTAAGACACTTTGGTACAAACCTACAAAGGGATAGAGACAATCAAGGATACAAGAATCAACTCGCTAGTTCAATAATATGAAACATTTCGAATTCTCCCTAGTAAAGAAATTAAAGACTCTTTTAGAATATTTACTACTATAACTAATGAACTATTTTCTCTTAGAAAAATTATTAGTGATGTAGATATGGTTTGCAAGATGTTAAGAAATCTTCCCAAAATTTGGAATATAAAGAAAATTGCCATAGAAGAAGCTTGTGATATAAAGACATTGACCTTAAGTCCACTACGTAGCAAGCTCGTGGCATATAAAACTGATTTTCTCAAATTAGAAAGTACTTTAGTAGACACAAGGAAGAGGACCATAGCCTTCAAAGCTAAAGAAACAGATATTGATTCAAAAGGAGAAGATTTATCTTAAGAAGAAGATGAGGACATGACACTTCTAGCTAGAAAACTCAACAAATGGGTCAAGAAAAATGGTAAGAAAACATTTACTAAAAGATTTACTATTAATAAAAATTGATTTGTTGATACAGGGAAGGCAATCAAAGAAAAAGAAGAGTGGAAGGTCAAAAAGGAGATTATTCGCTATGAATGCAAGAAGCCTAGACATATCAAATACGAATGTCCCATGTTAATAAAGAAAATGGAGAAATTCAAGAAGAAATGTAAGTCTTTGATGGCAACATGGAGTGACCTAAAAGATTCAGAAACTGAATCAAAAGGTTTGGAAGAATATAAGGAAGCTAATCTATGTCTTATGGCACTTTCTAAGGTAGATTCTGAAACTAATTTTGATTCTAATTTAGAAGTACTTGATGATATATGTGTTACTTGTTAAAGGATTAAAACATAATTTATTAAGTATAAGTTAATTGTGTGATAAAAGATATAGAATCGTTTTTGAACATGATAAATGTGTTGGATTTAATAAGGATGGTTTTAAGTTGTTTGAAGGTTTCAGAAAGAAGAATGTCTATCTAATTAAACCATCTAAAGTATTATCTAAAAGTTGTTTTATTTCTATAAATGATAATGCTATGCATTGGCACATAAGACTAGGACATGTGAATTTTCAACAATTGGAGAACTTGTTCAAAAAGAGTTTAATCTTGGGTTTACCTAAAGTACATGCTCATGAAAAAATTTGTTATGCTACTTGTTTAAAGAATAAAATGAATTTGTCATCTTATAAGAGTAAGAAGGTTATTTCCACTTAAAGACCTTTGGAGTTATTGCATTTAGATCTTCTTAGCCCTACTCGAACTCTAAGTTTTGGAAGAAATAAATATGGACTTATGATAGTAGATGATTTCTTTAGATTTACTTAGATCTTATTTTTGCATTATAAAAGTGATGCTTTTAAAAGTTTTGAAATCTTTTCAAAAAGAGTTGAAAATGAAAAAGGTCTCTCCATCATCAGCTTATAAACTAATCATGGTAAGGAATTTGAAAATTTTGATTTTATTTTTTCTTTGAAGTCAAAGGCATCACTCATGATTTTTCCGTACCCTATACTCCATAATAAAATGGAGTAGTTAAATGCAAAAACAAGACTATCTAAGAAATAATAAGAATTCTACTTAATGAAAGTGAAATAGCCAATCATTTTTTAGTTGAAGCAGCTTCAACTACTTGTTATATCATTAATCGTGTATATGTAAAACCCTTGACAAATAAAACTGCTTACGAGATTTATAAAGAAAGGAAACTTACGATTTTATATTTTCATACTTTTGGTTGTAAGTGTTTTATTAAGAAATAGGAAAAGCCTTGGGAAAATTTGAAGAGAGAGCACATGAAGCCATCTTTTTGGGCTACTCTCTACACTCAAAGGCATATCGAGTATACAACAAAGAAACAAAAGTCGTAGAAGAGTCAATAAATGTTAAATTTATTGAAGAAACAATCCATGAAGAATTAGACAATGAAATTTTGATTGACAAGAAGAACACAGTTCATCTTGATTCAGAAGAAGGAAAAATAGAACCTCCTTTAAAAGGTAGTTTAAAAGCCTCTAGGATGCTTAATGGAAGCAAAACAAAACATGTATTAGAAGGTACTTTAGGAACTAATACCATGTTTGTTGAAAAACATTTAGAAGGCAAGTCAGAAGGTTTTGAATACTTTCATACTCCTCGATCAACTGTAAAATTTAAATTTGATCATCGTCCTAAGCTTATAAGTGGTAATGTTAGATCTAGAATAAGAACAAGATTGAACTTATGGAATTTTGAAAATTAGTTTGCTCTTATATCTAAAATTGAACCTCATTCAATTGATGAAGCTTTAAATGATTATAACTGGATATTGGCCATGCAAGAAGAACTCCATCAATTTTAGAGAAATCAAGTTTGGAGTCTAGTTCCAAGACCAAAAGACAAGTCAATCATTGGAACTAAATGGGTATTTAAGAATAAACTGGACGAGCACGGAAAAATAGTAAAAAACAAAGCACAGTTAGTAGTTAAAGTTTATTCACATGAAGAAGGAATAGGCTATGATGAAACCTATGCTTCTGTTGCTAGGTTGGAAGCTATAAGATTGTTACTTGCTTTTGCTTATTTGAAAAATTTTAACCTATAAGATTGTTACTTGCTTTTGCTTATTTGAAAAATTTTAACCTATATCAAATGGATGTAGAAAATGCTTTTCTGAATGGATTAAAAAAGAAGAAGTGTATGTTGATCAATCTCCTAGATTTGAAGATCCCTTCAAATTAGATCATGTGTATAAATTAAAAAAGGCCTTGTATGGACTTAAATAGGCACCTCGTGCTTGGTATGATAGATTCAGTCAATTCTTGATTAAAAGTGACTTTCAAAGAGGAAAAGTAGACACTACACTCTTTATGAAACATTATGGAAAAGATATACTAGTTGTACAAATCTATGTTGATGATATTGTTTTCGGTGCAACTAATGAAATATATTGCTAAGAATTTTCAAGTTTGATGCAGGCGGAATTTGAAATGTCACTCATGAGTGAATTAAACTTCTTCTTAGGATTACAAATCAAATAATCAGAGAATGAAATTTTTGTTCACCAAGAGAAGTATACTAAATAGATATTAAAGAAATTTGGTTTTGAAAATACCAAGGATTCTTCAATACTTATGAGTACCTTAATAAAGCTTGACATCATAGGTAATGGCAAAATAATAAATGAAAAACTCTATTGTAGCTTAATTAGATCTTTATTGTATTTAACTGCTTCGCGACTTGATTTTTTGTTTAGTACTTATGCGTGTGTTAGATTTTAGAGTTCACCGACTGAAACATACTTAACTGCTGTTAAAAAGATTTTTAAATATATAAAAAGTATTGCAAAATTAGGAATTTCGTATCCTAAAAGTAAAAATTTTGATCTTATAAGATATTCAGATACTGACTATATAGGTTGCAAAGTAGATAGAAAGAATCCTTCAAGAACATATCGGTTCTTAGGAGATAAGGTAGTTTCTTGGTCTCCTAAGAAACAAAATTCAATTGCTCTTTCAATTGTAGAAGTTGAATATGTATTTATTGGAAATTGTTGTGCTCAAATTCTTTGGTTAAAATAGTAATTAAATGATTATGGGATAAGCTATAAAAATATTCCCATAAAATGTGATAATACAAGTGCTATTAATTTGAGAAAAAATCCAATTCATCATTCATGATCAAAACACATAGAAACAAGGCATTATTTTATCGGTGATCATGTAGCAAATGATGATGTAAGTATTAATTTTGTTTCAATTGAATATCAAGTTGTTGATATTTTTACTAAACCTTTGGATAACTTGAGATTTGAATTCATTTGTAATGAACTTAAGTGTTTGTAATCCTTTTTGTTAATTTAGTTTTTTCTTTTTAAAATTCTTTCTTGGTTGTATTTTCTGTTTGTCACATATAAGTTTTTTTTCTTTGCTAGACACGAAAATTTTGAGGGCTTTAGCATGTTCTTAATGGGTCCATAAAATCCTCCTTAGTGGATTGATTAAGTCATTGCACTCTATTTGATTAACTGCTACTACTTTAGCAGTTTTCTATCAAATAAAAGCCTCATTTCTATTCTCTCTTTCCTCCTCTTCATTAAACCTTTCCTATTCTTCTCTTGTATTTTTTTCTCATCTTAACTCTAATGGCACCCAGAAAATCTAACCGCATTGCAGCTAAGGGGATTAAATCAAAATCCAAAATGATCCTAAGAATCATTTGAAAAAACCTTAACCCTTGAACTTCGAGATAAACCATTAGAAGAGAATGCCCAAGAAGTGAGTTAGAAGAATGCCTCTAAAGTACATTCTAAATAAGTTTAGGAAGTTATTCAAAAGGTTGTTCGGGATAATAAAGAATCCAGTTTATCTAAAGATGATGCTGAATCAGAAGAATCCAAATCCTTAGGCAAACCATTTGAAGAAGTTTTTGAAAGAAATCCTTTAGAACCTGATCCTGTTCTGAAGCCAAGGAAATCTCTTTGAAAATCTAAGTCGGCTACCTTAGTTAAGAAGACTTTAAAATCTCCCCAGAAGGTAGAAAAATCACCTAAAGTTAAAACTTCAATTCCCTCCTTCAAATCAAAGGATAAACCTAAGAAGCAGTACACTGTGAAAGGTAAAAATATGTCCATCAAATTTTCATTTTATTTAGATCTTGAATACTTTGAGAAAAATGGTTTTTATTGGAAAGATTATTTGAATAGATTAGGTTTAAATGGTCTAGTTGATTTGCATGGAGTAATATATGGAGAATTGACAGATGAATTTTATGGAAAGCTTGATGATAAAAATCAGGAAGTATGGAAGTCAACTATGTTAGGACAAAAGATAGAAATCACTAAGAAGGACATTTTGAAATGCTTTGGCATTAAAGAATTGAATGATGATGAAAGCTTAGGATAGTTGACAAAGGAAAATTTATTCACTGAATTGAATGATGGAATCAATTTGGGGATAGTGAGAGATATCCTTAGTACTGAGTTTAAATTGATAGTAAGATTTCTTCACGAATTCATTAACTCCTTTTTACTACCAAGGAAGGGTAGTGCAACCTCTATTACTAGGGAGGATGCATTGGTAATCTTGGTAATGTTGGGAAAAAGATAGGTAAATATTGTGAAATTAATGATGCGACACATGTGGCAGTATGTGGATGTTAAGCCATATGGAAATATGTTGATGGCTCTTTTTAGTTTCAAGAAGTTAAAACTTCTAGGAGAAACAAACTATCCTTTTTCTTCTATTAGACTAGGTGAAAGGATCCTTAAAATGATGGGAATCTATGTGAATGACAAGCTTTGGCATTCACATAATGGACAAATATTTGTTCATCCCTCAAATTTGAAAAGAAGGGTCATTATTATTGAAGAAAAAGGCAATGGAAAGAAAAGGAAAAGAGAAAAGGAGCCAGATAAGAAGGAACCAAAGAAGAAAGGGAAACTGATTAGAAGATTAGGTGGCATTGAATTTAGAGAACCAACTAGGACAGCTTCAGAAGGTGACTCAAATAGTTTAGAGATTCATCTAGTTCACTACAAATAAGGGGAAAGGTTAGCCTTTGTAGAACAATTTTATAAAGGAATCAAAGAAATTGTAGGAAAAATTGTCAAGGATCAAATTGTCGAAATGAAAGACTTATTCAAAGCTTGGGTTAAGTAGTTTGTTATTGAATCAAACCTTACTAACCATACACATCCTATTGTTGATCCTGAACCCCCTACATAGAGCCAAACCACTAAACCCTCAAAACCATCTATACTTACATCTAAACCTCATCTTACACTCATCGAACCATCTGTACCTCCAATTGAACCTCATCTCACATCTATAAAAACCATCTGTTCCTGTTTCATATATTCCTCTCACACCTCCTGAAGCCCTTGAACCTGATCCTTCTACTCAACCAATGGATCAGATTGTTTTCAGTTCTATTCCAACTTCAAATAAGACCCCTATCATCTTACCACAATCTCTTGACAAGTCACCTCAAGTTGCTACTCCTGTTCTTAACCCTAATGAACAAACACCTCCTGAAGGCCATACTGAAACTTTATTTCTGGCTTCCACCAAAGAAACTTATCCACTTGATCTCATCTAGACTACACCATCATCTAACAAAAGTAAAGAACCTACCTTATCTGTCGCAACATTTACTGAAGCCACTCATTCTCCAAGCAAAGTTCTTCCATCGTATTCTGGCAAATTCAAACTATGTGCTAGGAAGAAAATAATGCAATCCAAAAAATGACCGTTTCTCTTTCT
This sequence comes from Lumnitzera littorea, assembly GCA_024138015.1. Taxonomy (NCBI): domain Eukaryota; kingdom Viridiplantae; phylum Streptophyta; class Magnoliopsida; order Myrtales; family Combretaceae; genus Lumnitzera; species Lumnitzera littorea. Next base: position 25,497,926 of record JAMXBB010000008.1, read on the forward strand.
CCTGTTTTAGCATTTTTTGTTTTTGTCTGCCCGTGGACTTGTTTCTTGTTATTTTTGTTTTGTTTCTGAACTTGGTCATGATATTTCCTTAATCAATGTAGTTTGATCTTTTATGTTTGTTTTATTTTATTTAAACTTGCACATTTTACAAAGATTAAGGGGGAGTTTATTAAGAATGATAACAAAAAAGGAGGAGATAAAAATAAAAAACTATTATGGAATGCATACTACATGCACTGCATACTATCGACATATTGCACATTACATAACATTACATTATGAATCATTTGTATGTTTTGGTTTTATAATAGTGTATTTGTTATCATAAAAAAGAGGGAGAATATTAGATATCTCTCATATATTTTGATGATAACAAAAAGGTTTAAAAGCTAATGAATCTTTAAGAGTATAGGCTTACAGAAGGTCTTTTAGAAAGTTTAATTTCGCAAAACTAAGTTGCATTTAGAAGCTTTGAATTAACTAAATTTAAACTAGTCTAAAAATCTTCATAGAATATTTCAGAAGCTTTCATAAGAAGAAATTGCTACAACACTTCATAAGCTTATTTAAAAAGTTCAAAAATATAAGCCTAATATTCTTCAGAAGCTTGTTTAAAAGAAAGTAAGTTCAGAAGTATGACGTTGAAATAGCTTTAAATTAGATTTGAATTAATCAAGCCTTACCTCCATTAGATGGGATGTATTAGGAAAATACACTTAATCCCATTTAACTCAAGATAGAGTTAAGATCCATGGGGATTCTCTTTGAGCAAATTAATTTTTTTAAAAAAATCAAGATAGATACAAGTATAGATAGGGATAAGATTAAATCGAATTTTATGGAAATTCAAATGTTGAATATGAGTTTAATCTAGAAATTTCTAATAAGGCATATCATCTCAACAATTTCAAATCTGAAGCAAATTCAATGTTTACTAGTTAAAGGTTATCTGATTGAAGTAAGATAAGAAGAGCTGTTTTTGAAATTCAAAAGATTGAGATCCTCTCTAAAAATATCCAAGGATTATCTTGAATAACTAATGGTTGGGTAAATATGGAAGTAAAGATAATTTTCATTTAATTAGTTGTTGGAAGATTTATATATAAAAGAGAAAGAATTAAAAAATAATCAAGTAACACTCAAGAAAAATCTCTCATAAAAACAAAAAATTGAGATCAAATTATACCTTTTGAAAAATCACAGAAATTACTTAAGATATTTCTTCAAAAAGTTCCACCGAAGCAAATTCTTCAACATTTATCATTTTTTCTCTTGAGTAAAACTAATTGAGATTTATACTTTTATTCTCACCTGTAATTTGTAATTTTTATTTGCTATTTGAGTGATGAGACAAGTACATTTATACTTTGTGGATCTGTATTAGCTAAGATTATAGAGAAGCTAGATAGGTAAAGCAAAGGGTTGTAAAGTCTATGAGTGATAAGTATTTATAATTTTTGTGATTTGATTTAGTGGATTAAGTGGAACGACACCGGTGAAGTAAACTGGGTCTTTAGCAATGGAGTTAAAAAAGAGCAGTAGGGAGAATGCCGAAGCTCTATAAAATCTTTACCTAATATTCTCCTTCTTTGCTCTTTTACTTTGTTTTATTGTTGTGTATTAAATTGTTAAATATCATTGTTCATCATTATAAGTTGTTAAGAGAGGTAAATTTTATTTTTCATATATCTAAAAAGTTTCAAAAATTTAAAAATATCATTTCACCCCCACCCCCTTCTCTTGATATCTGATATATGGGACCAATATTAACATTGTTTAGTTTTGCCCATATATGTGGAAGTTAAGGTATTTAATTTTGTTTAAGCTCATATTTTTTTGAACCTATGTATCTATGCTTTTTATCTTATCAATATACAGTTGCTTGACTATCTTATTCTAAATAAGTCAATTTTTAAAATAATTAATAAATTACTTGTGATTTTGTAGATTGAGTTTTGAAGTTGGCAATTAGTATAAAACGGAATTTAACAGGATACTATAATTTGCATCGAAGGAATATCAAGTCAATGATAGGATAAAAAGTAAGTATTTATCTGGGGTTTTAGACTATGCTTTGAGGCATAAGGTGAGAGAATTCATGCTATACAGTTTCATGGAGGCTACTGACAAAGCGAAAGTATTGGAATGTGCTAAACATCAGGAGCAGTAACTAGTGAGAAACTAAGATAATATGTTCGGTAAGAGAGCCAATGATGGGACAACTTTTTAGGGAAGGGGGAAGAAGATTATGATTCATTGCAGGCATCCTTAGAAATAAGGAATCGTTAATTCTTTGAAATGCTGGAAGTGCAAGGGTAGTGATATGACCAAGACCCATTGGATGAATCCATGTCTTTATCAATATTTTACAGCCAATTAAAGATGTGAGCTTTTATGGATTTTAGAGCTTAAACACAATGGAAAGGGATTATTTTTAAGGTTTTTGGTTTATTGAATAACTACAAAGAAATATTTTTAGGATTTTGTATTTATGAAAAATGAAATATAAAATGGGTATGGATGAGTATTGAATTAGATATGACTCACTAATTCAATAATCAAACTCAGTTTGATGGAGTACCAAAATTGATATGACTCATGGATGAATAGAATAATGGGGGTATGCTAGAATAGTATGACTTCTAGCACGACCTTAGCACCACATGTTGAGCACCAGCTGATTCACACTTTCTATAATTCATTGGTGATCAATTGAGGATAATGATAGATGCGGCTTTGGAATGTGGTTTGATGAGGAAGAATATAAAACAATCATATGAAAAGTGATCAACTACTAATCTAATATTAGTAAACCCAAAGCTCCCGAGCAATGGTACTTAAAACTTGACTCACTATGAGAGTGTATACCGACAAGTAAATCTAATCATGGAAGTAGTATAAATGGTGAGTCAAGGTTGTATTCCATAGGGAACTAAATGTTAAGTACTAAATCACTCGAGTTCTTTTTAAGTTAAGCTATCGATAATTAAATTAAAAAAGATTAATAACAAATTGAACACTAAATTTGACATCCTAGTAACATTATGAAGGTCTCAGGTCTAGGAGATAAAAAAGGAATAAATTAGGATTTGCAAATTTACTTTCATTTAAATTAATGTGATGTCTTGAATCGATATTTGAAATTGATTAAACGGAATTTGACTAAACTCACTAAAACTCATCTACCTATCAGTATAACGGAGTTCTAATTATATCATAAATTCACTTATTAAGGTGATTTATCTGTAATTATCTGATAAATAGTAATTTGCTTACATTAAAATTATTATTCTTGTTAGAAATATGGTATGAGCGTGTCTCCATGACCCGAATCATATTTCCAATCATATTAAGTATATGAGTTTATGAATTTAATTAAAACTCACATTTTCCTATAACGAGCTTTTTTAAAATTTGAAACTATGTTCATCATGAGTTATCAGAACCCTTCCAAAGATCCTCTAACTCTATGCAACGAAAAAGTGATAGCCAAATACTAAATAAATAGATAATGAACACAATAGAAAAAAATACCTAATACTAAAAATCGACATCGGAACAAAATATAAAACACATTAATTGATTAAATTCATGTAAAATCCAATATATACTAAGTATAATTTCAGATCTCAATATCTAAATGAATCAAAAGATATAATAATTGAATATAACAAGGAAAATAAAATACGTCAATTGGTTTAGTTAAATCTAACTTTCAATATAAAATAGGTATATCTTGATACATTTAGTATCTATAAATTTTTTTAGTGAGCTAAAATAAGGGTTTTAGTGCCTTGAAATTAAATAAAACATAATAAAATTAATAAAATAAAAAAAGGTTTCTTTTCCAAACTATTCTCCACACAATGCTATTTTCTACTAAAAGAAAACCAAGGTATTATTCTCTAACGTTCAGCTCTCTGTGTATTCCCCTATTCTGTCCGAAGCTGTTCTCGATATATACTTCCCCTTGAGTTTTTCTTCCACGTGCAGCCCACCCACAATGAGAAGCCCTGGAATAGAAAATAAGGAAAAGTCAGCCCCACTTTGATGTGCATTGTTTCCCTTTATGTTGGCTCTCCAAACTGTTTTGAATGAAAATAATGGTGGGCTCAGAAAGGACAAACAGCCCAACAGAGGTAGGACAAGGAGATATAACCCCTGATGTCATTAAATTCACGCGTGAATGGCTTAACGGCCTTAACTAGTCAGCACGTGATTTCACTATACTCCAGCTGTCGATTTTTTTTTTTTTTTATTCTCATGATAATCAACTAGCTACTCGGTAAAGTTGCTGTCCTGCAGGTGCGGAGCTTCATTGCAAATGACTATTCGTCTATTTGTTGCTGTGGTGGACCTTGCTGCTCGGACTCTTACAAGCTGCTCGCCGTTGTAATCTTCATGAACTACTGTTCTCGGCGCGGTGAAGTTCAGGCGTGAGTGGACAGCAGCTCGGCCAGTACTCGGCCAGCTGCTGCAATTTTCTGCAGAACGTGTCCATGGAGTGTCGCAGTTGCTGTTGTTGTGTGCCGTGAGCTGCTTCCTGGTTGCTCGGTGGCTGCTGCAGCTTGGAGCTTCTCGGCATGGTTGGTTCGGTTGACATGTGAAGCTTGGTTTGTGTTTTGTTCTTGGCGTGCAAAGTGTCTGCTGTCTTGTTGGTTGCATCGAGTTACTGCAGGGGCTGCTGCTATGCTCCGATTGGTGGTTGTTTCTATCATAAGCTGCTGCTGTTTTGGCTGTGCAAGAATAGAATTGTTGCAGCTACTATTCGATAGCAGCCGTCATGTTTTGAACGGAAAGCTCGATTTTCTGCTGCTACTGAATGTCTTGGCTGCTGAATATTAATGGAGCTTCTCTGCTGTCAAGTGTCGATGTAAGGAGCTGCTGCATTTGTGTGCTATTGGTTCTACTGGTTTGGTGAGTTTGGATGGCTCGGCTGTTGGTCGCCATTCGGACAAAGTTCAGCAGCCAATTGACATTAACTTGGTCCATGTCCTGTAGCTTGGCATGTTGGTTCTCTTGGGCTTCTTAGATGGCTCTTAGTTGATGCATTTAAATGGAGCAAAAGTTCAAGGCTTGGTCATGTTTGCTGCAGGTTGCTGTCCATGTTCTGCTTGGAATTGCTGATTGGTTTAATTTCTTGGAAAGGTTGCGTTATATACTAGTGCTTGGCTTGCACTTTGATGTTGTTCGATTGAATGAGCTGGTCGGGTAAGCCTTTTTATGATCTTCTTGCGGAATTGCTTGGATGCTCGCAGCTGCTGCTATAAAATTTCTTGGCAGGTTCTTGGTAAGCTCGGCATCTACTTTTGTTGCTTGATTGGAGTGCTGCTGCAGCTGTCAAACAATCCAAAAGAAATAATAAGTTGATGTGAACATCCACAATAAGATAAGACAAATTGATTCAAATGAATTGCAAGATCGAAAAGTAAATTTCACAATTGGGAAAAATAAATGTCAGCTCATTGTTGTTGTCATTCTTCAATGTGAGCCGCCGTTGGAAGTCTGTTGTAGCACGCCATGGCCTTTGAGAAGGAGTGAGCTGCTGCCATCAAGTAGTGCTCTGCTAGGACTTATCTGCTTAATTCAAGTCACTCCATCATGTGCCGTGGTTGTCTACTCCATGTACTGATTTAACTAAGCTATTTTATACTGTCCAAATGCCAACAAAGATCCAAAAGGAGTCATCTTGTGTCCAAGCATGATGTTTGTCTACTACAATTAAGTCTAAGTCAAGACAAGTGCAATTGGCTATCAAATGGAGCCTAGCAAAGCATTGGTATCAGTATCCTAGCCTAGCCTATCACTCATTTGATTGGTTGACTTCAATTGAGCATTTTGGACACAAATCAAAGTCTAATAACCTAGCAAAGCAGCAAAGAGTTGCAAAAGCCCACTTAGCAAAAACTATGTGAAACGGTTAGAAAATCTGGCATATGGCTAGCCTAATGGATATAATGCAGCTTTTGTATGCATGAAAACTTAGCTTTTGTAAATTAAGTCGTTTACTTGATAAACTTAGTTTTTGGTATAAAACTCAACCTAGAAGAATCTCAATATTGTAAAAACTTGACTCAAATATCCCTTTTGTGCCATTCCATGAATGCATCAAATCACATACCAAGTAGTACAAAGTAAATTCAAACAAGCTTACTCATTACTTATTAACCTAGCCTATACCCTGTTTCATTGTCATTTCTAAGATCTCGATATCAGGTTCACTTGATCGAATGCCTTAGGAGGCAAGATTATACTTAGTTCTTCATACGGGTTAGTATATGTCCCAATAAATGTCATATATCCAACAAATAACATAGATACAATAATTAAGTCTAATGTTAGAACATGTTTCTATAGCATCGATTATATAAAATGGAGCATTACACAACTTGTTAAGTAACGTATTTAGAACTTGCAATTAAGCTTAGCCAAGCTAGAACACCAAAAGAGTATACAAAGTTAGGAGTAGACAAAAGTCGACTTAAGGCGCACAAATATCCATTTACCTAGATTTTCCCATCATTCCAATGCTATATATCAACATGGGGTTCCTCTTTAGCTATTTCACCTAAGGGGGAAACTTAGAGAGGACATCACCACCACAGAGGTAAAAGGCACTAATTAGAGTCAATTGGTTCTTTTGAAAGCACTATAACAAATATGATTTAATGAGGCAACCTTTTGAGAGGGGCTAGGCTAAAACTACATTAATTTATTTCTATGAGGGCAGACCTCTAAATTAGCAGCATTCCCATTTTTTTAAGAAGGAAATAAAAAATTCAATTAAAAGAAAAGCCTCTTTTCATAATTAAAAAAAATGAATAAATTTTACTATCCTCTCCTCTTCTCTCTCATTTTGTCTATCGTAGTCTCCTTCTCTCTCTTTTTATCTTTCTCTTTATCAATAATATGACCACTAAACTTGGTCACTTTTGCTCACACAATCTCCTTCATGCAACAGCACTTTCAGTCTCTCTTTCACCCATCGATCCCTCTTATCCTTTTTATAAACATTATTAAAAGCCCTAAAACACTTGAATTAAATATAAAAATCACTTCTTTAATGGAGAGTCATCTTGAATAAATTAGGAAACTTAAAAGAACTTTTAGATTCTGAGAAATCAATTTTAAGAACGTGAGGACTTTGGTGACTATCTATCTCATCAAGACCCATGGGTGCAGATTGCCAACAACTCATCCACTCTTCACCACTGTACACTTCAAGACTAGTAAGTCCTGAAAAATTGGTTACATTGAATGACCTTTTTTCTTTAGTTATTTATGTAATTAAATATTTGCATAACCATGGTTTCAATTCAATGTTGATCACAATGTTTTAGCATCTAAGGAAGAGGTGAAAGAGAAAGTGACTCAATGGGAGCAACCAATTTCGAAGTACATTGAATTGAATGAGAAGTATGTAGGGTTTTAATGGCCTAGTACTATCTATAAGGCCACCGATGCTGGTGTAGATCATTAATTAGTTGGTTTTTTAATTATTTACTTTTAGTGGGTTTTGAATTGCCTTATCAATTATTAATACATGTTACTTCTGTTTACAATTAGGTTTGATGCATATTAAGAGCTTTTAGAATCTAGGAAATACTTTTAAAGTTCTTAAACTTTTGCATTCTATGTATTTTGGTTTTATGACTTGTTTTCAATGATTTTCCAATGAAAAAGATGCTTCTTTCTTTCTTTTTTGAAATAATTATATTTGTCATTTTACTCCTAAAATACAATACCACCAACAACCACTAGACTTTTGATCTTAGACATAGTAACATTGTAGGATTGCACTACTCCTTACGGTTTATTTCCAAGATATTTCCATTTAGCTATGGGTACTTAGAGGATGGTTTAACCAACTTGCTATACCATTATCATTGATTTCTTACTCTTGTCTATTGGAATTCGATCTAATATCAGTTACTATATTCATGTGAAGAAGTGGGTCAGTTTTTGGAGAAGTCAATGGAGGATATGTCATAGGGAAAATTTCATTTGTGTTACAATATGACATGACTTATACGGATGGTGGAAATCAACCTGTAATGTAACTATAGTTTGGAGATCACTTCCTTTTACAAGAGTAATGAAATGGTGATTCTCCCTTTATCTTAAGATTATTGTTTTGCAATATGTGATCTAGTAATGATCATTCTATTTCCAATATTTTGTTCCTTTAAACCTAATTTAATGTTGTGTTCTCTATTTGATTTGAAGAAAGTAAATTGGAAACATATCTATACTTCTAAAAGCTAGTAATTTAAGCATAAACATTGCTAATGTGCATGTCATAAAGATTTTATATTGGTATGGTTATTTTAGGCCAACTTTAATTATAAATACCTTTCTCTAATCTTGAAATTTAATCTTGCCAATCAACTCTTATGGCATTTATGGCATAGGAATGCCATACTTATCTCCCTTTTAGGCCCATTTTATATCTTTATGGTTATTTTTTTTTCTTTTTTTTTTGTTTTTACAATCCATGTCCCGAGGTAATGTTTAAAGTAAATGGAAGCATAGTCTATAGGACATAATAACTGAAAGAAAGTGATTAGGTGAATGTGCTAGAAGTAAATGTGGACGTTTGGAAATGATAAAATATGTAGGTTATAACATTTTTCCTATTTTTGGCTATTGTAGATTGCATTTTCTTTACAGCAGCATGATTAGATAATGTGATTAGAGTATGTATGTATCATGTATGTATTATAGATGCATTCATTCATTATGGTAAATTAATGTTTCATGTAGGTATGTCTCTTTTGTGTAACTTACGTCAAGCCATAGCTCCCAATATATTGGGCACCCTTTGTCTATTCTGGAGTCTAATTCATCCCTTTTATGTCTTTTTGTTCCAAATTCCTCCCTAATGCCTCATAACAAAAACAAAGTAATTGAGAACTCTTATTTTCTTGATTCTCTTATGATGAATGATAGAATAAATGAGAACTCTAATTCAGCTATTTCTTGATGTTGGTTAGACTTAGAATTGGCTAATATTACAGTTCTTCTTCCTTAATTATTGGTTGGGAAGTTACATTTTATTTAATGAGTATGTAATATAGGCATATGTGCATTAGTAGTAGTTTCATGCTTTATGTATGTGTGCTTGTTTTCTTGATTTATTTTTTGCCTATTCTATTGTATGTATTCTATAGCATGATTTTGTGATGTGCTAGTGACTTTGTTGTGAAAGCTTTGCATGTTTATAACAAGTAAAATAGATGTGTTATTAAAGGTAATTTGACATTGTTTCTTTATGCTTCATTATTGCTTGATGGCTTTGGTAATCTAACTTTTTGGCATAGATGATGAGAAAATTAAATATTAAGGTCTAAGAAAAAAATATTTTGATATCAAGCTCATTAATCTCATATACATTATGTGAAATTCCTAGTTCTTAGGTTTTCCATACACTTCAAATTGCTATTGGGATTAAACCAGCATAAGTCTTTAAACTTTTATGTTTTTTCATTTTAGTACATAAATTTTAAACTAGTTTATTTTAGTATTCAAATTTTTTAAATATCTCCGTTATAACAACTATTATTATAAAATATTAGAATAATAATATAAGCACTCCAACTTTCATTTTATTTCTATTTTAGTGCTTCAACTTTATTTTTTATTTTATTTTGGCGTTTCAACTTTTTAAAGCGAAACAAATAAGTATTATTTATAATGACCGTTATAATAGATATACTAATTTGTCTGATTTAAAAAGTTGTGAAACTAAAATAAAAAAATTTAAAGTTTATGTACTAAAATGAAAAAAATATGAAAGTTTAGGTACTTCTAGTAGCTTTATCCCAAATGTTATTATAATTAGTTATTTGATATTCTAAGATTAGTACTAATATAGGTCTGTCTTGGATGTTTCAAATTCATTTTTGTACTAAGAACTAAATGTAAAGTTGAATCTACAATGAGAGTGGCTTGCAGTAGAATCTTAAATAGAATGGAAGCACTAAGACCCATAAGTACAATTTGATGGCTTTTCAATTTCTTAAGATACTTCTCACCCTTATAATGAAATTGAAATGGATTTCATAAAATCCCATTTTACTAAATAAACGTACAAAATATTAAGGATTTCCTTTGCCAATTTGTTCCAATCCTTTGCCTAAGTGATACTTTTCCAATGGAACTCAGCAAGTTTTGAAGATATTCTACAATTAGAAACATATGTCAAGATGAACTATGATGAAATAGTTAAATTCATTGAAAATTAAGACTAAGATGAAATGGTATTTATTATACCCCTATCTTGTACGAGTATAAGTAATCACGAACTGTAGTGATTTCTAATCTTAATGCCACTTGTTATAAAACTTCTTTAATTCATTCTTTTTTATATTAGCTTAACAACATATGTTATAAAGCTTCTTTAATTCCATCTTTTTTTTTTCATATGGGTAAATTACACTTTAGATACCTGTGTTCTTATCCTTTTTCACTTTAGATACTTATGTTTTGGTTTTTAACACTTAAGGTACTTATGTTTTGCAAAATTAAAAGGCCATTATGTATCTATTGCTTTTAACATAAGATATGGAAACAAGTAGGAAAAATAAAAAAGGGAATGCGTATGCTTATAGCACCCAGGTTTTCCATGCATACCAACAATCAAAATCAAAGCCAACCAATTCTATAAATTAAACATCAATCCTATTGAATTTTCTCTTTTAAAAGCTTCTTTCTTTTATATCCTATGCAATAAAGTTTCAATGTTTTTAAACCAAATCAACACGAAGAATGAAAATTTAATGAAATTAACATCCATTTGCAACTAAGTTTATGCTAATTTTTCCATTTATATTTTCAAGGTTTTAAGACCACAACTTGTTTAGATTCAATTACAATGCCGACATGGAGCCTAACATTAAACCTAGAATTATTTGCGCAAAGTTTACGCACCATTCTTCTCTTAACTTTCCATGGTTAAAAGACTTAGAGATTTATGTTGTTGTCATCACCGTATGGATTGTTCTCTTAGCTTTTTAAGATCATCCTAATTCAAAAGTAGATATTTTATTCCTAATATTTTTTCTTGTGCTAAAACAAAAGGATGCATATAAGGATGTTTAGGCTTTTTTATTTTTTCAATTTTAAAAAACTTAAGTGCCTTAAGTGTTCAAAAATTAAAACACAGGTACCTATAGTTAGAAAGGGCAAAGAAAATTAAACCATTTTAATATTTACTAGACATAAAGTTGTTGATTTAATCTCATTGGTAGCTAGATTGAAGAAGCTTAAACATGTTGTAATTGATTCTTTAAAAGTTATGCCTAGATCCTAGCTAATTGTTCAAAGAAAATTAAGCTGCTCTTGGACTCTTGGTGAGTATACATTAAACATTGTGGTCTTAGAAAATTGGTAGTGCTTTTATTTAATCTACTTAGTCACATGATTATAAAATAGCTTAATAACATTTTAACTTATGTTGTTTGTTAGAAAAAGAGTTTAAAGCTACTTACATTGATCTCCATGTGTTGTTTTAAAGAGAGTATATATACAAATGACATTAACAAATTATAACCCATGCACTTGATTTGAAAGAGAGAGAGAGAGAAGGAGAGAGGACAACAAAAACATTTGGAATGTTTTGGACTTGGCATCTAACTTCTCCAATAAATATCGAAGAGTAGAATGGTTAGTATAAACAATAACCTTGGAAAGGATCAAGTATGACCTAAATTTATCAAATGAAAAAACTACTTCCAATAACTCCTTTTCAAGGGAAATGTAACTTTCTTCAGCTTTAGTGAGTGTCTTATTAGCATAGTATATTGGTTGGAAGTGCTTTTCTCATCTCTATCATATATTCGTTCCTATTGTATTGACATTGGCATCTCACATAAGTTCAAATAAGAGAATCAAATATGGTGCTACTATTTTGGGGGCATGTGCAATTTGTATGTTTAGAATGTTGAATGCTTTTAGGCACTTTTTTGAAAAGACAAAATGGGCACCTTTTTCTAGAAATCTAGTTAATGGTCTGGCAATTTTCAAGAAGTCCTTAATAAACCTTCTGTAAAATCCTACATGTCTTAGAAAACTACATACTACCTTGACTGAAGTCAGAAGTGGCAATTTTGCAATAGTATTAATTTAGCATTGTCCATTTCGGTGCCCTTCTAAGATATTTTGTGCCATAACATGATACCTTCTTGTATTGTAAAATAACATTTTTCCAATTAAGTGCCAAATTAGTCTCCTTATGTTTTGCTAACACATTATTTAGGTCTATGAGGCAATGATCAAAGTAGTCTCCAAAAACTGAAAAATTATTGATGAACACTTCCATGATGTCTTTAATAAAGTCTTCAAAAATTGCCATCATGCACCCTAGAATGTTATGGGTTCATTACAAAGGACAAACACATCCTCCTATAGGTAAAACTACCATAAGGACATGTAAATGTTGCTTTCTCTTAATCCTCTAGGGTAATTAGAGTATAAAGTAACCTGAAAGCCCATCTAAGATGCAATAGTACATGTAGTTAGCTATACGCTTCAACATCTAATCTATAGAAGGAAGGGGAAAATGGTCTATTCTTGTAGTGTTATTGAGTTTCCTATAATCAATGCAAACACACCGTCCTATGATTGCTCACATAAGGATTAACTCATTCCTTTGATTCCATACCACTATCATCCCTCCTTTCATTGATACAACCTGCACCAAACCAACTTAGGATCTGTTAGATATTGGATAATTCATACCTGAATCAAGAAGTTTTATGGCTTCTACCTTAACTACTTCTTTCATGTTTAGTTTCAATAGCCTTTGATGTTGTACCACTAGTTTATAACCTTCTTCCATTAAAATTTTGCTAATGTAGAGGGATGGATAGATTTCCCTTAATATCTAACATTTTCTAAGTAGTAGTTCATTTGTACTACTTAAGTATTCCCTAAAGCTTCTCTTTTTGTTCTACTTTTAACTTAGAGGAGACTATCATAGACAATTTTGTATCTTCCTTTAAGAAGGCATATTCCAAATAATCTACTAATTACTTCAACTCTATCATTGGTCGTTCTTCAATAGAGGGCTTTAATATTCCCTCCTTTGCCTACTCTAGCCTTTTAAATCTTTTTTCCTCTTCAGTTCAAGGGTTGGTTTCTAGTTGTGTCGATATCTTAGCATAGACTAGATTGTCTACAAACTCTTTTTTCTCATCCTGCTCTAAGCTATAATCTAAAGGATCCTTAGTAAGTATCTCCTGTAAGACATTGGTCCTGAAGGCATTAGCAACATCAAGACAATAATAAGTATTATCCTATTCAATACATTTCCTCATAACCTATTATGACTTAAGGTGGCTAGTCATGGTAGTCACCATATACTGTTTAAAAGATTATAGATTGATTTTCCTCTCAATTAACAACCCTTTATGCGATATATAAAACTACTACTACAACTAACATCCTAGAGTTGGCAAGTGTAAACAATATCATTGCATTATAATAATTACAATCATTAAAATATAAATAACATACATATATATAGAGATTTATGGATAAGAAGATAATAAGAATTTATATTACAAACTGTCCCTATATAATATTACATAATAAGGTTCTAAGACTAAATGCAGTATCATAAGTGCACTCATATCCCATCTTATTCCCACATCAACCTCCTAATGTATAACTAACCTCGGGCATACAATGACTTAACTCTATGAATAGTTTGGCCTGTGAAAGTAGACTACAAGGATATAAGCTAAGTGAGATAATTCCTTCAATCATACAGCAAACAAGTTATACAACAATTTAATTCAATCATATGAATACATGAACAATCAGTATGTTATACAAATACATACAGGTGACTAGGTACTGTATGTAACTTAGATTTAACGCTCTCCAAGGTCAGGGTTGGAGATACATCAATACAGTTAGATTCAAGTATCATACTAGAATTTATATCATAACGAAACTCTATATTTCATATTCAAAATATAATGGTATATCCATTTTCAGTTTTTGTCAAAATTGAGTTGTGCGTATGATTGTGAGTAGGTTCATGTAGCTTTCACTTACCTCTAAACGAAGACCTTTAGACTCGACTCTTAGCGCTAGGCAGTTGGTACCTCCAATGCCTAATGATCTTGTAGTTTAGGGTAAGATTATATCGTACATGTGCACTGTACAAAATTTATAACAAATAATCAACCTAAGTATGGCCTCTTGTTACCTCCGTGTGATGTGACGATTGGAATTAGTTATGCAGTGCATGATTATGCGTGATTCGGTTTAGTTCTTTCAAGTTGGATAAAATTAGGTCTTATTATTCAGTGATCAATAAGGTCACAGACAATTAGTTTCTATTGAATTTACCATGCAACAACCAATACGTTATTATACTTTTAAAGTAAATTCACTATTAACAAATAATATCATATATAAGTATAGCCTAACCCTATACAACATTTAATTATTAATTACAATTTATATTTACTAACTACACATAGAAACAAGTATGAAATCATTAGGAAAAACTCAATCAACCATAGTCAACTCAAAGATTGTAATAGTTTGATGGCAACCTAGGATCAAGGTCAAAATCACTGAAAATAAGAAATATGAAAAGTAATAAATTTAGGAATTAAGAACTAAACAAGTTCATAATTCATATTGTTTACTTAACTTAGTTATTGATTTGCATGAAATCATCGATTTGAGTTTTTATTGAATCTGTATAACTTTTTTTTTTTTTATTTAGCTCGGATCCTTATGAACTTATAGTTCATTTCGATCATTTTCGAGCGTACTTTCTCATAGTAAGATCCATTTTGGATGTTGTTACTCGCAATTTCCATTGTGATATAAAAATATCACAAAGTTCATTATTTTAACTTAAAAAGTTATAAAATAACTTTTTTCTTAGTATATTTACAATTTAATAATTACTTAGATTGTATAGTTAATAATTCTCTTATTTTAGGTCTATTTTACTATAATTATCTATTTTTACTTATTTTTGAGATTTTTGAATTATTAACCTAAATTTTTATACTTTATTATTTTTCTAATTAATTAATTATTTTATTATTATTATTAATTACGAAAATTAATTAATTTATAATAAATGGTGATATGGCAACTTATAGAAGTGCTAGATGTCACCTTTGTATTTTTTCCATTATTTTCCTATTTTATGGTATAATTATATATATAAATACTTATGATTATATTTTATTAAATTTTCTAATTTAATACTTAATTATTATTCTTTTCCTAATTTACGGTATTCTTACATATATATATTTATTAACTTAATATTATAACATATTATATATACTATTTACATATATGCTTATTTTTACGTATACATCACTATTCATATACGTACATTTATACGTATACTATACTTTATATAATAAATTATTATAACTTTATTTATACATTATGTACAAGTATAATATACACTTATTTATACTTTATATACTTATGTGCATATACGGTTTTACTATATATGTGTATATATACTAAAATACAAAATATTATTAATAATAATATATATACCTCTTCACATCTAGCAATATACATATATATATATACAAAAATTTTTGTGCTTTGAAAATACTAAGTATATATACATATATTTACTAAATATGTATACATGTATATACCTCATATGGAAAAATAATAAATACATATATATATAATCATGCATATGTACATAAATAATTAAATAGAATACTAAATATATATACATGTATATAAAGGAAACACCTAGTGTATATATATACATATATATAAAGGAAACACCTAGTGTATATATATACATATATATATACTATATGTGTACACCTACATATATTATATAATAAAATACTAAATATACATACATATATAATACACATGCATACATATGTACAAACATACATGTGTAGGAATATACATATTAAATGTATTACTATCTATAACTATATACATATATCGTATATTATACATAATAATATATATACATGCCTATATACATATGTATATACACAAATAAAGAAAATACCTAATACATATGTATATATCTATTCATGCATATATATATATATATATGTACATGTAAATAAATAAATAAACAAATACTTATTATAGATGTACATGCTATATGATATATATATGTATAAAAATTAAATAAGTACTTACATAATTGTTTTAATAATTTGAATAAAGAAAATCCCTTAATCTTCTCCTCCTCCTTCTTCTTCTTTTTGCTCTTGGTCTTTGATTTTTCCCTTTGCTTACTTGTTCGGTTTTTTGGTTTGTGTGTACTTTAGTTTCTTTTCTAACTTGTAGGATTCCAAACATGATTGCAAGTAAAGGAGACTTATGTAGACAAAACAAAAGAGACGAAAATCAATTAGATATAGCATTTATTAAGATGGGACACATTCTTATGTCTTGGATTTGTATCTTCTTTTTGAACAGATGGTGATTAACTTTAGCCACACAATTGCTATACATAATTTGGCTGAAAATATTGCTAGACATGGCAACTAAGAGAAAAATAAGGAGAAGAGAAAAGGAAAAAGAAAAAGAAAGAAAGAGAAGAAAAAGGAAAAATAAAAATACAGATATTAGATTATTCTAATTACAAAAATTATAAATTTAGTATTTATAAAATAATATTAAAATTTTATAAAAAATTATTAATTTAATTGTTACCCGTTACGTTTATAATTTTTATGAGTTATTTTGATGTTTTCGTTAAGATTTTACATGATTACAAGATTCAGTTGATAATGTAATCGACTACGATTATATCACTATTAAGTGATATTTATTTACTTTATAAGTTTAAAGTTATAGTTTTAGGGTTTCAATTTAGTTCAAGTATTTATATGTACATCGAATTTAAGGTTTTTGTATGTAATTTAGGTTTCGATCAATTTTCTAAGGTTTTTACCATCAATACTATATTTGGTTTCTAAATTTTATAAAAATTTTATTTCAACTAACCTTATCAACTTGTGGTGTCGTCTAAGATATTTGAACTTAATTTAGGGTTCAGACTAGTAACTAGACAAGATTTACATAACCTCTTCCATTCTAAATACTATCATTTCTTCTCTTGTCCTAAAAATAAGTTTGCCATCACTGAGATCAATAATGGCTCTGACTATGGTTAAGCAAGGTCCCTTGAAAATGAGTAGTACTTTAATGTCCTCATCTATGTCTAAAATGACAAAATTTGTAGGAAAGATGAATTCTTCTACATAAACTAGCACATCTTCAATTGCGCCTCTAGGGTATGTAATTGAATTATTTGCTAATTATATGCTCATCTAAGTTGGTTTAGGTTCACCTATGCCTAGCATTTTAAATAACTTATATGGTATTAAATTTATGCTAGATCTTAGATCAACCAATGCTTTTTCAATAGACGAATCACCAATTAAACAAGAGATAGTGAAACTCCTTGAATCCTTTAATTTTGTTAGAAACTTATTTTGGAGAATTGCCAAATATTGTTCACTCGATGTTATTATAGAGAGCTCCTTTAGCTACTTCTTATTGGATAATGATTCTTTTAAAAATGTGGTCCTTCAACATCTACGATAAAGCTTCCATAAAAGGTACATTAGTATGCAATTGCTTGAAAAGGTCAAGAAACTTACTATATTGCTTGTCTAAGCGATCTTTTCTAAGGCATTTAGGATAGGGAATTGGTAGTCTATACTCCTTCACCTTTTAACGTTCAACCTTTTCCTTTGGAGGTTCTGAGATTTCCTCACCCATGTTTTCTAGTTTATTTGCAATTGGTTCTTGTTTGACTTACATCTTATCTATTGGCTTATTAACCTACAATTCCTTATCACTCCTAAGAGTGACCACTTTAACTTGCTCTTGTGGACATGGTTCTTATTGCCTTTTGAAAGCAATTTTTTCAAGTTGTCTAATCTACTTTTCAATACTTGTTTGCCTAACTATATTACTCTTCATGCATTTAGTTAAGATATCATTCAATATAGACTTATCTTCTCTAAGTAGAGAACATTGAAAGTTTTAAGGGTATGTGGTATGTTTCAATTGATTCTCAACTGGACATTCTCTTTGGGAATTGAACTAATCCTTACATCTTTCATCATAACTGTTGTGGGGTATTGGCTGGAATCCCATTGATTCCCATAATAATCAACTTTTCTCATGTGATGTTGCCCTACATGTCCTTGATTGATCGTGCTCATCATCATCATTGGGTATTGTTGTGGCATTGAGAAATTATTAATTCTTCTACTTAGTGCTTCAAACTTGACTACTAAGGCAATGAAAAAGTTAGCATCATGCGTACTTGGAGCTCTCTTATTTACATAAGTGTTCTCCTAGTTCTTCTAGTGGTAGCTATTTATTGCCATTCTCTTAATCAAAGTCTAAGCTTCTTCACATGTTCATGTTTAATGTCAACCTTATAACTGCATCAAGTGATTGTTTAGTGGGGAAATTTAAACTACTATAAAAAGGTTATACCTACATCTAAAGCGGCTCCTAAGTAATTCTCTAAAACACACCTAAGCATCATATTACTTATAAGCTTAGTGGTTCATTGGCGAGGAAAATATTTCAATAAGAACTCTTCTACCAGCTCTTCCAATGTAGTAATAGAGCCTTTTTGAAGAGAGGCTAGTTATTACTTTGGTTTACTCCTTAATGAGAAATGATGTAGCTTAAACTAGATTCCATCGTCACTATCTCCATTAACCTTAAAAGTGGCACATATCTCTAAAAAACTAGTAATGTCGGCATGTAGATCATTATCTAGTGAGCTTTCTCAATGTAATTGTTGTTAAACCATTTGTAAGCCCTTAAAATCGTATTTAAGCAATCGTATCTAGATTTAGGGTCTTTGGGGAAACTTATCCAATTAAGCCCAAACTTTATAATTAGGTTAGAAAAGTTAGTTAAAGGAACTTGGTGAAGTTAAATTTTAAAAATAATAGCCTAAAACCCCAATTGGAGCCTTGGAAATGTAGTTATTTAAAATAGTGTAAAAAAACTTGTCAAAACCTCTAAAATTAAGCCTGAAATGTAACAAGGCCTTAAAGATAAATTCTTTATGCTATAAAAGAAAATAATATTGCATAATAAACTATATGAATATATGGGTATTTTTATGAATATATCCAGTACGTATAATTAATATACCTGCAAAATTAACCTAAAAACTTAAAAATATGTTAAATAAGCAATAAATTGACAAAATTAAATAGGACACATATTTTAAAATTAAAAAATATAAATAAAACATAATTATATGAGTATAATTACACATTATATGTATCAATTACATAGAATATATGCTATGCCTTAAACTCAAGGAGTCGTAATAGTCCCACCATGTAAACCAACCTAAACTTAAAACTACCCCCTTAGCTGCTAACATATGTATAGTCTACATAAGGAGAATAATTCATCTAGCTTTGAAATAGTTAGATGGGCACCTACAGTAAATAAGACCTGTAGAATAACGCTTTACAAAATACATATTCTCATAATTATAGATAGATCAATTCTTATACACAATCTTATATACATCAAAAGTTCAATAGTTTTCAAAAGAAATTGTACATCTCCATAAGAGAACTACATTGCATATATACAGACATAACAGTAAGCTAGTGAAGACTATAAGGCCTCTAGAGAAGACCTTATAATCCTCACATAAAAGAAAAACAAAAGTGTCATGAGCTTCAATCACTTCATTAGATTCCACAACTTTACTCCCTAACCTAATGGAACTAACCTATAAATAACTATATTGAGGCATCTTTTGGTACTATTCTGCACTTGCAAAATAATCTATTTGGATGTGAACTCAACTAGCTTAGTAAGAAGAGATATAGTCATAAGAATACATTACAAAAATGGTTGTCCATTTTTGTTTACTCTAACCTAGATTTTGAGGAGTTTTAATGTGACATTATTAAACTAAATCTAGGCTTGTGCAATGGAGATACTTCTCCTTCCTAGACAACATTCGAACCATGGTTCTGAACTATGTTGCATCCTCGTCTCTTATCACTTAATTTGACTAAGGGTAAGAAAAGGACCATTTTTGCTATTCTCATTAAAGTGTCGCTATTTAGTTTGATAACCTAATTGTTACCCCTATTGAGTTATTGTGAATATCAATTTAGGTCTTTAATCAATTCAAGATTAGTTCAGATTGTCAGATGATCAACCAAATTCATACAAACAAAACAATATATATTCAAGTAGAAAACAACACTTAGAATTCAACTCCTAGTCATCAATTGGCATCTTAAGCACACACATAACACATGCACATCCAATCTAATTATAACAATAAACAAGCATTCTTACTCTTCTAAGTATCTTGATATAAAACTTCAATATGCTACTAAGCATAGAGCCTAACTTACTTGCACTTTCTAGTAGTTACTCTTAACCGTAGCCTCCTTGATCTTCAATTATCCTTAAAAATACATAATAGATTAGTTTTCAAGCCTTAATTCCTTAGTCATTAGTTTGGTTTATATGTTTTTGGTTGTTTAGTGATAAATTTCATAAGTTATTTTCCCTTTAAAATCATGATTAGTTGACCAATTAATGATTTTTATAAATTACCCAAATCGACCAAATCCATTGAGCTATCATTTGAGTGGATTTATAGTGGTTTTCTTTAGCCCAAATCCTCTAAGCTATGCTCTAAGTAGTTTTATAGTAATTTCCTTTAGTTTAAAAATCCTTTGAGTTTCTCTTTGAGATATACCAAGGTTATTTATTATACTGATTTTATGCTCTAAGACATCCTTTGAACTTCTCCAAGTTAAACTCCCTATTTGACAATCCTCTAAGCTATCCTTTGGCTCTATTAACTATAGGAGTTTTAATAAAATTACTGTTTGACTAATCCTTTGCTTTCCATGTTTTTATCTTTTATTCATCATTTTTTCTTCTGACTTACTCTTTGAGCATCAATTTACTACATTATCCATTACTAAAATCCACTGAATCATCCTCTACCTTTTATCAATGTCTTATAATTCGTTTATTGACTAACTTTCTTTAAATTTACAGTTATGAAATAATTTTTTAAACAACATATAACATTAAACAAACCTTCCTTAAGCATCATTGCTTCCCAATTCCTTATATATCCCATCACAATTCATCAATTGTTTCAAATTCCCCTAATTAGTTAAATACCAACTTTATTATTTAAAGCCAACTTCCCAATTCTCATCACTTCTCACTTCAACAACCAATCTAAACACTTTAGAATAGTGTAAACACTCCAAAATATGATTCAAACTCAGTAGCTAAGTGAAATTATTAAAGGAGACACATTATTTCCACTAAATACATAATTTTAGGCTCAAAAATCAAATAAAAATATGAAAAATAGTATCACAAAAAAAAATTGACATTGAAATTTAGATTTAAATTAGGATATTTTGTAGAAAAAAATTGAAATAGAAACTATGCCATGTAACTAATTTATTTTAACTTTGAAAATCATTTGATTTCTTCAATTTCTTAAGGATATATATATTAGTTACTAAATTTGTAAAAAATGATATTTTTTCCTAGATTCTATATTAAAAAATATGCAAGAATAATATTTTTTTCATAATTTTCTTGGTAATTTTAATATTTTTATAAATTTTTACAAAATTGGACAAGAATGGACACCCACTTGAAAATTGGCCTCCGATCACCAGTAACTGCTCCTTCCTTATCAGTGGTGCTAGGCGGTGGTTATGGCTCCTAGTGGTGATAATGGTTAAGCTCCAACAACTCCCTAGGCCAACATACCCTCAATTGCTCAAATTGTACCCATTTTGTGAATTTTTTCTCCTAATTTAATTCTTTAACTTCCCAAATCCAATACCTAATTTTCCTAAACCCTAATTTGCATGTGCTAAATGTTGGAGAAGATCTTTATATTTTTCTCAACTTTGAAAATTTAAGAATAAATTTTCTTCTCTTTCTTCTTGGATTTTTCCATAAATACTCTATATAATTTACATATGATTTGAACTTCAAACTCTAATAGCTATCATTGATCCTTTTACATACCCTAAAATCCAATTCCCAGCAGCCCATAAGTTTTTTTTTTATAATTTTTAATGATATTTTATTAACTTTCATAAGTATTTTAACCTAAAATGCATATATTAGGGTATTTTAACAAATTACAAGTATATGTACATACTTAAAAATTACACATGACATGAAAGTATATATTAGTTTATGTCCCATATAAATTTTATTGCATATATAATTTATCTCTAAAAGTTTATGAACTAACAAAATCTATTTTATACGATTAAGACGAGTAATACATAATATAGGTAAATTATACTATTTTAGCTATATTATTATTTTATTATACTTTTCATATTCGGGTCCACAGGGGCTTTTCGTTTAGTGTCTTGAGCCTATTTGTAATTTTTTAGGTTAATCGGGTTAATTTCACTAATACCTTAAATTTATCTGTTCGATTTCTATTTACCGAATATGAGGCTCACATTTCCAACCCTCTTTTGAAAAGTTGTGTCCTCAAGACTTTAGTTATCATTCATCTTAATATAACTGTCGAGCCTGTTCTTTCGGTTTCTTTTATTTAAAATTAATTTCCCTATTTTCGATTAATACTAAATCCTAACTCATTTAATATTAATCCTCGACTAAAGAAATTGAGAAATTCTGGTTTTTTATTGAAAATAATTTTTGGAGTCGCCACCTGAATGAAGTCGGGAACAAAAAAAACGGTAATCAATTGGGTAGATTGATTACAATTTGGCTATCGGTCTTTGATTTCGATTTGAATAAAGAACTAGAGGGTTCTAAATTCGGGCGCTAACCTATTAAACCCTAATAGGTACCACTATCTATTTACGAAAATTAGGATTATTCTTGTAATTATAATATTTAAAAATAAATAAATAAATAAAAATCAAAAGAAAAAGAACCTAAGTTTCTACATATTTTATCGTTGCCTCGAAGGTGCCTACGTACCTGCTAGCCGGGATCAAACGATCGTAGTTCTTTCATTTAAAAAAAAAAAAACTTTAATATGTTGATTGATTTTAATTTTGAAAATTGACCGTGTTTACGTCTTAATTGATTTGATTCATTTAAACAAGATATAAGGGGGTCCTAACTCGTAAATGATTAGAAGACGTTATGACTTATTTGTAAAAAAATTCTTTTTGTTAATTTTTATTTCTAAAAATAATTTTCTATGTGAGGATTTCTTAAAAAAAAAAAACCTAATCATAAAAAAAAAATCCTAAGCTAATATATATCCATACTTATATTTCTACTATTAACAACTACCTATCTAAATAAATAAAATATGACATGCTTAATATACAAAAAAAAAAAAACTAATACTAAAAGAATCCACTAGTCTAATATATACATAATTACTTATATATTATATTATTAACATAAATAAATAATGATCTAATAAAATAATAACAATAATAATAATTGAGGAACTGAACCTAGACTTGTGATTCGGCTATGGCATGCTTGTGACATTGGTGCTCTAACTAAGTGTTCTCGGCTTGAATCGTAGTCACCGAACTTGTTTGTCAGGTTATATAGGAGCTGCTGCTAGCATGATGGAGTGTTGATCAGAGTCGTGGTGCGAACAATGCGTAATGGTCGAGTCTAGGATGTAGGATCAATTTTTGGATCAGTAACATGTCCAGTAGAGAGCAGAGTGACGTTGTACGGAGGGTAGACTACGGTGTAGGCAGTGGCCAACAGTGAGGTTTTGTTGAGGATCTGATTGTGAAGGCCAACTATGCGTCCTGTTGAAGATCAGGGATGGTAATCAGCGAAACGGTGTAGATGTTGTGTTCACTGTGTATACTTAGCCTGCGATGGTTACTGTGTTACAGTAGGTAGAGAAGATAAGACGGTGGGCGTTTGTTGGCTGTCATAGGTGAGGCAGTGGTGAGAAGTTGAAGATTGCTGATGGAGCACTACCAAATTGCAAAGTTCGATCGCACGCGTGATAGTATAGCGGATTTGCCTACTATCGTGGTGTTAGTGCGATGGAGTTACATTGTACGTACTATGATGGAGTTATGCAGTGTGTATGCATTGGATTTGTGTCTTCAGGCGTTGTGGCAAAGTGTAATGTACAGCAGCATACTTGGTGGACAGTGGTGTCATGTTTGGCGATCGGTGTTGTGTAGGTTCGTGTTGGCCATCGGTAGTGGAGACGTACTACAGTTGTGTCTAGTCTATATATAGCTCGGTCAGGGGATCAAGGCCAATGTGTTGTGCTTGTGTGTGAAGTGGGATCGGTCCTCGCATGATATGCAGTGGAGTAGCGGTCGGTGTTAATAGGGGTAAAGCCAAGTGTGTTGCAGCATGATCTGTATAGCTGCTACTGGTCAATGTTCAGTGAAGTGTGATGCAACTCATATTCTACTGTGGCAGCAGTATAGTATGTTGAGCGTGGCCAAGACTAATCAGACATGGATGGGCTATTACGGCTGCTGCAGTGTATTCGACGCGGGGCATTGCTGATCAGTTGTAGTTGCGTGAAGCTTGGAGTGTACTACTGTTTGTGATCTAAAAGATAACGAATAGGGAGTTGTATGGAGTTCGTTTTTTGTTTATCATAATGGATGAACCTCCGGATTCTTTCGGTAGTGTGTGTGTGTATTTGTAAAATCCAAACCAAATCATATCGAATCATATCTATTGTATTCGTTTTGATAATAATTAAACTAGATTCAAATTAATTCAAATCTGATTTAATAAAATCAAACTAGATTCAAATGATTTTAATTAGATATGAATACCGTTTATTCATCTCACTTTTGTAAAAGATAAAAAAATAAAAGACATAGGTACTTAGCGAAACTCGAACCTAAGACCTCAAACTAAATCCGTTTCAATGCTCAAATACTTATCCGTTATGTCGTTGGCCTATGCCTTCATTTTTAGTATAACTGAATTGCACTTAAACCATACAACTCTCTGAAATAATTATTTGTTCCTCATATAAGTTACTTCCTAAAAATCTACGAAATTTTTATAATTTTTCTTTTCTTTATATATATATTTTTTGGTATTTTCATCATTTGTTAATTTTTATTATTTTTCTATCTTTTATTAATTTTTATTTTATTTTACTTTCATTATTATTTTATTTTTGAATTAGGAATATTTTTATAAAATAAAAAATGAGGACTACAGAGGGGCAAAAATTAGGTGTCTACAGCTGCCCTTCTTTATGGTGAAGTTTAGATAAAACTTTGCCACAAAGACAAAAATGACACCATTTTTACCTTAGGATGACTTTATCCTAAGGAACGTTAAGACACTTAACGACGATTAGTTTGAAATGAAGAACAGCGAGGGGTAGCACCCTTATGGGTTGATAAGAATCCTTAAAAAAATAATGAGAACTTGGTCTTGTCCCCTATAGGTTGACTAACCAAGGTGGTCAAAGCGTCTTTTGAGTTAGCTAAGGCCTAAAGAATGAAGAAACTTGGTCATGCCCTAATGAGCTGACTAACCAAGGCCGTCAAAGTACCCTTTGAGCTGGCTAAGACCTAAAGAATGAAGAAACTAGGTTGTACCTTAATGAGCTGACTAACTAAGGTGGTCAAAGCACCCTTTGAGCTGGCTAAGACCTAAAACATGAGGAAACTAGGCCGTGCCCTAATGAGCTGACTAAGCAAGGTGGTGAAAGCGCCCTTTGAGTTGGCTAAGACCTAAAGAATGAAGAAACTTGGTTGTGTCTTAATGAGCTGACTAACTAAGGCGGTCAAAGTGCCCTTTAAGCTGGCTAAGACATAAAACATGAGGAAACTTGGTTGTGCCCCAATGAGCTGACTAACTAAGGCTGTTAAAGCGCCCTTTAAGTTGGCTAAGACCTAAAAATAAGGAAAACATGGTTGTACCCTAATGAGTTGACTAACCAAGGCGGTCAAAGCTCCCCTTTGAGCTGGCTAAGACCTAAAAATGAGGAAAACTTGGTTGTGCCCTTAATGAGTTGACTAACCAAGGCGGTCAAAGTGCTCTTTGAGCTGGCTAAGTCCTAAAGAACAAAGAAACTTGGTCGTGCCCTAATGAGCTAACTAACCAAAGCGGTCAAAGCGCCCTTTGAGTTGGCTAAGACCTAAAGAAAGAAGAAACTTGGTCGTGCCCTAATGAGCTAACTAACCAAGGCGGTTAAAGTGCCCTTTGAATTGGCTAAGACCTAAAAATGAGAAAACTTGGTCATACCCTAATGAGCTAACTAACCAAGACGGTTCAAGCGCCCTTTGAGCTGGCTAAGACCTAAAGAATGAAGAAACTTGGTCGTACCCTAATGAGCTGACTAACCAAGGCGATCAAAGTGCCCTTTGAGCTGGCTAAGACCTAAAGAATGAAGAATCTTGGTCGTACGTTGATGAGCTGACTAACCAAGGCAGTCAAAGTGCCCTTTGAGTTAGCTAAGACCTAGAAATGAGAAAACTTGGTCGTACCCTAATGAGCTAACTAACCAAGATGGTTAAAGCGCCCTTTGAGCTGGCTAAGACCTAAAGACAAGGAAACTTGGTTATGCCCTAATGAGCTAACTAACCAAGGCTGTCATAGCGCCCCTTTGAGCTGACTAAGACCTAAAAATGAGGAAAGCTTGGTCGTGCCCTTAATGAGCTGACTAACTAAGGCGGTTAAAGCGCCCTTTGAGTTGGTTAAGACTTAAAGAACGAAAAAACTTGGTCGTGCCCTAATGAGTTGACTAACCAAGGTAGTTAAAGTACCCTTTGAGTTGGCTAAGACCTAAAGAATGAAGAAACTTGGTCGTACCCTGATGAGCTGACTAACCAAGGCGGTCAAAGCGCCCTTTGAGTTGGTTAAGACCTAAAAATGAGAAAACTTGGTTGTGCTCTAATGAGCTGACTAACCAAGACGATCAAAGTGCCCTTTGAGCTGGTTAAGACCTAAAAGATGAGAAAACTTTGAATTGGGATAGTTTTCCATGAGCTTGTTAAATCCCTAAGAGATTATAAGTTGAGGAACATTCTGTGAGTTGGGCAACTAGGAGCCTATGAAACTCTGGATTGGGATTACACTTACGAGCTAGCTAGCTCCCTAAGAGGTTATAAATTGGGACAGTGTTTTGGGAGCCAGCCGGAAGCTTAAGAAACTTTTAGATAAGGATTGCGTTCTATAAGCTAGCTAGTTCCTTGAATGAAAATATGAATCTGGATAGTGCTCCATAAGCTAAATGAAGTGCTAAAGAAGATATAGATAGGAACAGTGCTCTATGAGTTGGCTATATCCTTGAGAAAACGGATAAAGGGTAAGCACCCTTCTGACTCGCTTAAACTCTATTGACAGTTGAAAGTAAAACTAAGGAACATAGCCAACTCGAAAAAAACTCTTGATTTGAGAAATTTACAAATGAGGAATTTGGTGAAAATTGTTTATAACATGAATTGAAAATTTGCTACTATAGATGAAATGGATTGGAAAATGAATGGAAAAACTTGTAACAAGCCTCCACTTTCTATTTTCCTTCTTTTTCCTTGAAAGTTTACTAATGGATACAAATTCTTATTTAAAAGGCAAATGCTATAATCATGTAGGATATCTCATATCCACCTTAGTTTGTAACCTAGACAATGAGCTTCTTGGATATGCCTTAAACATTCATTTCGTAAGGAAAAGGTAACTCACGATTAGTCTAGTTGAAGAGGACTTCCTCATGCACTCTCGGTTTGGATTTTACTCTTGATTACTATTCTAAAAATTATAATCTAGTTTGTAAGTGATACATATTGATCGATTTGTTAAGTCTTTTTGGGTTCAGTATTGTAAATTAGGCTTTTGGTTAAATGGTTTCAAAAGAAGTTAATTCAGAGGGCCTATTTTGAAAGAAGTGCTTTCGTCTAACCCGAGAGGTACAAGTCAAGAACCCTTAGGAATGAACTAGAGGTGTGCTTGCCCTAGTTTTAAAAATAATTTTTATCTTAGATAAATTATTCTTCGGTATTATAGGTGGAAAGGTCTTGTGTTTGAGAATCGAGTGGATAAAAAGGGTTTATGTTCGTGATTTGGATAAAAACCAAAAACTCTTTTTGGTTAAGAATGCGATTCAAGGCCTTGTGTGTTTTTTTTTAGCAACTTAAGCCTTCTTTGATTAGGGATTTTCTTAAGCCTAATATTTGGGCATTTCTTCATTTTCCTTTTTCCTAGTTTTTTTCTTTTTCTTTTTTATTTTTTCTTTTTTTTTTTTTAATTTCATTTCTTTCCTTTCTCTCCCTAAAAATAACTATCTATTTTGTCAAGTTTTTATCTTTGGATGAATCAAGGCCTTAAATCCATAGGTATAAGTTCAGAGTGCATTGGCTTAGGTAAGGTATGTGTAGCCTTTGGGGTATTTCAAAAAAATGTTAGCTCTTCTTCAAAGGGAACAATTTATCAAAAATAAAAATTATCCTTGAATTGTTATTACTGGGGTAAGCACAAATCTATTTTATCCTTCTCTCCTAATTAATGACCCTACCCTCCGAATTGCCCCACTATAGGGTGGTTCTTGACAGGGTTTACATTTGAAATGACTCCAGATCAGTCCAACAGGGTTATTTATTAACATAAATAAATAAGGATCTAATAAAATAATAGTAATAATAATAATTGAGGAATTGAACCTTGACTTGTGATTCGGCTGTGGCATGCTTGTGACGTTGGTGCTCTAACTAAGTGTTCTCGGCATGAATTGTAGTTGCCGAACTTGCTTGTCAGGTAGTATGGAAGCTGTTGCCAACGTGATGGAGCGTTGATTAGAGTCGTAGCACGGACAATGGGTAGTGGTTGAGTTTAGGATGTAGGATCAATTTTTGGATCAGTAACATATCCAGTAGAGAGCAGAGTGACGTTGTGTGGAGAGTGGACTACGGTGTAGGCAGTGGCCAGCAGTGAGGTTTTGTTGAGGATTTGATTGTAAAGGCCAACTATGCGTGCTGTTGAAGATCAGGGATGGTGATCAATGAAATGGTATGGATGTTGTGTTTACTGTGTACTTAGCCCGTGATGGTTACCGTGTTGCAGTAGATGGAGAAGACAAGACGGTAGGCGTTTGTTGGCTATCATGGGTGAGGCAGTGGTGCGAAGTTGAAGACTGTCGATGGAACGCTGCCAAATTGGGAAGTTCGATCGCACGCGTGATAGTGTAGTGGATTTGGCTACTGTCGTGGTGTTAGTGCGATGGAGTTACATTGTACGTACTGTGATGGAGTTATGCAGCACGTATGCATTGGATCTATATCTTCAGGCGTTGTGGCAAAGTGTAGTGTGTAAAAGCGTACTTGGTGGACAGTGGTGTCGCGTCTGGTGATCGGTGTTGTGTGGGTTCACGTAAGCCATCAACAGTGAGGACGTACTACAGTTGTGTCTAGTTTATATGCAGCTCGGTTAGGGGATTAAGGCCGATGTATTGTGCTTGTGTATGAAGTTAGATCAGTCCTCGCGTAATCTGTAGTGGAGTAGCGGTTAGTGCTAATAAGGGTGAAGCCAAGCGTGTTGCGGCATGATCTGTGCAGCTACTATCGGTCAATGTTTAGTGAAGTGTGATGCAACTCGTGTTTTGCTTTGGCAGCGGTATAGTGTGTTGAGCGTGGTGAAGACTAGTTAGACATGGATGGGCTACCACGGCTGCTATAGTGTATTCGACGCAGGGCATTGCTAATCAATTGCAGTTGCATGAAGCTTGGAGTGTATTGCTGTTCATGATCTAGAAGATAGAAAATAGGGAGTTGTGTGGAGTTCATTTTTCATTTATCACAATGGATGAATCCCCGGATTCTTTCGAGAAAGTGTGTGTGTATTTATAAAATCCAAACCAAATCATATCAAATCGTATCTATTGTATCCGATTTGATAATAATTAAACTAGATTCAAATTAATTCAAATTCGATTTAATAAAATCAAACTAGATTCAAATGATTTTAATTAGATATGAATACCGTTTATTCATCTCGCTTTTGTAAAAGATAGAAAAATAAAAGATATAGGTACCTAGTGAAACTCGAACCCAAGACCTCAAACTAAATCCATTTCAATGCTCTAGTGCTTATTCATTAGGCCATTGGCCTGTACCTTGATTTTTAGTACAACTAAATTACACTTAAACCATGTGACTCCCTAAAATAATTATTTGTTCCTCATATAAGTTACTTCCTAAAAATCTATGAAATTTTTATAATTTTCCTTTTCTTTATATATTTTTTTTTTTGGTATTTTCATCATTTGTTAATTTTTATTATTTTTCTATCTTTTATTAATTTTTATTTTATTTTACTTTTATTATTTATTTATTTTTGAATTAGGACCTTTTTTGTAAAATAAAAAATTAGGACTATAGAAGGGCAAAAATTAGGTGTCTACAATAACATCTAAGCACTTCAACATTCATTCAGGTATTACTAATCAAAATAAAAAGATTTACTAACTTAATTTCTAAAAAATAACTAGGGGTATCTCTTTTGCATGACCATCTTCAGTTCCTATGTCAATTTTGCTTAAGGGCCACTTCCCTAACAAACTTTTACATATCCTACACCTCAGTTTTGTAATCTTTGAACTCATATATCAATGATCTGAATAGGTTGCTCTTCCACTATATAATGCTTTTGTAGATTTGCTAGCCTTATTTCTATTGCCATGTCTAGATTCTTCATAAATTTCCTTAATATAGGTACGGTTAACACATTGTGACATCCTATTAACATTGGCAGTAAAGCAAGTTGATATGCTACATTTCCATCTCTTTCTAACACTTCCAAAGGTTCAATGTAATATGAACTTAGCCTTCCAATCGTTCCAAATAGCTTAAATCCTCAAGATGGACTTATTTTTACATATACATGGTCTCTAAATTGAAATTCTAATGGTCTTCCCTTTAGATCCACACAACTCTTATAATGATCTTAGGCTACTTTCATCCTTTTTAGAATAAGCTTCACCTTGTCGTTAGTTTGTTAAATCAATTTAGGTCCCATTATTGCATGCTCTTCACTATGCCAGTATAATAGTGATAAGCACTTTCTTCCATACAATGTTTTGAATGGTGCCATTTGTATGGTTGCTTGAAACTGTTGTCATAACCAAACTTTATTAGTGGCAAATATTGATCCAAATCCCCTCTAAAGTCTAATATACAACCTCTAAGCATATCTTCTAATATCCAATTGTTCTCTCTACTCAACTATCCGTTTGTAGATGATAGGCTATACTAAAGTGTAATTTTGTTCCTAAAGATCAATGTAAGCTCTCCCATAATTTTGATACAAATTGACTATCTTTATCGAAAATGATACACTTTGGTACACCATGCAATCAAACAATTCATCACACATATAACTTAGCCAACTTCTCCATTGAATCGCCAAGTCAATAAGCTAGGAAGTGTATACCTTTCATCAATCTATCAATAATTACCTAAATAGAATCAAGTCCTACCTTTGTTCTAAGAAGTCTTATCGCAAAATCCATCGTTATATTATCCCATTTCCACTGAGGTACCTTTAATGGTTGCAACAATCTACTAGGTCTTTGATGCTTAGCTTTGACCTGATGACACTTAGTACAACTTGCAACATATTGATTCACATCGTATTTTCATTCCCTTCCACTAGTACATAGTTTTCAAGTTTTTGTACATCTTATTTCCTCTAAGGTATAATGTATACCCAGTAACATGTGCTTTAGCCATGATCTCTTACTTCAATTTTGCATCATCAAGTACATAAACTCATTTTTTAAATCTCGATAACCCTTTTTCATTAATATGAAAATCTAATATTTCCTAAGTTTAACCATTCTTTCATTGATTTTAAACTTAGATCTTATTCTTTTTCTCCAATAGTGTCAGTTATACAACTAAGTTTATCAATTACACTTCATCATCATGCCACTTAAACTCAATTCTTAGTTTCTCAAATTCTTTAATAAAATTCTTTTGAGTGGTTAATAAGGAAACTACTTGCTCATGATTTCCATAGCTTAAAGCATCATCTACCACATTTGCTTTGTTAAGGTGATAATTAATAGTCAAATCATAATCCTTAATTAACTCTAACCATCGTCTCCATCTTAGATTGAATTATTTCCAAGTAAAGACATACTTTAGACTCTTGTGATCAATATAAATCTCATAGTGTTGACCATATAGGTAATGTCTCCATATTTTCAAAGCAAAGACAATAGTTATTTATTCCAAATCATGTGTTGGGTAATTTCTCTTTCTCAATTAATTCAATGATTGATAATTTCACACCATAACTTTTAGTCTTACCAATATATACAATATTTCCATCATCTAGTATTACTACGATACTTCGATAATCCACTTTCGCCTTATGCTTCGACTACCAATCAATCACCACAATAACATCATAACCACTTATAGTTAACACTATCAATTTAATTGGAAATTCCCTTTCTTAAATCATCACACATCCTTTATTTGCTACTTTTCAAGTGGATATATGCTCTCCTATAGAGATTCTTATTCTATACGTAGTTTTCATTTCAACTACTTCAACTCCATAGTGTTACACAAACTCTTGACTAATAAACAAATGACATGCTTCCATATCAAACAATGCAAATGTAGCTCGTCCGTTTATGTTCACATGACCTATTATATTATTATCATAATTATTAACAAGTTTTAAAAACTTATTATACTTCTACTAACTACCATATTACTTAACACATATGATTATCTCATTAAGCATATTTTATGCTATAACTATTAATTAGCAGTCAATGTTAGTATACATACCTTTTAGTAAGCTTGGTTTACCTCTACTGTACCATCATCATCATTATCCGAACCTTTATAGAAATATTCTTTCATCATTTGGTTAAACTCCTTGGCATCCTCATCCATACTTTCCAACGCAAAGACACGTATAAGGACTATTGTAATATTCGTTCCTCCAGCATTCTTAGCTTTAGGTCTAAACTGCGTATAGTATTTAGAAAAGTAACTAGTTCATCCACAATGATAACATTTCACATTCTTCTTCCTTAGGCATTCTCTAGATATATGATTTTGATTTCTACATAGATAACATTTGCCTTTTAATTATGCACAATGGTGAGGATAGTGTTGGTCTCTACATTTCCAACATTTGATATTTCCATTTTTATTATAGAAACTGAACCCTTTGTCTAATTATGTTGCTCTACTAGTCATTATAGCTAACTTATTTCCATTTTTGTTTGAATTGGTACTTCCAACACTAGAGAAAGATCTTTTGAAAGTAGGCCTAAATCAATTCATCCTATTGAACTTCTTGCTTTACTTTAACTACATTAGTACTCGATTTATTTTCAAGCTGATGTACCTTATCTACCACCCCATTATAAGTTTTAAAACCATAATCCTTAAGCTTACACCCCATCATAAGCTCAAATCCTTTAGGAAATAGATCATTCTTGAGTTATGGGTTATCTCGATATGATTGTGGTGCATATTGAATCAATCGATTAAACTCTGTTTCATATTGTGCCATATTCATCGTACCCTTTTTCAAACCCATTAAATTCTTAGTCGTTTGATTTTGAACACATAGGAAAATATTCATTCTTAAGCTCTTCTTCGAATATTTGCTATGTAAGTGGTCCTAACAAAGTTTGTCCTTTCGAGTCCCACCATATTCATGCCCCAAACTTTAGTAAGAAAGTTTCATGTAAAAGCTTTTATGCTTTCGGTACTTGAAAAGCTTCAAAACATCCCTTGATTTGGGCCAACCAATCATCAACTACAGCTAGTTTTCCTATTTCTCCTTCATAATACCAATTAGCTTTGATAAACTCCGTGAGCTTACTAACTTTTGGTGGTTGTTGTTCCCTTGGCTCCACTTTAGGTTGCCTTCTTCCTATAGTATTTCCATCGGCTATAAGATGTTAAATTAAATCTCCTTGTTGTTAGATCATAGTATGCATATTCATCATCATTTATCCAAATTAAGTAGGATCTAATATATTTGGAAGAGGTGGTGGTGTTGGTAAATTGTTCCTTGGTTAATCTTGTGGTGTAGGTGGAACTGGAGGTGGTTTTCTATTTCTAGTTTGTCCATTTCCATTCCTGTTTCCTTTGCTTAGCAATGTTACTTAATTATTACAATAATTCACTTAAACATGTACTCAAAATCCATTTACTTATTGGTTAGTATAATTATTTGAAACCTCTACTCAATCCTCTAACTACATATTTCTTACTCACTTTATCACCATAAACTTCTAACTACAAATCTTTTGACGATTATTCATTTTCACCAAATTACCTAAGTTAAGCATATCCTATTTATACATAACAATATAAACACAATTCCCTATAGCATCCAATTCTTAGTTCAATAAGAAGTAGCATTGATTTAACAACTATAAATTCAGTATCACCTAAATATATTTATAAACTATCGCATCACCTATGATCACCCTTATTCTCTAAAACATATGATGATACTAAAGAATCACTTGTAGCAAATTAACATTATACTTACTTCATCGTTAACTTTACTAATTTTCATGGTATAACTTTACAACTCAAAAATATGCATCAAAACTTGAGCTTTACCTCAAGATATTTACATTAAACTTGAACTTTTTACATTGTGGATTACATATAAACATAATTATACAAACAAAATTTACATTAGGATTTCCTAATACATGAGTTCTATATGCATCATTCTTACCTCAAGCACAAAATTCTATTTACACTTTCAAAATACTATTTACATCAAAAAGAGACCAAAACATTTAGATAACTAAATACATAATATTAGCCATAAGATCTAAAAGTTCCAAAAGTGGTCAACTCCTGTTCACTCCATCCATCATATTTGTCTGATGTTACAACATTTTCCATAAGAAACCAAATTTCATGATCATTTAAGTCTACATCATCATTTCCTATTTCTGAATCAGAATTTATTACAATAACTTAGGTACCTTAAGATTATATATGACTTCTTATACATCCTCATTATCCTCATTTGCTAACTCATGTTCTCCATTTTGGTTCACTTCTTGTCCCTAATTAACCTTTACCTAAATTCCTACTTGATTCTTAAAATTAGCCATTGCCTTAGTTTTAATTTCCTCTTCAATCTGATTTTCAACTTCTACTTGAGCTATTGTTGCCTCAAAGTTATACTTAAGATTTGCCTTAAGATCTTCTTCCTAAAAATTTTCACCTACATTTACTTGTTGAACTGGAACTAGACTCTTAGGAGGTTTTATATATGGTTTAAGCTCATGTGATTGTAAGGGTACTTTAATTCCTATATTGCCAATTGACAGAAATCTAAGAAACCAATCTATACTCCTTGATGGATAGTCTCTAGGTATATAAGGAGTTTTTATTCGTGTTTGATCATAACCAAGTGGATAATTCTTACCAGGTTCCACTATAGTAGAAAAATATAACATCGAGACCATCATCGATACAATCCCCTTACCTTGCATATACTTTTTCTCAAAAGCTGCAACTATAGTGTGTTCATTTATAAAGTTCATCCTCTATAATCTTCCAATCATTTGTCATACTTTAAGATAATCCCATCTTATAAGTGAATGTAATCTCTTCTATTGTATAAAATATTATCTAATAAGCCAATTCCAATAGCAAGTTTTGTAACTGAACTTGATATTCAATAGGGGATTCATCTCTTTCTTAACTAAACTGTATCCAAGCATAAATAAACCTATATTTACAAACCTGAAAGTAAATACAAGACAACACAAGTTTGATTAGTATTATCCTTTATTTGTTTTATTTTATGTTATTTAAGTTCTGATACATATATAACTTAGATATATAACTATAAATTTAAATCTTTTATGCCTACTTACTTTCCCCACTCTCAGTGTTCCTAATGTCTAATTCATTTTAATTAGATACTTCAAAGCCTGGTTCTTTACAAACCATGCTCTAATAGCACCTAGAAACTATTATGCCCCAAACTCGATGAGTCATAATAATCTTGCCATGTAAACTAACTTAGGCTACAATCTATCCCTTGCAAACATAGGTATAGCCCATATAAGGCAAACGATGACTCAACTAGCTTTGAATCAGCCAAATTGGCACCTATAGTAAATAAGACCTATGGAGTAACATTTTACAATATACATATTCTTATAACTATAAATAGATCAGTTCTTATAGGTAACCTTATATACATAAAAAATTCCATAGTTTTCAAAATAAACTATACATCTCTACAGGAGAACTACATTACATATATATAGACATAACAATAAGCCAACGAAGACTATAAAGCCTCCCAAGAAGACCTTATAATCCTCCTACAAAAGAAAAACAAAAGTGTCATGGGCTTTAATCCATTCATCAAATTTCACGACTTTGCACCCCAACTCATTAGAACTAACCTATGGATAATGGTATTAAGGCATCTTCTAGTCCTAGTCTATATTTATAAAACAATTTATTAGGATGTGATCTCAATTAGCTTAGTAAGAATGGATAGTGTCATAAGAATACATTACAAACATGGTTGTTTAATCATTAATTAAATACAAATGCAACAAACAAATGATATAGCATCTCAAATGTTTAACCAGTTTATTGTGAAGTTAGAGTAATTTTGTCCACTCTAACCTAAATTTCGAGGAGTTTCAACATGAAATTATCAAACTAAATCTAGGCTTTTGTAATGGAGACTCTTCTCCCTAGTAGACAACATTCAAACCATGTTTCCAAACCTTACCGCGACTCCCTTTCTTATCACTTAGATCGATTAAGGGTGGAAAAAGGATCATTTCTACTATCCTCATTGAAGTGTTAATATTTAGTTTGACAAACTAATTGTTACCCCTATTGGGTTATTATGAATGTCAAGTTAGGTCTTTAATCAATTTAAGGTTAGTCTGGATTATTAAGTAATCAACCAAGTTCATACATACAAAACAATATATATTCAAGCAAAAGACAACATCTTAGATTTCAACTCCTAATCATTAATCAGTATCTTAAGCACACACATAACACGTGTACATCTAATCTAATTACAACCACAAACAAGCATTCTTACTCCTCTAAGTATCTTAATATGATACTTCAATATGCTATTAAGCATCAATCCTAACTTACCTTCACTTTTTAGCAGTTACTCATGATCGTGACCTCCTTGATCTTCATTTACCCTTAAAAATGCACAATAGATTAGTTTTCAAGCCTTAATTCCTTAGTCATTAGTTTGGTTTATATGTTTTTTATTGTTTAGTCATAAATTTCATAAGTTATTTTCCTTTTAAAATCATGATTTCTTAACCAATTAATGATTTTTAAAAATTACCCTAATTGGTCAAATCCTCCAAGCTATTATCTAAGTGGATTTATAGTGGTTTTCTTTAGTCTAATTCCTCTAAGCTATGCTCTAAGTTGCTTTATAGTAATTTCCTTTAATAAAAAAATCCTTTAAATTTCTCTCTGAGCTACACCAAGGTTATTTATTATACCAATTTTATCCTCTAAGACATCCTTTGAACTTCTTTAAGTTAAACTCCTTATTCGATAATCATTTAAGCTATCCTTTGACTTTGTTATCTATAGAAGTTTTAATAAAATCATCCTTTGACTAATCCTTTACTTCTCCTATTTTTATCTTTTATTCAACATTTTTGCTTCTGACCTACCATTTGAGCATCAATTTATTGCATTATTCATTATCAAAATCCTCTAAATCATTCTCTACCTTTTATCAATGTCCTATAATTAGTTTATTTTCAAACTTTCTTCTGATTTACATTTATGAAGTAAGTTTTTAAACAACATATAACATTTGAACAAAGCTTTCCTGGCTTCATTCCTTCCCACTTCCTTATATATCCCATCACAATTCATCAATTATTTCAAATTCTCAATTGGTCAAATACTAACTTTATTATTTAAAGCCAACTTCCCACTTGTCATCACTTCTTACTTCAACAACCAATCTAACTACTCTAGAACAGTGTACACATTCCAAAATACAATTAAAACTTAGCAGCTAATTGAGATTATTAAAAGAGACACATTATTTTCATTAAATACACTATTTTAGGCTCAAAAATCAAATAAAAATATGAAAAATAGTACCATGAAAAACTTGGGCATATAAATTTAGTATTAACTTATGATGGTTTGTAGAAAAAATTTGACGTAAAACTACATCATTTACCAATTTTATTTCAGCATCGAAAATTGTATGATTTCTTTGATTTCATAAGGACATATATATTAGCTACTAAATTTATACATTATGATATTTTTTTCTAGATTTTATATACAAAAATATGTAAGATTAATTTTTTTCATAATTTTCTTGGAATTTTTAATATTTTTATAAATTTTTACAAAATTGGACAAGAAAGGATACACACAAGAAAATTGGCCTCTGATCACCAGTAACTACTCCCTCCTTATCAATGACACTAAGTGGTGGTTGTAGCTTTTACTAGTGATGTTGGTCAAGCTCTAACAACTCCTTAAGCCAATGTATCCTATGTTGCTCATATTGTACCAGTTTTGTGTAATTTTTTCCTAATTTAATTCTTTAACTTCCCAAATCCAATACTTAATTTTCTTGAACCCTAATTTGCATGTACTATATGTTGGAGAAGATCTCTGTATTTTTGTTAACTTGGAAAATTCATGAATAAATTTTCTTCTCTCTCTTCATGGATTTTCCCTTAAATACTTTACCTAATTTGCATGTAATTTTATCTTCAAACTCCAACAATTGCCCTTAATCCTTCCACATGCCCTAAAATTCAATTCCTAGTTGCCCATGAGTTTTTTCTTTTAATAATTTTTAAAGATTTTTTAATTGATTTTCTTAAGTATTTCAGCCTAAAATGCCTATATTAAGGTATTTTAACTAAATACGGGTATATGCACATACTTAAAAATTACACATGATGCATACGTATATATTATTTTATGTCCCATATAAATTTTATTACATATACAATTTATCACTAAAAGTTTATGAACTAACAAAATCTATTTTACGT
The DNA here is from genome assembly GCA_024138015.1 of Lumnitzera littorea. Lineage (NCBI taxonomy): Eukaryota > Viridiplantae > Streptophyta > Magnoliopsida > Myrtales > Combretaceae > Lumnitzera > Lumnitzera littorea. The sequence goes on from JAMXBB010000008.1 coordinate 25,536,972, forward strand.
GATTACGACGAATAATACTTAATGTAGTTAAAATATACTATTTTAGCCATATTATTATTATTTTATTATTTTTTAATATCTGGGTCCACTTGGTCTCCCCCTTTAGTGTCTCGAGCCTATTCATAATTTTTTAGGTTAATCCAATTAGTTTTACCAATACCCTAAATTTACCTTTTCGATTCCTTTTTGCCAACTATGAGGCACACCATATATATATGCATGTTGACAATTTTATTAAATATTAATATAACATACATAAAATATCAAAATCTTAATTAAAAATCAACAAAACCTATCCAAGTACTTGGGGAAAAATATAGAATTCATCGTGGCAGCCTCTAAGCATATGAATTTGCTAAATCAAAAGCTTAATTGAGGACTTAAAGCCACCTCATGCTTAGAACTAAGGGAAAAAGTAAGAGAAAAAGAAGACGAAAAAGAAAGAAAAATATAGCCAGTTGGGAAAAGCATAAATAGGACTTTAGGATGATAGTTTAAACATTTAGTAACCTAGATCACTCAAGGAACATTCGGAAGGAATTTTAGAAAATTAGCAAAATAAAAAATAATAATATTAATTCAATAAAAGAAAACAAAGGAAGGTTCGACTTACTCCAATTCCTAATCAAAACCTTAATTTGCTATTGAACTCCCCTACCACCAACCAATCCACCTACCGCTTAGGTTGTCTAACATAATCCCACCAGTCGACGGTAGCTAGGGCTTCGATGAACATTCGGTTCAATTTTTCATTTAATTTCTAAAAATAGTAAATTATTTAAGGAAATTTAAAAAAATTTATTTCTAGGTTATTTTAGATGTACTTTCATTTGGTGTAATTATTTTGATAAAATTTTAAGTATTTTCTATAATTGCTTAATAGATGTATTATTCATTCAAATTTTAAAATAAAAAATAAATTTATTAAATTGTTGTTTTGGGCATAAAATTTTTTTTGTAGAATACATATTACATCTAGTTTGATGTTATGTAGCCAAAATTTAATTTCACATATATTTAGTATTTATTGCATATTAGACCTTAAAAAATGGCTAAAATAGGTCAATTTATGAAATAAATTGATTTTAGGGAAACAATTGATGAAATTGGGATCCAATGAATTCTACATGCTTGTAATTATATCGGGATAGGATAGAATTAATTTTATATGAAAATCATATTATTTGCCTAATTAATCATAATTTCTAGGGAAAAATGTAATATTAAATATATATGCAATAAACCCTATAGCAAGAAACCACTTGCTAGCTAAATTCGCTATATTTTTTTTAGTCTATAAAAATTTGTGTGGAATTAATCGGTGCTCCTAGCTATTTATTATGAATTTTCATAGTTAAATAGCGTAAATTACTAACTAGGGCATGTATTTAACATTACTAGGCTAAAATATAATAAATATTTAATTAAATCCTATACATATCTATATCTATGAGGTTTGGTTAGGATGAGTTTCCATCATATTTTGTGATAATTATATGACCTATGCTACAATATACACATGTTAGGGCTATAGATTACTTATATTGCTAAGTTATGCTATGAAACTATATAAAATGTAGTCTATTTATATAATATGGACACAATATGATAATGCTTGTTATATTGACATAAAGGTATAACAGAAACTAAAAATACCCTTTAAAAGTTATCTCTAGAGATAAAACTTGTATTACATTTCGTCGAGTTCATACGAATCCGATGATACCACTTTTACTAAAATTGGATAATCCTAAGTAATAAGACAAGTGTTTTTATAATTTTATGAAAACTGAGAAACTACAATGATCTGATCATAATTGAAACGTAAATTGATTAATTAAATATATGTTTCAATGCAGTTAAAATGATATATTATAAGTAATAATATAACTACATATATTATTAATGCTCACTAATTTAATAAAACTTATATACTAAAACTATAATAAATACATATCTAAATATAACTGAACTTTATCATATAGGAATAATAATATACTTCCAATATGTTTATATATTTATGTATATAACTTCAAGATAATACACAAAGTAAATAAAACCTTAACGTTTTTGTAAATTTTACGAATACTAAATCTAGGTTTTGATATATATATAGGATTTCCTAATGAATAGAACGTCAACAATATATACTTACCTTAGTGAGCATCGATATAGTTAAGTTGGGATCATGGCTTTACTGCTTGTTGGTTAAATATGCTTCTATTTATGGTTGTAAATTAGCTATCTATGCGAATGCTATGCGTGTGATTGGTATTCTATTTATGACAAGAGTTGAACTCCTTAGTGTGTTGTTTTGTATAGTATTATAATATTATATTGTATGATCTTGTTTAGTCTCCCTTAAATGAAACTAATGATGATTTGACCACTAACATAATTGGCCATACATAGCAACCTATTAGGGGGAAAATTAAGTGTATCAAACCAAATACCAACTCCCTTCAATGAGGATAGTGGAAATGATCCTTTCCTAATTCTTAATAAAACTAAGTGATAGGCGAGGATGTTACGGCAAGGATAGGGGCCATGGTTCGAAGGTGGTTTAGAGATGAGGATGTTCTTCATTGCATAAGCTTAGGTTTAGACTGATTTGAGTTATAGTAAACTCCTCAATCTAATTAGAGCTGACATAATATCTATAACCTCACAATGGACTGAATAACATTGTGCAATGCTGCAAATGATTGATTACTATAATTAATAACCTTGCTTGTGTTTATATGGTACTCCTCTATCTTTGTCTTGCTTATTAAGCTAATTTTGTTCATATCCTTATAGACTTTTCTATAGGTAATGAGTAAAAGTTTAAGATGAACAAACATCACCACCTCTAGGTTAGTGCACAGTTAGCTAGGAAAGCGAGGAAAGGACGAACCATTGAATCTAGCTTTTGACTTTTCTTTTTGTTTTAGGGGAACTATCTAGGAATCCTTAGGACACCTACTAGTTTCCTATATTATTGTAAATAGACTTCATGGCTTGTGACTTTTATAAGCTCTTAATGTTGGTTACAACTCTCTATATGAAAATACTTATATAAATATTGTTATTTTACTAAACAAGAAGTTGTTAGGAATAGGTATTTTAAAAAGTTATACCAAATGTTTAATTAATAACAATTGTCATATTAGATGCTTCAAGCTGGTTATGTCGTGTACACCTTATGTAATCTACATCTATGATAGTAGTTGTGAGGTCAACTTCTATCTTAAATTAGTTTATACGGTGGGATTGTTATGATTTTTCTTATGTAGGGTGCAACAACATTTGAATAATTATCGATGAGATCACAAATTCATCAGCAAATATTGTTGCCTTTGTTATATTAGAGTCGGATCCACCAAGTGAGGTCTAATATAATCAAACATAAACCTTTGTTGTTTCTTGTTGCTGGCAAATTGCTTGAAATTGCCTAAATACAAAAAGATGAAGAAAAATCAATGTCAAAAGTAGCTCAAGAGAAATAAGAAGAAAGAAGAAAAGATAATAAGAGAGAGAAATGGTTAGAATAATAAAGCCATAAGCCTTCTTAATCTCACAATCTCGAGTAACAACTTCAAAAATTTGATGGGAGGCCAATACACTTGTTAATTTATAGTATAGCAGATTTGAGCTTAGATGTTGATCCCTCAAAGAGTATAAGTACTAACAGTTACTATAACTTAATTATCTACTTGGTAAAATTAATTTTATTAAAATTAAACGTCAATTACTTTCCTTCAATTGAATGAAAACTAAATTAAACTCAACTAAAATTAAAAGATGGGACTATAGAATAAAGAAACCTTGAAATTGCAAGATGGATATCTAGATGTTGTTTTACCTAGAGATTAGCATGCAACAATTGAAAGGTTCTAAATCCTTCCTTGGTTTAATTAAATTAGATAATTCCTTTTTATGTGTTAAGAGGAATCACCTCACTTATTATATCTTAATCTTAACTACACTTTATCGGAACTACTTCTGCAATATAATATGTTAAGACAATATTAAGAACATGAGTTCTCTTCAATAATTCTAGAGAAGCATCCATAAGAACTTCGTTGCTTATCGCCAAGACTATAAATATTCTATTCAATCATACCAAATATAATTAAACACTTGGTCTTGCAACCCTTAAGCATAATATCAAATAATTAGGATTAAAACTATACAAATAATAACCAAATCAATGAAGCACACATAATTGAATTAATACAAACTAGGGATTCCATTGAAATTAACAAAAAAAAAAAAAAACTTTACATGTCAACTCTAATCTACACAAGGAAACAAGCTTTCATAAAAACAATGGAAAGAAACAAAACAAAATATAATATGAATGGTAAAAAGTAGAAAATACCAATAGATCCCTAAGAATGGCTATTTCTCTCTCTAACTCTTGAAGTGTGGCTTTCTATTTATCAAAACTTCTCAAAAGGACTCAAATAAGGAAATTTCTCATGCAATGGTTGGCATGATTCTCATTGTAATTAAAACTCCTATAATTCCTTGAAAATTTTGGACAAAAGGATCATGGGTAGAAGCATGGCCGTGATCTTCAACCAAGATCTTCTTTGATAATTTTTTCTTAGCAAAATTCTTCTTCTTGAATTACTATCTTTAATTATTTCTTTAGACGAGTGGAAATGTCTTCTAGTCATCCTCCATTTTCAAGGATTCTTAAACAAATCCTACTCTTTCCACTTCAATAACTCATTTAAATCCTTAAATCAATAATTCACTTAATTATGCACTGAATTCATTAAAATTACATTAAAATAATGGGAAATCATTATGAAAACTTATCAACAAACGTGTGTAATTTGAAATTCATCATTTTTTAATATGAGGATTCTAAATCTAAATGTATAGTCCTTAGTCAGTTTATATGTTTTACAAGGAAGTGAATTATGATACTCTAAGTATAGCTCCTTATTACAAGTTTTTGTTGTGATTTTATTATGCCAATAAAAAGATGTTTTGAAAGTTTTATGTGGTTATGGAAGTTAGATCGATAGGTCTATTTCAGGTTAGCCTTATCCTTAATGTAGAGATAGTGTAATGAACCATCTCTCAATCATCATGCGTTGAGGAAAGAAAATGTATAAATAGATGCCTTAAGAGTATGGTGTTGCATGCTTCTACTTTGGTATGTGATAGGAATCAACCCCTTGGACTGATCATACATAGCCAAGCTAGAGGACTCTAGGGACTCACTTGAAGACTACTATCTCGAAGCCCCATCCAAGATGGGAATTCTAACCCTAACCTCTATGATTCCCATTACTGTTAACCTAACTACCATGCTATCATAAGGGTTAGACTTGTCAAATAGTTATGTCATGACATAACATCTAAGCAAATAGCCTCCAAAGACTATCCATGTCGAGCTTTGAGTCGCCTACTAACATCTGACCCTAACCCAAGTTAGATACTCTCGAGCAAATGACTGATTGAGCTTCAACTTCATTTGACTACAAACTCCCTCTTTTCTTCATTTCATTTGAGTTGTGCTATATTTCAAAGCGACTAAGGACTAGTCACCATATGATATGTGTCTTCTAGCACAACATTCTAGAAGAATTCTTTATTTTTTTGTATAGAGTATTCTTTATCTCTTTTATGCTTTTTAGCATGTTTTATATGTCCTATTTATAGAATGCCCTTTCGTTTTTTCATACATGTAAAGTAACCTTAGTAGATGAGTATATAAACCCCTACTTAACATATGTAGACAACAACTTCATTAATTAGAATGTTCTTTAAGTTTTCCTTAAGCAACCCTAGTGTTCTCATTTCCTTTCAACTCTTATATATTTCCTTCAGCAAAGAGTAATAGTGAGTGATGCTATAGTTTAGATCAATAAGTCATGTTCGATAGATTGTAGACTGAGTAAGATTAATTGGTGTGTCATATTTAGTTGGTAGCTACCTGAACTTTTGCTAGCTTTTCTTTTTCCTTTCGGTTCGTTAATGTTGTAGTGCTCCTCCATGTGTTTACCCTCGGAGATGCATTAGTTATTATAGTATTAAAGCATGGTTCCAAGAGAGAGTGTGTGAAGTTGCAGTAAAGTCTTGGTTCGTGTTTGCTATTTGTAGCTGTTGTATTCCTTTTATAACTACTTCAGTGTGTTTGTATGGAGTAAGTTTGGAGTTGTGAGATATGTAGTGAAGATTTATGTATTTGTAATTGTGGTTCCATTATTTTTACTTTGTTTTTCACTATGAAAATAAAGCAAGCTCATTTCTACCCAATTTGAGTGATTATTAGGTGTTGAAGTTGTTAAAGTGTGTTAGTTGAAGTTTTGGGTCGTAAGGTAGCAATATTTTTCATACATTGTGTTGTTTATCCATTTGAGAAGTATTGTACCATGTTGGATTTGAGTGTTTAAGGTGTTATTAGTGACCACAGTAATGGTGTTCAACCTAATCATGGACATAATGGTAGTAATACTCCAATGTCAGTTGATGAAAAGCTCGATGGACTCACTAATCTTGTTGAGAGCCTAGTTACTGCAATGTAACTTAATAAGCAATAACCCTAGGATATACTGCAATGTAACTCACCCAAAAAATTTCTAAAGAGAGGCTATGGCTAGGGTAGTTGAATCAACTGCCTAGTTCGACCCTAACGAGTTGGAGGAGTTGCAAACCAAGTTGTTAGGCAAAAGCTAGAGTTGGAAGAGATAGAAGATGATGATGAAGAAGTAGATGAGGAGACTGATGAAGGGGCAGAAGAAAAGCTAAGTACTATTAAGCATGAGAGTGAGGACACCGAGCTCCTCAAGGACTTGACAATGTTAAGGTCCAAATTCTACCCATTAGTGGAAGTGAAGATGTAGATGAATACTTGGAGTGGGAAGAGAAAGTTGAGAAGGTGTTTCATTGCTATGAATATATAAATGCTATTAAGGTCCAACTTACTGCATTGAAATTTATTAGGTATGCTACTATGTGGTGGAAAAATCTAAATGCAGCTAGAGTAAAGGATAGAAGATGAGGTATGAGAACCTAAGATAAGATGAATAGATTAATGAAGGGTAGACTTTTGCTTGAGACCTACTTGGAGGATACATTTGCAAAGCTGTAGGAACTTCGTTGAAGAGGTTGATTTGTTGATGATTATATGAGAGAGTTTCAGATGCTCATGATTCAAGCAAATGTGGAAGAGCTAGAGGCTCGCATAGTATTGAGATTCATTTTTGGACTCAAATATGAGATTCGTAATATTGTGGAAGTGCAGAGGTTCTATACCTTAGAGGAGGCAATTAAGATAACGTAGAGGGTTGAAAAATAGAGAAAAAGTGCTCTAAGCCAACTTGAACCAACATTCTCCTGAGCCCCTATTTTATGCCGACCTATTCAAGTTAAGCCAAGGAGGCTATAACAAGTCGAGGAGAGGAATGACTGACCTAATGATAAACGAACAGGACAACCGAGCCAATTTGAGGTCAGATCGACCACGAGGACATATGAAAGAGGCCAAACCTCTAGATAGAAGACCAGGGAGGTGAAGTGCTTTAAATGTTTAGGCTTCTAACACATGGCTATTGAGTGTTCGAATTGATGTGTCATAATGCTTTGAAGAGATGTAGTTGATAGCACTGACAAGAGTGAGCTTAAGGATATTAGAAAAGCCCAAAGTTGAAGAGTAAGAGGAGACTTGTACATATGCCAACTAAGGAGAAGTGATAACCCTAATATTAATGGAAGTACTAAGTTCCTTGTCAAACTTCGAGGAAGACCAAAGGGAAAATTTATTCCATACTAAGTGAACCATCAAAGGACGGTTGTTCACCATCATAGTGGATGGAGAAAGTTATACTAACATAGTTGCATGGTCCTTCATATGGAGATTAGGTCTACTTACCTCTATGCATCCCCAACCTTACAAGCTACATTAGCTTCATGACATGGGTTCTTTGCATATGACTAAACAAGTAGCCATGCTATTTAGTGTTGAGAATGTGTATAAGGATGAAGTAGTGTATGATGTCATTCTTATGGGAGCTTTACATCTATTACTTGGAAGGCCATGGTTGTTTGATCGAAGTGTTACTCATGATGGATACGTGAACACCTATGCCTTTATTAAGGACGGAAAGAAGATCGTGCTGCAACTTATGACATCGACCTAAGTAAATGAGACCTATAATCAACTCACCTGAGCTAGTAAAAAGAAGGCCTTAATGATGAGTCAAAGAGAGCTTCAAGCTACTAAGAAGGCCGAATAGCCATTGTTCCAATTGACTAGAAGATTAGTGGAGATGAGAGATTTAGAGGATGTTCTTGATGAAATCTAAAGGCTAATTGATGAGTTTTCTAAACTATTTCCTAAGGAATCACTTAAAGGACTACCCTTAATCTAAGGCATAGCACACTATATTAGTCTATAGCCAGGCGCTACCTTACCAAATCGACTTGCATACAAAATGAACCTTGAATATGCTACTGAGTTGAAAAGACAGGTGGATGAGCTCATAGAGCGAGGATATGTGAGAAAGAGAATGAGCCCTTATGTTATACTACCTTTACTTGTCATGACCCTTATTTTGGTCCCATTCTTGAGCAATATCGAAAGGAGTTGCTATTAGATGATATTATCTTAAGGATGGCTACTTGTTCATGGACTGAAGGCTACGTATATCAAACTATTCCACACATGAGTTGTTAGTAAGAGAGGCTTATAGTAGTGGATAATTTGATCATTTTTGAGAGACCAAAATAGTTAATCTATGAAAGGAAAACTTTTACTGGCCTAGTTTGGCTAAGATTATCCATAGGTAGTTGGAAGTTATGATGTGTGTAAGAGAGCTAAGGGGAAAAGAGAGCCCCATGGAGAGTATATACCCCTACTAACACTTAACTTACCTTGGGTTGACTTCAACATGGACTTTGTTTTAAGGTTGTTCCAGACATCTGGGAAAAAAGATTCTATCATTGTTTTAGTGGACCACTTTAGTAAAATGGCACATTTCATCACATGCTATTGAATTAACGATGCTTTATGTACTGTTGATTTGTTTTTGTAGATAGTTGTTTGACTACGTGAAGTGTTAAAGACTATTGTTTTAGATCAGGACACAAAGTTTTTGAGCTATTTTCGGAAGACTCTTTGGATAAAACATGGAACTAAACTTATGTTCAGCTCTAATAGTCACCTTCAGATTAATGATGGCTATGCTGAAGTGGTGAATGGGGTGCTAGGTAACTTACTTAAAACTATTATAGGAAAGAACTTGAAGAATTGGGATCTATGTCTACCAGTTGTCAAGTTCACATATAATCAAACCATCTATAGCACCACTGGAAAGATCCCATTCGAGGTTATCTGCAGCCTCATTCCTACTATCCCCTTAGACCTAATCAGTATCCTCGCAGTTGTTGAAGAATGTCAATTTTGACTCAACGGAGCTTAAGAATTACAAGAGCTACACAAGACTGTAATAAGGAAGATTGTCATGTTCAATTAGAGACAATAAGAGATTAGTAGTCAATGCCCCTAAACTGTTTCTTTCACGCCAGGAGACTTACTATGAATTCACCTCAATCGTGAACAATTTCTACACTTGAGACAAAACAAGTTATGTCTACGAGTTGATGGTCCATTCAAGATTCTATAGAAAATCAACTATATTGCTTACTAGTTTGAATTGCCTAATGACTATGGTGTTTCCTTTACTTTCAATGTATCTAACCTAATTCCCCACTAACTAAAAGAATAAGAAGATCCCATAAGTTTTGCAAAAGAACAAGAATTAGAGACTACTTTAGATTTGAGGACAAATCTTTCCAACCTCTAAGCTGATCATATGAGTCAACCTCCTAGACCGATCACACATAGTCGAGTTAGAGGACTCTAAGGATTCACTCGGAGAATATTATCTCGAATCCCCATCCAAGATGGTAATTCTTATCTTAGCCTCTATGATTCTTACTATTGCTAACCTAACTACTAAGTTGTCACATGTGCTAGACCTATCAAATAGCTATGTCATGAGACAACATCCCAATGATAGCCTCCAAAGACTATCTGAGTCGAGCTCTCGAGCCACCTATCGACATTCGATCCCAACCCAAGTTGAGCACTCACTAGCAAATGATTGACTGAGCTCCGAACTGATTTAGATTAGGTCATCCCCTAACTATAAGTTCCCTCTTTTCTTCATTTCATCTGAGTTATACTATAGTCTAGAGTGACTAGCCACCATGCAACGCATATTTTCTAACACAACATTCTAGAAGGATTTTTTACTTTTCCATACAAAATATTCTTTGTCTCTTTTACCCTCTTTAACATGTCTTATATATCTTATTTGTATAATACCCTTTCATCTTTTCATACATGTAAAGTAACCCTAATGGGATGAGTATATAAACCCCTACTTAATGTATGTATACAATAACTTCATTAATCAGAATATTCTTCAAGTTTTCCTTTGAGCAACCTTAGTGTTCTCATTACCCTTCAACTCTTATCTATTCCATTTAGTAAGGAATAGTGGCAAGTGACCCTATAGTTTGGACTTGTGAGTTATATCCGACGAATTGTAGGCTGAGTAGGATCAATTGGTGTATCATATCTTATTGGTAGCTTCCTAGACTTTTGCTAACTTTTCTTTTTCCTTTTGATTCATTAACATTGTGGTGCTCCTCCATGTGTTCCCCTAGGAGATGCATTAGTTTGTCCCTAAATTGTTCACCTATTGGAACAGGATTGGTCGTTCTAATGCCATTTGTAGTGCTCCAAGCCAAAAGTTGCTAATAGTCGAGGCAACAAATTGTACTTGTCTTCCTACCTGAACTTTGGCCTTTCTCAAACTTCCTCAGGACTTCCTTCTCCTTTGCTTGAGCAGTTTGAGTAAGTCATGTCTTAGCAACTTTATTTTGTTCTGTTCACATAAGTCTACTTAGAATAATTCGATTACTGCCTAATTAGCTAACTAGTGGTTGGAACCTTCTTGTTCAGAGCCTTTCTATCCTTTAGGCAGTTCAAATTGTATCATCGAGTGACCTAATTTCCATGCTTTCCAAGATATCTTTGACCTCATATTTTAGTATACTAATGAATTAGGATACCATTTAGTCTTCCAACTCACTGATTTCACATTGGATCATCAACATTTAGAATTCCTTAACATAAGCTTCAATAGTCAATCCTCTTTACCTCAATTCCTATAACCTTTTGAAGGCATCTTGAAGATAGTAGCATGGAATAAACCTTCTCCTCATAACCTTCTTCATTTCATCCCATCTCCTGATTTCTCGTTCTCCTTCTCTTCGTTGGGTGGCTTGTAAGTTTTTCCACTACAAGGCAGCATAGCCAATAAATTCCAACACAACAAGTCTAACATTTGCATTATCGGGCACTTTGTGGCATTCAAACTACTTTTTAATCTTATCTACCCAACCCAGGTAGTCCTCGGCATCACTACTTCTAAAAAAACTTAGAATACACATCCTCAATCCTTCAACTCTAAGGGCTCATACATTTCTTTCTTCAACCCCATAGTACTCCTTTGCATTATCATCTCCTTCCACTTCTTCCTGAATCTCTTCAAGTGCTAGCCTTCATTTAGTACCCCTAACAATTCCTTCAACTTGGGGTGATCAAGCTAGGGCATTAACTCAACCAAATTGACCATTACCTCACTCTTGTTGCTTATGTTCTCTAGTGGGGCTATTTCTAGCTTGTTGCCTATCTTCTTAGATAACAGTCATCGAACTAGCTACCAAGTTAGTAAGTCTATCCAACCAGTCACTCATTGATTGAGGTGTAAAGCTTCCTTCTTACCCTTGGCAATGTTAAGTTCCACTTTCTTGGTTTCCTAAAGTTCCTTAAGCACTTGAATCCAACATTGATGGTTACTCCACAAAATTCATATCTAATAATACCACTTAAAGTTCTTTCCGTAAATAACAATAGCAAATCAATAACCAATACTTCCAACAACAAGACAATTACACAACAAACAAACAGTCAACCATACTTTGTTTTGCATATCGAAAACAAGGGAAAACAAAGTACAAAACACTTCTCAATTACCAAACTCCAATGTTAACAATAGAACCTCTTATCATACTAGAGTAGTAACAAACCACTCAAAGAACACAATAGAAAAATCCAGCTTCGAACATAGCTAAGCTTTGATATTAGGATGATACGGATTTATAGATGAATACATAAGCCTAATATCATGCATAACCAAAGGAGGTGAGTCTAGATCGGGAGATGGTTTGAAAGATAAAGGGCAATGGAAGGATGAGTAGAGGTTCCCATGCATTGATGATAGATATGATACACCAACGCCTCATACGAGCTCAGGTCACACTTGATATAACATACAAGTATAACTAGAGGACACTCACCACTATTTTACACTTAATGAGCTAGATAAGAGTAGGTCAAGAGTAAGTAGAAAGGATACTTAGCTCGATAAAGTGGGAAAGTTCAATATATTCTCTATATATTAGTGATGCGGATATTACAAAATGTAAGTATTTATAGTACCTAATTAAGGTAAGTCCTAAGTTACAAGAAATTACAGAAAATGATTTCTACTAACTAAGAAAAGGGGAATAATTTATAGGGGTAGCAACATAATCGTGCCAAAAGAATATCCTTTGTCAAAAAGGACAGTACAGATGTCATAAAAGATAGCACACATGTAATTTTACTCATTCTATGGTCCCAATAACACTACAAGCCAAGTAGGGGTGAGCCTTGATTAGGTTTAGTTAGTGTAGGCAATTTAATAGCTCTAATTGTTAGGCTTAGACAAGGGTTAGCTTAGGGTCGACCTTAGATGGTTAACTCCTAACAATTGTTAGTTCGGTGTTAGCACCATAAGGTTAGCTATGACTTGATTTGGTGCTTGGACTGGTGTGTTGTGAAGGGGTCAACTAGGCATGTCGGCTAATTACCTTTGTAGTTCCCTAGATGGTATGGAGTGAGAAGTAGCTTAGTAAGTCAGATTGGGGTTTAGTAGCTCTGATTGTTGGGCTTGGACACTGGTTAGTTTAGGGTCGGCTTTAGATGGTCAGCTCCTAACAATTGTTAGTTTAGCATCGACACCATAAGGTTGGCTATAACTTGATTTAGTGCTTAGACTAGTGTATGGCAAAGGGGTCGACTAGGAATGTCGGCTCATCACCTTTGTAATTCCTTAGATGTTATGGAGTGCAAAGTAGCTTAGCAAGTTAGACTGGGGTAAGCACTACCCCTTGGCGTTTAACTCACCTCAAACAGCTTGGCGAACCGTTTGAGCTAGCCTTCAGGTTCTAGAGCGCATAATCAGTCCTTAATCCCTATCATACTATGCTTGTGGTAGCTATGGAGACCAATAATGCAACTATTTAAGCATTTCTTCTACACAAAGAGGGTAGTTGACGATTAGGTATATGCTACCAATTGAGGGGGGGCACTGAAGATCTTCAGTGATCTACCATTTAAGGCCAGTGACTAGAAAAAGTTCTTGTACTATGTTTGCATCCCTTAGTCGCTGGCTTTCCCATCTTAGTAGAGGTTCCCTATTTGGGGCAAAAGGTTAAGCAGTCTAGGGGATAAGGACACCATTACTAGTATCAAGTTATTGAACTTAGCAAGGTAGAAGAAGCTTAGTCCATAGTCTATCTATTGCAAGTATAAAAGTAATTCACCATTATTTGGGATAGAGATAGGTATTTGCTATACTATACCGATGAGGGGTGGTTAGCTGTCTGTTGCATCACCTCATCATTATATTAGAGGAAATTGAGCTTGTACATCCTTGGTGTAGTAAGTATATTGTCTTCATATTATTTGCTTACTTAATAAGGTTATTGGGTTTTTGTTGTTATGGAGTTGGCCATTGAAAGGGTAAGGGCAAAGCTACTCTCTATGTAAAATAAGCGATTGGAGTGTATGTCCAAGTTGGTGCAGAAGATAAAACAACCTGTTATGGAAAAGGGGAGGGGAGATTGTACGATGCCCTTTAAAGAGACCTAGGAAGAAGGACGAGAGGTAGTAAACACTTCCAAAGGTAGTTTTGTATGCTATGTAGGATATTTCAGTAGGTGTACCTTTAGTTAATTCAAGGCATAAGTAAGTAGATTCTTGTGGAGGGTTAGTCTAAAGGGGCTAAGGCAAGAGGTGGCTAAGTAGACATATAGCAAGAGGATTTATAACGGACCCTTCAAAATGTTGGGGTCCTTACCATCGGGATCATTGATAACAGGGACATTATGCCGTTAGTTCATCATGACAGGCAAACACCTCCTTCTTTGTCTATAAGCAAGCCTTCACAAAGGTTCAACTAGTTGTAAGCTTACTTAAGGCAACTCTTTGCCAATAAGAGCAATGTGGAGGCTTCAACAAAGTTGTTAAGGAGGCATAATGAGGTTGGTTGCTTGTAGTTCTTGTCAAAATATTTGGCCTTACATTGTTGACTAATGGTACATAGTGTCCACAGTTGTATGATCTCCTCAAGTTTGTCCTCATACACAATTGAGCATACTAATAGTTAATAGTGAGTACCGAAGTGGAGAGGCTCTAAGAGATGCTAGAGCAAGATAAGAAGGTAAGCGAGGACCTTACCATCAACTTCAATAACCTAGAAAGCTAGCATAAGGAGCTAGTTGGGAAGGTTGATGAGCAATAAGGCAACTTAAAAAAGGCTGAAGACACCAATAAGGCCATTAACGAGAATTTGTCCACCATAAAAGCCAAGCTAGAGGCTAAGGGGTGAGAGTTGGAAGGGTTGTAAACTAAGTTCGTATAGAGGGAAGTAAAGTTCTTGAAGGGGAAAGGTTTGGCCCTTGAGGTTAGGCAAGACATTTTTCTAAAGACCCTTAATTGAGAAGGCCTTTACTACTGTTGGGTATGCTTTGGTTGAGGAGGTCCAGAGGTAAGTTCACCAGAATATACCCAAGACTGATTTGTCTATTCTTTATTGGTTAAACAAGCATGAGGCTACTATTGGCAGTAAGGAAGAAGACGAGTCTTTTGGTAACTCGTCGAGTGGTTCCAATAGTAGCTCCAATGTAAGCCTTAAGGAAGATAAGGGAAGGGATGGTAAGGGTCAATAGCAGTTTAAGCAACAGAATGAAGGTCAAGGAGAAGGAGCTATCACTTAGTAGGCTAAGGCCAACTTTATTTTTGCTATTTTAGTTAGTGGTTCAAGCTGTGTGTGCCCGCTTTTTCTTTATTACCCTTTGATTTATACTTGGAAAGGAATTGAGATGCCGATCTCCCCTTCTCAAATGTAATTATCATCTGCTAGAATAGAAACACTTTGCCGTCATGATTGGATTACTTCTATGTTGTTTGCCTTTTCCTTGGTTATTCTTCCTTGCTCTTTTATTCCTACAATGCATTTAGACTTTATTTTTGTCTAAGTCTTTTATGCTACCAATGATGCTTTCGAGCAAACAGATTCCTCTTATTTTTTTCATAAAGTTTCTTGAACACCTATTCCTTAAGCAAGTTACCTCATGCTACTTGTTGGTAATCCATTGGGTTCCCTTGATGATTGCGGAAGCTGTGTCTCCACTAAGCTTTAGCAAGGACTCATCACTTGAAGATGATGAGCACGCCATAGTGAATCCTTTGGTGACATCAAGGGATCTTCTAGATAGAATATGCTAAATTAGGTCAATCTTTTTCTAACATTACATAATCTTCTTGACAAGATTTATTTCAAGTAGTATGTATGCCCAACAAATGTATCGTCTCAACTAAGACGCTTTCGAGAAGCCATTCAATGCACATATGACACATTGTTGTTTTCTAAGGCATCACTTAGGTTTCCAATGCACTTGAGCCTTTAGATAATTTCCATGTATATGGTTAAGAGACACTCCAAGCCTTTATATAAAGGGGTATGTAGGTCTTTACTTTACCACACTACACATCTAAATACCTTTGTAGGTCATACTTAAGAGCTAGCTCACTTTTGTCCATTAACATGAGCATGTTAAGGGTGATCAGACTAAGTGATAGAGTATTCAAGTAGGGGAAGAGGGCTCCTTGGCCTCTTTCTTCGAGTTATAATTGTGAGGTGTAGATAACTGCCTAATAGTGGGGGGTGGTCCCCTAGTTATGACTAGGAGGTATATATTAACCTTTAGGTCCTCCCCTTTTTATTACCCTGATAATGCTCGACGAAGAGGGATGTTTGGGTACCACCTACTACTAATTCGTAGTAGCCTCACCATAGAGGCCCACATCTATAGGAGGTTTTGGCTAGTTTTTCCACATACCGTCCTCAATGAATCCAAGTAGGTAGGGATGACTGTAATGATTAAGGAGGTAAAGGGGGTCTTTTTCTTTACCATGACTTGTTGACTAAGGTACTCGTAAGGAATCCTCTACTTTGCAAGTTCTCTAGTTCATTTCACAAATAGCCCATGTAGTGTAAGCAAATCATACCTAGTCCCCCCATCTAAGGTACTCCAGTAAGAGGTCAACTAATTTAGGTAGAGCATCGACCTTACTTTAATGCCAACATGACCCTTAGAGCTTAGAGCTTCTAGTGAAGTGGTTGGATCAGTTGTCCCCATTATTACTTATGTGTAAGACTAACTTTATTGGGTGGAGTAGGGGTTTTCGCTTAGAGTTTAAGTGTCATTAGGAACCTTGTAGTTCGGAACCCGACATAGTTAAAACTTAGGGATACATTCATAGCTATCCCTTTGGAGCTCATGGGCCAGGTCAAAGTTGAGAGCAATTCATCTTAGAGAAGATTTCGAAGTAAGAAGTTGAGTTGAAGTTGAGATTAATTATTCAGGCCTGGTGTTAGGCAATAGTGTAAGGTGTGGCTTTGCACCTTTGTAATTAGGATTGGTATGCCGACTGACATGGCCTTGTACATCATTTTGTTAATAGAATAGCACTTTCTTCTTCCTCTTATCATTGCTTATCTGTTATCTTATTTTCCTTTAGCTTTCTTTTTCTATTGTCCAACTATAATGGCTTCGTATGAACATGCTCTATTTGATTGCTCTAGAATCATGTTAAGTTTAGGAGACGAAAAGGTGCCTATATTGTTAGTATAATGACTAACTTAGGCAAGTACTTAGGGATGAGGATCAACCCAAGTCATAGAGCTTGATGTGAATCATTGCTTAAAAAAGGATAAGTGCTCATAGAATTAGCATAGGGATTGAATCAAGCGAAGCGCTTAGGGATGTGAATTGATTTAAGGTTTGGGTTTAGCGTAGACCAATGCCTAAATGAGAGTCCCTGCAGCATTAGTGTAGGGACTAAGTTAAGCAAATGCTTGGGGATCAAAATTAACCTAAGGTTTAGGCTTAGGATGGACTAATGCCCAAATGGAAATGCATACATCATTAGTGTAGGGATTAACTTGGGCAAATGCTAGGGGATGAAAATCGGCCTAAAGATTGGGCTCATTGTGAATCGATACTCAGATAGGAGTGCCTGCAACATTAGTGTAGCAATTAACTTAAGAAAATGGTTGGGGATGAAAATCAACCTAATGTTTAGGCTCGATGTAGATCGACGCCGGGATGGGAGTGCTTGTAGCATTAGTGTAAGGACTAAGTTTAGCAAATACTTAGGGTTAAAAATTGACCCAAGGTTTGGGCTCGATGTGGACCAACACCTAGATGGGAGTGCCTATAGCATTAGTGTAGGGATTAGCTTAGACAAATACTTTTGGATGAAAATCTACTCAAGGTTTGTGCTCGGTGTGGACCGATACCTAAATGGGAGTGTCCACAACATTAGTGTAGGGACTAACTTAGGCAAATACTTAAAGTTGAAAACTGACCCAAGGCTTCGGCTTGTTGTAGACCAATGCCTAGATGAGAATGCCCATAGCATTAGTGTAGGGACTAATTTAGGAAAATGCTTAGGCATGAAAATCAACTTAAGGCCCGTGCTTAGTGTAGACCAATGCCTAATAGGTGCTTACAGTATTAATGTAAGGACTATCCTGGGGAGTGTGTTAGAGGATGAAAATCAACCTAAGGCTACAGCATGTAGTAGAAAAAGGTTGCATACATACGCAAAGATGGAGCTAGAAAAAGAGACAAGTGTAGAGAACTCGCCAATTCATTAAGTTGAGTTGTAGCTATATGTGCTTTCAATCCCATCACTGTACTTAGTGGAAATAAGGTCCTAAGTTATAGGTGTTTCGTACCTTAGGGATAGGCTATTCGTTTACAGTTTCCAACTTATAAATTCCTTTTCCTACATCTTTCATTACTCGCCTTAGACCCTCTTAATTAGGGGTGATCTTGCCCTACCTTTCTTCCAAGCTAGTAACCTTTAACTTTCTATATACTAGGTCCCCTAGTCAAAAAACCTTGTGTCTAACATTATGGTTGTAGTACTAGTTGGCCCGTTGATTATAGGTTGTTGTGTAGGCACATGTGGTGTCGTGTCCTTCTTTGTTGCTGTTGAGACTTGCTTGGAGGGCCATATAGTAGGTGGGTAACTATAGCTCAATTAGAGAGACGCTTTGGCTCCAAATGCGACATGAAATGGGGTTTCTTTGGTTGAGCTCTTGTACATCATATAGTATCCCTAAAGGATGTTTGGGAGCTTGTTAGCCCACCTATCTCCTACTCGCTCCGCCCTTTTCTTCAAGATGTTAAGGATTATCATGTTAATGGCTTTAACCTTGCCATTAGTTTAAGGGTGAGTGACCAAGGTGTAATGTAATTTGATGTTATGTTTATCACAAAACCCTTTGAATTGGTTGCTATCAAATTGCCTCCCATTATCAGTGATTAACCTTTATGGCACCCTAAAGTGGGATAGTACATCGGTGAGTACGAATCCTTTAGCGACTCAAGCTATGATGGTGGCTATGGTAGATGCCTCTACCTATTTAATGAACTAATCTATCGCTCCTAAGATGAATTAATGGCTCGACAATGCCTTTAGGAAGGGGTTAAGGATGTTTAATCCCCATTACGCAAAAGGCTAAGGGCTTATCAAAGGGTATAAGTCTAAATTAGAGGCATGAGTGATCGATACATGTTTCTAGTAAGAGTAGCACTTTTGAACAAGGGATTTAGCATCTTCCTTCATTGTTGGCTAATAGTAGGCTAACCTAAGTACTTGATTGTATAATGTTAAGACTAGATGTAGTTGCTGTAAATTCTTACATGTAGCGCCTCAAGGATACGAGGTACCCTTTTCTTTCCCAAGGCACCTAAGGAGTGGAATACTCTATCCTCATTATTAGAGTACATTGTCAATCAATGCATAGCTAGCTACAACACAAGTTAACCGCTTTTAACAGAAATCAACTCTTCAAACCAATCGCTTGAGGCTAAGCTAAAGGATTGCAAGGACTTACATGGAGAATACTAGCTTGAAAACCCATCCAAGATGAGGACTCCTTCACCAATCTCAATCTTCTACACTTTTGCTAACCTAAGCACCAAACCTTATTGGAGATTGACACAACCTCTAAGATATCTAGTGCAAAGAACCTATCTAAGCTAAGCTGTCGAGCTACTTAACGTTAAGAGGATTTGAATATCCTTAAGTGTCCAAGCTCTGACCTAAACCAAGTCAAGTTAGCCCTATTTCCAAATCCTTTCCTACTCTCATCTATGCTTGATCTTATGAGTGCTAAGCTATTTAGGAACTCGTATTAGCACTTACAATAGCAAGACCAGCCACATCAAAACCCAATAATCCTCTCCTAACTCGTGTCTTCTAATACAACATTCTAGAAGGATTTTTTTTCCTTTTTCATATAGAATATTGCTTATCATTTTTATCCTTTTTTGGCAAGTTTTAGGAATCTTTTCTTACATTATCCATTTTTGTCTTTTCCATCATTAATGTAACCTTAGAAAAGGTTATATAAATACCCTAACTACTATGTACATAGACATCATACTTCTAGAATTGAATTACAAAATATCCCTTTCAAAGTAACATCGTGTTCTCTCCCTATCCTTAACTTTTGTCTATTCCCTTTAGCATGGAATAGTGTCAAGTAACCTTAATCGACACTTGTGCATCATATTAAGTGAAGATTAGGCTGGGTAAGATCAATTGGTATATCATATCTAATTCATAGCTACTTGTATTTGCTAACCCCCTTTTAGTTTCTTTGTTCTCATTTATTATGGTGCAACCTCTATATGTACAACCCTAAAGATGCATTAGCTCCACTATTATCAAAGCATGGTTTCGAGAGGGAGTATATAAGGTGCAATGAATTTCCTATTTGTGATTTCCATTAGTTGCTACTATGTCCTTCCGTAGCTATTGCAATATGTTCATGTGAAGTGTGCTAAAGTTGTGTTTGAGTATGTTCGAAGCGGGATTTGAAGTAAGTACGTTGAGATGTAGTAGCTATACTGATAGGAATTAATGCCCTAGACCGATTACAAGAAGCTGAGCTAGAGGACTTTAAGGGCTCGTATGGAAAATACTAACTCTAAGCCATAGCTGAGATAGGAACTCTTATCCTGATCTGACTCCTGGCCGACCTGCCTCTTAGATCCTCACATGCATGCAGCATACTCCTGCCTAGCTGCAAAGTCCTGACCTAGAAGGTAAACTAGGAAAGGCTAGCCGAGCCAAGCTCTCCCACTGTCCACTGGTGCTTAACTCCAATTCAATTGACTTCCTAACCAGACTGATTGCTTCCCGACCTGATCCATATTAAGATGGCCCCTGACTACCAGCACTTCTTCTTTTTACCTATGTTGTATCTTACTCCTAACATATAGCCATCAAGTGATATGTGCCTTCTAACACAACATTTCAGAATGATTCTTTCTTTTCCGTACTAAATATTCTTCATCCTTTTTATCCCTTTCTAGCATGATTCATGTAATGATATTGTAAAATACCCTTTTATTTTTTCATACATGTAAAATGACCTTAGTGGGCAAGTATATAAACCCCTACTTTCCTTGTATGAAAACATCCAACTTTCGATACAGAATTATTCACTTGAGTAACCTTAGTATTCTCATTATCATTCAACTCTCATCTATTCCCATTAGTAAGGAGTAGTACAGAATTATTCACTTGAGCAACCTTAGTGTTCTCGTTATCATTCAACTCTTATTTATTCCCTTTTGTAAGGAGTAATGGCGAGTAACCCTTCAATTTGGATCGATGTGTCATATCTAGTGGGATGTTGGCCAAGTAGAATCGAGTGGTGTATCATATCCATTCGATGGCTGCTCAAACTTTGCTAGCTTTTTCCTATTTCTTATAGGTTCACTTTAGTGTGGTGCCTCTCTATGTACCTGACCCTAGAGACACATCAGTAAGGGAGTGTGTAAAATCATGATAAAGTTTTTATTCGCTTTATTGTTAATGGTTGCTGTGTTTCTTCTATAGCTATTGTAGTGTGTTGGTGTGATAGCAAGAGTGATTTTATTATTGCTTAGTTTTACTCTATCTTTCATTAAAAAAACAAAGCAAGTTTGTTTTTATCTTATTTGAGTGACTATCAGGTGTTGAAGTTGTTAGCTAGTTGTTAATCCGTTGAAGAAGTACCATACTAAGTCAGATTCAAGTATTCAAGGAGCTATTGGTGACTAAGGTAGTAGTGCTTAACCTGGTCATGGTTTTAATGGTAATAACACCCCAGGGTTTGTTGACAACAAGCTTGATAGACTCATAAACCTTATTGAGAGTCTAGTCACCACAATACCTACAAGAAGACGCCCCTAAGAGATAATATGGCTAAGGCAATGAACCAATCGCCTAATTTGACCACCACAAACTAGAGGAGTAGCATATTGAGCTACTAGATGAAGACTAGAGTTAGAGGAGATTAAAGAAGATGACAATGAGTTGGGTGTTGAAGGGTTTAGTGAAGAAGAAGAAGTTGATTATTATCGAATACAGGGATGAAGACGTCGAGTCTCTTAAGGGCTAGACAATGTCGAGGTGCAAATCCTGCCCTTTGGTGGAAGTTGAGATGCAAATGAATACTTGGAGTGAGAAGAGAATGTCAAGAAAGTATTTGAATGTTATGGGTATGAGGATGCAGTCAAGGTCCAACCCCTTATTGGAGTTTACTAGGTATGCCACCATGTGATGGAAGAATCTGAATACAGCCAGGGTAAGAGATGGAAGACGAAGTGTTAGAACATAGGATGAAATGAAAAGGTTGTTAAGAGGCATATTTATGCCTAAGACTTATTTACAAGACACGTTTGCAAAGTTACAAGAGCTACTGGTCATTAGGATAGTAGTGCTCCTGTTGGCCGTAGTCAACACGAAAGTAATACCCTCGAGTCAATAAATTATAAGCTTGACAAACTCACCACTCTTATTAAGAGCCTTGTCACAACTATGCAAGGCGAAAGACAACAACCCTAAGGTATACTTGTAAAACTAGTAAATTTTTAGTCTAAATCTTAAATTAGATCCAAGTGCCCAAGATAAGTCCACAAGTTAATAAGGCTAAATAAACTAAAAACCTAACTAAATTATAAATTCGAATTTACTATAAATGAGAAAAAACCATAATATATTAATCAAAACCCTAATTGTGAATAGAAACCCTAAACCTTATGTAGTATATATATAGGAGATTGAACCCACACTTGTTAAAAACCCTAAAACCAAAGCCTTAAGCTTATAAAACTTATAAATTTACCCTAATAGTAAAAAAGCCCTAATTGGGTATAATTATCGATAGACACTTATAATCACGTAAAATCGTTAATAAATGAATAAAGATAGCTCCTAAATATTTATAAACATAAAGAGTAACAAATTAATTAACTAAATTAACAAGATTACCAGTATTATCTTATGATTATTTGTGAATTCATATATGTGTACATATGTATACTAGTTTCATATTAATTTAATTATTTGATTTAATTTTACTACGTATTTTATGTTTAAATATTAAATAGTATACATTAATTTTACATCTTATATTTTCTTCCATAATTACATCATATGTTATTCCAAAAATTACCTAAAAGTTCAAAACACTTTTAAAAGTCAAAAAGTAATTTTCTTTCTTACTTTTTCTTTCTTTCTTTCCTTTTTCTTCTCTTTTCTTTTTCTTTTCTTTCTTTTCACACCATACTTTAGCTACCATGTGTCTTACACTTTTATCACATGTGCACAAAGTTGAAATCAAGAGAAAGCAAAGTCAAGACATTACTTTTTTTCCCTTTTCTTCTACTATAGGTAGGTAGTATCTCTAGAACATCCTTCCATCTTCTTTTTCTTTTTGAAATTTAACAAAAAATCAAATCAAATCGTTTATTGTCTTATAGGCTAACATAATACTTCCCTTTATAACTTACCATTTTTCTCTCATTTTCTCCTCTTTTACATACTATCCTCTATACTTTTATTTTATATAATACCATCTCTTCTTTAATACCACTTTTTTACCAACTTCAAGAAGGGTAAGGAGGACATTTATCCAATAATTTTCAAGAAAAAGAGTAATAAAATTAACCCTTAATGTTGTATTTAATTTCTTCTTGTAATATAAGTTTATATGTATCCTTTAGGTTGCATATATATTTAGTATTACCTTATGTATAGGAGTATGTATTGAAGTTATGTGTACTTTTCACATCTTTTGTAATAAAATTATATGAATATGTATTAGTTGTATGTACAACTTTTCTTCTTCATGTTTATGTATTTATATATGTATATACTTAAATATATTTAACTATATGTATACGTATATTATATTACTTCGTTAAGTATATATATATATATTGTACATGTAACTATATGTAATATTAAGTATACTTACTTCAATATGCATATATGAAAAAATATTAGGAAATAGTATAAATACATATGTAAATAAGTAGTAAAATATGGGAATATATGTATGTGCTTATGTGTATATGTATTATTTTATTTTTCTAAGGTTTAAATAAAAATATACATAGTATAGTATAAATATTTATATATGTACATATACCGAAAATACATATATACGTATATTAGAACTTTACTTTCATAAAAATAGATTAACAAGTACGAATATATATATATACTAGATGTGAACATCATAAGGAGGATGGAAATGATTTATCTATTATTTAATTATTTTAGGATGTTAAACATGTATATATTAATATTATAAATTAGTAAAAATACACCAATTGCACAAAATAAAAAAAAACTACAATTTGAACAAATGGGAAGTTGCCACATCAGTATCTCTTAATTTTTCTGATTAAAACTACAATTTAAAAATAATAATAAATTAATTAGAAATTTACAATTGTAATAAAAATTAAAATAATTAGTTATTTGAGTTTAAAATAGTAAAATAAAGAGATTATTACAAAATGGACCCTAAAATAAAAATATTTCAAAAGGGCAAAAATTTAAAAATTATTTAAGCCACTATTGAAAATGAAGAAAAGTTTAATAAATAAAATCAATAAAATAAAGTTTAAAATGATAAATAAAAACATTTGAGCAAAAAATAAATAAATTCGTAATATTTCAAGCTCATAATAGAAAATGTGAGTTCCATCATTCAAAACAGATGCCACTACATGATAGTAAATTTGAAAAGATAAAAATTGGCTACAAGATTGTAAAAATTAGATCTAAAATGAAAAAGTTACATACGATTAAAAAAAAAAGAGCATGAACTAGGAAATTATATAAGATAAATAGAAATTTGAGGTAAATTTTTAAATAAATATTTACATAGAATAATTATCTTACTTAGATACTTACTATCTTTCATATTCTTTAATTATTAATGATCTAGATGAGGATACCGATTTCTCTACTAACTATAACAATCATTGATTTGTATTATGACTGAGTAAGTACTTGATAACTCTAATTTTAAACATATTTCATATGGTGATTTTATAGCATTTCCCGTACATTTTTGGTTTTATTTAAAGAAATTGATACTTAATTGAGTAAAATGTTGATTTCAGGGTTTAAACGCGTTCTAGGCTCGAAAACGAAGAAAACGAGTCAAGTTTCACTCAATTCCGAGTTCAAACGAAGAAGTTATGAAATTTTGAAGTTGTACAGAAATTTTGCCTTTGTGCAGAAAGTTACACGACCTGGGGACACGGCCGTGTTTCAGGCCGTGTCCGGTGACGAAAATAAAATCCGTGTAATACACATATAAAAGGATATCTTAGGGTTCAAAAGAAGGGGAGACATTATAAAAACGGAGAGAAACAAGAGAAGAGAAGAGACTTGAGGAGAACATCGATCAAGAAGTGATAACGACATTGATTTCAAGATTAGAGATTGTTCATCAAATCAAGAGGGGTTTTCATGCTTTATTTCATGTTTTTGATGAAACTCGTTGTTAGATTCATTATGATAGCTTAGAATTCAAGTATTTAGGATTATGGAACCTAGGGTTTCATGTGATTCTTGGATTAAATTATAATTTCAAGAAAGTTTCTATCTTTTCTTGATTCAATTATGTCGTTTAGTTATTGATTGATAATTCTAGAGTGTCAATATATGATATTATGCATGTTGATTGAGAAATTGCATGTGTAATTAGATCTTAGCATAATTGAAGAGAATTACATGTATACTTAGAGATAAGATACATGGTTCTTTCGGAAAGTTGATTATTTGTATGGGAATTCATTATACATTAATGCGATTCTAAGTTATATTGCTAAGTGAAGAGATTCCGGTAAATAATTTAGAATTAGGGTTAATATGCTTGAGAAAGATATTAGCTTTAATTGTGAATCCCTCCGGTCAAGAATAATAGAAACTGAATTGAATACATTTTAAAAAGGTTACGTGTTAAACACTAGGGGAAATAATTCCTAAATACATCATTGCATACTTGAAGTCGTTAGTAGTTTATTGCTTTCTAATTTGTGTAATTAAGTCTCATAAGTAGTTTAGTTTATTAATTTCAGTATTTTTAATACATTCAACTCGACATAATTTTCTGGTTAGATAATAAAGCTAAAGTTAATATTAGTACTCAAAATCTCTGAGGGATCGACTCGGACTCATATCCGACTATATTAAAATTGATAGGTGCGCTTGCCTCGTATCAGTACTCTTGATGATTTCATACTTATTTGTTCTTGTAGAAGGTGACATTTGAATATTTATAACAAATTGATTGATGTGTGTGGGATTTATGATCTACATGTAATTGATATTGATTGGCAGTCGTGTGAAAATACTTTAAATTGTTACAACAAACTATTTGTTGCATTTTAGCTAACTATAGGGAATTTAGTTGTTTATGATGTTGATTGGTCGATTACTAACTAAACTTAAGTATATTTGACTTTATTAAGTTAAACTAAATCATGCATAAACATGCAATATATTGTAATTATTCTAGCCATTATATCCCATAGAAGTAGTGAGAGACTATGTAGGGGTTGTTTCTATATGTTAGAATTAAAGTGTTTTAATACAGTGCACTCATATAATATGTCCTTACCTTAGCTTACGAGATTAGTAGGCATTGGAGATATTAACTACTTGGTTAAGGGTTAAGTCTAAAGGCCTCTATGTAGGAATAAGTGTGGATTATAAGGGCTTATTCACAATCATACTTAGAAGTTAGTTTTTAAAATTAAAACTAGATAGACTGTTTTATCTTAAATACAAAATGTCGAGTTTCGTAGTTATGTGAGTTCAGGTATAATACTCAAATTTGACTAGTGCCATATATTCTCTAACCCTGACTTTGGAGGACATTAAATCTGAGCTGCATATAATACCTAGTCAACTGTATGTATTTGTGTAGTATTCTACTTGATCATGCATTCATATGTTTGTAATTATTTGTTGAATAACTTACTTATTTATATGGTTGAAGGATAACTCACTAAGCTTTATAGCTTACATTCTTATAGGTTTTTTATATAAGAGAACTTGTTTACTACTCTTAGTAAAGGCATGCCAAAGGTTGGTTTGGTATTTTTGGGAATTATGTGGAAGCAAACAGTTTGAATGGATATAGATGTGTAGAAATATAGTCAACGAATACTTAGATAGTAGTTTACGTTATGATATCTAGTAGCTTTGTAGGACTACTCTCTATTATGGTAGCTTAACTATTAGTATTTTCAGCTTTAGAGTCCTATATCTCTTATACAGTGATATTACTATATGATATCTTATAATATTATATATATATATATATATATATGTATGTGTGTATGTGTGTGTGTGTGTGTGTGTGTATGTGTGTGTGTGTATGTGTGTGTGTGTGTGTGTGTGCTACGATATGATCTTTACCTGCATAACTCTTGGGTCACTAGTTATATAACAGCCTTATATATAGTATAAAAAGTTATCATTTAGAAAGGAAACCAATCTGCAGTCATTTGTATGGTATACAACAACCTACCATGGCCAAACTACCACTCAAGTCGTTATAGTACCTAACCGTTGTCGAGTAGAGAATATGCAAGAACAAAGGTATAGCCCTGTTGGTTGAGCTAATCGTCTAGTTTGGCCCTACTAAGCTAGAGGAGTGGTAAACTAAGTTGCTAGCAGAAAATTGGAGTTGGAAGAAATTGAGGAGGATGATGTAGAGGCTGATGAAGAAGAACAAGAAGGAGGAGAATATTATGAGGCAAAAGAGTAAGGTGAGCCCCTCGAATACTTAACAATGTCAAAGTCTTGATTCCAACCTTTAGTGGAAGTGGAGATATAGATGAGTATCTAGGGTAGAAAGAGAATGTTGAGAAAGTGTTTGATTGTTATAGGTATACTAACTCTGCGAAAGTTCAACTTGCTGCTCTTAAGTTCTCTAGATATATTGCTATGTAGTAGATGAATCTTAACATAACTAAATTGAGTGATGGAAGACGAAGTGTATAGACGTGGGAAGAGATGAAGAGGTTATTGAGGGGAAGATTTGTACCTAGACATATTTGCAAGATACATTTGCTAAGTTGAAAGAGATTCACTAAGAGAACTGAACTGTTGATGATTATTTTAGGAAATTTCAAATGTTAGTGATCCAAGTTGACATAGATAAGCCTGAATCTCATTTAGTATCGAGATTCATTTCTAGACTTAAATATGAGATTTACAACATTGTTGAACTACATAGATTCTATACCTTTGAGAAGTAGAGGAGAAATACTCTATTCAAATCTAGTCTAAGCTCTTCAAGGATGATTGCTCTTTGCCAATCTGCACATGTCGAGAGGAGAAGACCCTTCTGAGAAAAAGTGAAACATTACTAGCCTAACAATAGTTGAGTTAGCCAAAAGAGCTTAGTTGATTATAAGTCAACCTCGAGGACATATGAGAAAGGATAGATCTTTGAATGGAAAACAAGCCGGGTGAAGTACTTTAAATGCTGAGATTATAAACACATGGCTGCTGAATGTCCTAACTGATAGGCTATAGTGCTTCGAGGTGACATAATGGATAGCATTGACAAGAGTGAGGAGGAGCAGGAAAAAAATGTTTAGCAAACTAAATTTAAAGACAAAGAAGTGACCTATGTCTATGCCAACTAAGGTAAAGTGATTACTTTAGTATTGAGGTGAGTGTTGAGTTCCTTGCCGAGCTCTGAGGAGGACTAAAGAGAGAATCTCTTTCATATAAAGTATACCATGAAGGGTTAACTGTACATTATTATAATAGATTGTAGGAGTTCTACCAATGTCATCGCGTAGTCCATCGTACAAAGATTAGTTCTACCAACTACTAATCACCCTCGACCATACAAGCTTGATTAGTTACATGATAAGGGTGCTCTACATGTCACGAAACAAGTGGTTATACCATTTAGTATTAGGAATGTGTACAAAGATGAGGTGGTATATGACGTCATCCCTATGGGAGCTTCACATTTGCTACCTAGAAGACCTTAATTGTTTGATCGACGTGTTACTCATGATAAATATAAGAATACCTATGCCTTTATTAGGGATGGGAAGACAATTGTATTACAACTCATGACACCAAGCTAGGTGAATGAGACCCATAATTTGCTCACTCGAGCTAGTAAGAAGGCACTTGTAGTAAGACACCAAGAGCTTTAAGTTGCTAAGAAGGCTAATGAGCCTATGTTTTTATTGATTAGGAGATTATTGGAGATGAGAGATCTAGAAGATATACTTGAAAAGGGTCGGGAGTTAATTGATGAATTTTCTGACCTATTTCTATAGGTATTGCCTAAGGGATTACCTCCAACCAAACGAATAAAACATTGTATTGACCTATAACTAGGCATAGCCCTATCGAACTAACTTGCTTATAGAATGAATCTTGAGTAAGCTGTCAAGCTGAAGAGGCAAGTGGATGAGCTGATAGAGCGAGGTTATGTGAGAGAGTGCATGAGCCCTTATGCCATGCTAACTTTGCTCATTCCAAAGAAAGATGGATCATGGTGCATGTATATCGATAGCTAAGTTATCAACTAAATTACTATCAAGTATAGCTAACCTATATCGAGGCTCAATGACATGTTTGACAAGCTTTATGACACTAAGATATTCTCAAAGATTGATTTACAAAGTGACTACCATTAGATTCGCATGAGACCTAGTGACAAGTAGAAGACTACCTTTAAGACTAGACATCTACAAGTGGTTAGTTATACCATTTGAACTCATTAATGTACCAAGTACATTTATGAGGCTTATGAACTGTCATTCCACAAAGAGGAGGAATCGCAATATTTCCATCATGTAAATTATCCTAAGACAAAAGTTGGCCTCACAACTACTATTGTAGATATAGTCTATACAAATCATACATGACTTAACTAGCTAGTAGCATTTAGTAAGGTACCTGTTCTAAGTAGAACACGTGGAATTTCTTTAAAACATTTAATATGAATCCTATAGTACACAACTTAAGTTCTTAGATTATATTCACATAATAGTAATTATGTTAAAATAGTATGTCTTTCTAAGAAAGTTTCACAAGCTACAGGTCCTAACATATATATATTTACAAACATTACTAGAAAACTAATGGTCACTCAAGGAGACCAATTAGTTTTCTTAAAGACCAAGACATCCAAAAGTGATTAGATTCATGTAGTCCACATAATCTTCCTTATTCCCAGCCCCTTGTGCACTAACCTTCAATTGATTATATCACTACATCTAAAATGTTTAGTTAGTACCGATAACAAAATCTATAGGAACGTGAGTACAACTAGCTCAGTAAGCAAGACAGAGATAGAAGGTTACCATGCAAACAAACATAAGGTTATTAATTACAATAAAATGCAATGCAATCAATCATTTTCAATACTGTACAAAGTTATCCAACCCATTATAAGGTTAAAGAAATTTCATTAGCTCTAACTCGGATTAAGGATTTTGTTGTGACTTAGTCAGATTAAACCCAGACTTATGTAATAAAGAACACCCTCCTCTTTAGACTACCTTCGAACCATAACCCCCAATCTTACTACAACCTCCTCATCTATCACTTAGTTTAACTAAGGATGGGGAAATGACTATTTCAACTATCTTCATCGAAGGGAGGTTAGTATTTAGTTTGACATACCTAATCATTCTCCTAATGGGTTTTATGTATGTCTAATTAAGTTAACAGTCAGATTCCTATTATTTTCATTTAAGGGTGACCAAACAAAATGACACGATATGATACTATGAAATCATGTAGAATAGCATGCCAAGGAGTTCAACTCTTATCCCAAATAAATTACCAATCACATATGTAGCATGTGCATAGACAACTAATTTACCAACTATAAACAAAAGTACTTTTAAACCTTCAGATACTTTGATATAGTATCTCAATAAGCAGTAAGTCCATGATCTTAACTTACCTATATTAATGCTCACTCTAGTAGGTTTGTACTATTAGTGGTCTACTCACTTAGAAATCATATATATACCAAAACTTAGTCTTAGGTTTCTTAAAATTTATGAAAACATTAGGGTTCTATCTAACTCTTTGTATTGTGATACAACATGGTAGAAATATTATTTAGGATGTTTCTTTAACAGAGTTATATATGTAAATATGTATATATGGAGTATATTATTCATATATAGTCATATTTATACAAGTACTCCATTATTACAGTTTTATTATATACATTATTTAATATTAATATTATGCGTAGTTATCCTATTACTTATAATACGTTGTTTCAACTATATCGAATTGTATCTTTAATCGATTAAATTACGTTTCAATTATGGAAAAGTCATTGTAGTACTATAAAAATAGTATTATAGAAATACCTATTTTATTATCTAGAATTATCCAATTTTAATAAAATTAGTATTATTTGGTTTGTATGAACTTAAAAATATGTACTGCATGTTTTATTTTAAAAGACAACTTTTAAATGATATTTTTAACTTTATCATTCACATAAGCCCATATAATAAGAACTATTATATTATCTTTATATTGTCTAATTAGAATATATTTTATATAGTCTTCTAGCATAACTTAGCTAAATATGTATTATTTAGCCCTAATACACGTATATTATAGCCTAAGTCACATAATATCACAAAATATGATAGAAGCCCCTTTTCATCAAATTTGATTAGC
Organism: Lumnitzera littorea; assembly: GCA_024138015.1. NCBI lineage: Eukaryota > Viridiplantae > Streptophyta > Magnoliopsida > Myrtales > Combretaceae > Lumnitzera > Lumnitzera littorea. The sequence goes on from JAMXBB010000008.1 coordinate 25,568,443, forward strand.
ATAGATATGGCTAGGATTTATTTAAATAATCATGATAGTCTAACCTAATATTGTTAAGAATATGTCCCGATTAGTAAATTAAGTCATTTAACTAGGAAAATTCATAATAAATAGCTAGGATTACCAATTAATTCCATGAAAATTTCTTTGGACTAAAAAAAATATAGGGAATTCAACCAGCAACTTATTTTGTGCAATTAGGTTTATCGTTTATATATATAATTACATTTTTCCCATAATTTATGAATAATTAAGTAAATAATATTATTTTTATACTAAATTATTTCCAACATGTCCTGACATCATTACAAGTCTGCAAAATTTATTAGATGTCAATTTTATCAATTATTTTTATAATAATAAATTTATTTTAGAAAATGCCCATTCTAGCCATTTTTAGGGTAAAAAAATACAATAAATAGTTATCATAAATGGAATCAAAGTTTAGATATGTAGTTATGCAACACTAAACTAGATGTAATAGGGATCTTACAAAAAAAATTTGATCTCTAAATAACATCATTTGGTATATTTATTTTTTATTTGAAAATTTGATGAGCAATGCAATTTCTTAAGAAAGTACATAAAAGACTCGAAATTTCATCAAAATAAATATATCATGTGAAAGTGCACCTAAAATGACCTTAAGATAAATTTTCCCATATTTTTTCCTACTTTTTTTAGTATTTTTAGAAAATAGGAGGAAAATAGAGTAGAAATTCTAACCTAGTGTTCAGTTGAGCTTTAACTACTTGACTGTGGTGGAAGTATGTTAGTAGAGTTGGGCAGTAGGTCCTTGATTGGTGGCTGGTTAGGTGCAATAGTAGGTTGTTGTTTGAGTTGGGAACTAATATAAGCTAGTATGTTCCCATATTTTTCTTAATTTCCTATTAATTTTCTGAAAATTCCCTTATAACCACTATATTGCTAAATGTTTAAAATGAAGTCCAATTGGTCTATTTATAGTGTCTAAAGGTGGCTAAATTTTCCTTAAGATTTAAGTAATTTTTCTTTTCCATTTCCTTTTGCTCTTTCCCAAGCATGAAGTGTTTAAATTGCTTTATGTTTACTTTTGATTCAGCTATTCAAGTGTCCTTAGTTGCCACAATTGATTTTGATCTATTTTCAAAATTTTTCTTTGATTTTTGGATGATTTTAGTTAATATTTTAACGATATTTTATTATTTTGAGTATTATATATTAATATTTAGGAGTTTTGTTAAGATATGGGTATACATTCTATGTCCTTGTTATGTGTAAAGAGTAATCATACTCATATAATTATGTTTACTGATGTTATTTATTTTTAAGATATATTTTCTCTTTAATTTTGTGAATTTATTGCTTATTTTATATATTTATAGAATTTCGAGTCAATTTATGAGTATATTTATTATATATACCAAGTATATTTACAAATATATATATATATATATTCATATAGTTTTTTTTGCAACATTATTCACTTTTATAACTTAAATAACTTATTTCTAGGGTTTTGTTATATTTCGAGCTCAGTTTTAGGAATTCCAACGAATTTCAATGAATTTTACATTACATTTAACAATTGCATTTCTAAGGCTAAAATTAAGGTTTTATGAAATTATTTTTTTAAATCTAAGTTCACTTAATCACTTTTACTGACTTTTCTAACCTAATGGTAAAGTTTAGACTCAATTAGATAAATTTTCCTCAAAACCCTAAATACAACTTTTGGGAGGGGCTCATATGAACCATGTTATGCGCTCCCTGATCGTACGATTTGTAATCATATATTTCGATGACATACTAGTGTATAATGCCAACTTAGTCGACCATGTACAACATCTTCGAGCTATTTTCTAGATTCTGCATGCTAAGAAACTATATGGAAACCTGAAGAAGTGTCAATTTTGTTAAGGTGAAGTTGTCTTTCTTAGGTATGTAGTAACTAGAGATGGAATCCGAGTTGATGAAGAGAAAATATGAGCTATCTTAAAGTGGTCGACACCAAAGAACATCACTAAAGTACGAAGCTTCATGGCCTTGTTTCTTTCTATAGAAGATCTATTAAAAACTTCAGTACCATTGCTACCCCATTAATTAAGCTCACTAAGAAGAGTGAAGGATTCCAATGGAATGACTAAGCTGAGCAAAACTTCAAGGAGATTAAGGAGAAGCTTACATTGCCCCAATCTTAGCCTTACCAGACTTCAACAAACCCTTTGAGTTGGAGTGCAACACATTAGAAATTGAAATTGGCACCATACTAATGCAAGAACACTGACTTATGGCTTATCATAGTGAGAAACTTAGTGATGGTACATTGAACTATTTTGTAAATGAAAATAACTATACTGTCTTTTCTAGGTTCTTATTGTTTGGCAACACTATATATTACCTCAAAAGTTTGTAATCTATACGAATCATAAGTCTTTGAAGCATCTTGGTAGTAAGGATAAACTTTCAAAGAGGTAAGCAAAATAGTTGGAGTTTACAGAGGCTTTTTTCGTATAACCAAGCATAAAAAGGGTAGTGCTAATGTGGTTGCTAATGCTTTGTCTTAACGGCAAACTCTACTTACCACCTTACAAACAAAATTATTAGGCTTTTCTCTTTTTGTAGAGCATTATGCTCAAGACCTATACTTTGGTCCTGTACATGAGAAGTGCCAAAAAGGAGTTGTTATTGGAGGTTACTACCTAAAGGGTAGCTATGTATTTAAGGAAAAGAGGCTATGCATGTTAATACCTAAAGGATGGCTATGTATTTAAGGAAAAGTGGCTATGCATACTAAGTAGTTCTACATACGAGTTACTGGTTCTAGAAGCTCATAGTGGTGGATTATCTAGTCATTTTAGAGAAACCAAAGCAGCTAACCTATTGAGAGAGAACTTCTATTGGCTCGGTCTAGCTAAGGATGTCCAAAAGGTAGTTAGAAGTCATGAAGTGTATAAGTGGGCTAAGGGGAAGATAGAGTCACATAGAGGGTATATGCCCTTGCCAATGTAGACTACACTTAGATCGAGCTCAACATAGACTTTATCCTAGGGTTTCCCCAAACATCCAGGGCAAGGTACTTGATCCTTATAATATTGGATTGCTTGAGTAAGATGGCATACTTCATTTCATGCTATTAAACTAATGATGCTTTATATATTACTAATTAGTTTTTGTAGGAAGTTGTTCGGCTACATGGAGTGCCAAAGACCATAGTCTCAAATTAGGATACAAAATTTCTAAGCTATTTCTAGAAGACAATGTGAAGAAGACTTGAAAACAAACTTATGATCAGCTCAAGTAGTCACCCTCAGACTGATGGCTAAACCGAAGTGGTGAATGGGAGATTAAGATCTCTACTTCGAGCAATTGTAGAGAAGAATTTAAGAGACTGGGACTTATGCCTACCAATCGTAGAGTTTGCTTACAATCAAACTTTCTATAATACTACTAGGAAGACTCTATTTGAAGTCATCTATGGCCTCAAGCCTACTATCCCATTGGATATGATAGGTACCCTATAGTTACTGAAGAGAGCTAATCTAAAGTTGATTAAGTCTAAGATTACAAGAGGTACACTTGTTCGTAACTAGGAAGATTGCTAAGTTCAATGAGTGATAGTAAGAGATAGGTAATCATAGTTGCTGAACTAATTCTTTCAAACTGGGTAACCTAATTTAGATCTACCTTAACCGATAAAGATTTTCGCACTTGAGATAGAGTAAGCTATCCCTACGAGTTAATGGTCCATTCAAGGTCTTAAGGAAGATCAACCACAACACCTACCGAATTAAGTTATCCAAGGACTATGGTATTACCTCCACCTTTAATGTGTCTAACCTAATTCCTGTACTAGAAACTCCCTTTAGATTTGAGGACAAATCTTTTTGACCCCTAAGCAGATGATGGGAACCAACTTCCTAGACCAATCACTTAAAGCTATGCTAGAGGATTATAAGGACTTAGGTAGAGAATACTAGCCTAAAAACCCATTCCGAATGAGGATTCCTTTACTAAACTTATTCTTCTACACTTCTACCAATTTGAGCACTAAACTCTATTAGAGATCAATACAGTTTCCAAGCTAACAAGCTGCCCAACCTAAAGAGGATCTGAATATCCGTAAGTGTCTGACCTCTAAGTTGAACCAAGTTAAGTCATCCTTATTTCTAGATCCTCTCTTGCTCTCATTAATGTTTGATCCTATGAGAGCCGAGTTGTTTAGGAACCTACATAAGCACTTACAGCAGTGGGACCAACTGTATCATAACCTACCAACCGACTTTTAACACATGTCCTCTAGAACAACTTTTTAGAAGGATTCTTTTCCTTTTTCATACAAAATATTGTTTGTCATTTTTACCCCTTTTTGGCATGTTTTAGGAATCTTTTCTTACGTTATCCATTTTTGTCCTTTCCATTGTTAATGTAACCTTATAAGAGGTCATATAAGTACCTCAACTACTATGTAAGTAGAAATCATACTTCCCGAATTGAATTACAAAATATCCCTCTCAAAGCAACATCATGTTCTCTCCTTACTCTTAACTCTTATCTATTTCTTTTAGTAAGGAATAGTGGCAAGTTACCCTAATCAACACTTATGCATCATATTAAGTGAAGTTTATGTCAAGTAGGATCAACTAGTGTATAATATCCAATTGGTAGCTATCTAGATTTACTAATTCCCTTTTATTTTCTTTGTTCTCATTCGTTGTAGTACGACCTCCATTTGTACGACTCTAGAGACATATCATCTTTACTTCTACTTAGTCTTTAAGTAACATCCCTATCATGTTATACTGTGTAAGTGGGTCCATCTAAGTGGACTTGAGGCTTGCTTCTTATACCTCGAGGACTTCTTGCTACTGTACTTTGTTTGAGGAGGTACTGTATGAATATTAGCTTATCACCATCGTATGATGCAAGGATAATGGACTAGACTATCCTAGATAGTCTATTTACCTCTAAATTTTCTATTCGAGGGATCTTATTGATTTCCTACGACATAAATTCTGTAAGTAGACCTTATACCATGCATGTATACCTAACCATTGTTTCGCTTTTGGTTTCATACTTTACCTTAATTTTCTATATTACTGGCATGGAGTCTAAGTGCAAGCTAAGCTTCTTCGCTTTGATGTCGTTGGCAATCTTCAATTTGGCAGTAAGTGCCTCATACTTGGCTTCATTGTTACCTATTGGAAAACCAAACTTTAGATTGTAGAGAATCTTTGTTCTTTGTCGATCTTATAATGGAATACCAGCATCACTTCCCCCCTTAGTGGAGAAGCCATCAATATGGGGGGTCTAGATAAGTATAGTAAGCTTGAGTTAAGGCTTATCCACTCCAGTATATTTAACTATGAAATCAGTGAGGACTTGTGCCTTAATCGCATGTTTAGGGCAGAAATGGACTCCATGGGCATTGAGCTCAAGGGTGATAAGAATCAACCCCCTAAACAGATTACAAAAAGCTAAGCTAAGGAACTTCAAGGGTTCATACGGAAAATACTGGCTCCAAGCCATAGTCGAGACGGAGACTCCTATCCCGATCTGACCACCTACCAACCTATCTCCTAAATCCTCACGTATGTCCAACATGCTTATGCCCAATAGTGAAGTCCTAATCCAAATGATAGCCTAGAACTAGCTGAGCCAAGCTACTAACCTGACCTATTGCAATCTAACTTCAAGACAGTTGACCTTTTGCTAGGCCAATTGGCTCCCAACCTGACTTAGATCAAGTCGGCCACTGAATGTAACACATTCCTGTTTCTGCCTACGTTGAAACATATCCTAGATGTCTAGCCACTAAGTGACACATGTCTTTTGATACAATGTTTTAAAATGATTCTTTCTTTTCTGTATTGTATATTCTTTGTCTCTTTTACCACTTTTAGTATGTCTTATGTAACCTAATGTAGAATACCCCCTTTTTGTCTTTTCATACATATAAAACAACCCTAGTGGGCAAGTATATAAACCCCTACTTTCTTTGTATGACATAAATCCTTTTTAATATAGAAATTACTCATTTGAGCAACCTTAGTGTTCTCATTATCCCTTAACTCTTATATATTCCCTTTAGCAAGTAGTAGTGGTGAGTGACTCTTTAATTCAGACCAGTAAGTCATATCCAGTGAATTATAGGCTAAGTAGGATCAAGTGGTGAGTCATATCCCTTCAGTAGCTGCCCGGGTTTGCTGGTTTCCTTTCTATTTTCTTTTTTATTCGTTCATTATGGTGCTTCTCCATTTATACGACCTTAGAGTCGCATCAACTTCGCTGGCATCAAAGCACAGTTCCATTAAGGAATGTGTGAAGTTGCAGTGAAGTTTTTGTTTGCCTTACTATTTGTGGCTGTTATATTTCTTCCATAGCTACTGCAGTGTATTGGAGTGATAGCAAGTGTGGTTTCATTGTTACTTTGCTTTTCATCACGAAAACTGAGTAAGTTCATTTCTACTCTATTTAGTGACTATTGGATATTAAGGTCGTTACTAATTTGGTAATCTGTTCAAAAAAGTATTACACTATGTTAGATTCAAGTATTTAGAGAGTTATCAATGACCAGGGTAGTGGTGCTCAACCTAGTCATGGTCATAATGGTAGTAATACCCTAGGGTTCATTGATAACAGACTTAACAAGCTCATGCACCTTATTGAGAGTCTAGTCATAGTAATGCAAGTAAACATGCAACAACCCTAAGGCGTACAGTCGCCTAACCCATAAGAGAATGCCCTTAAGAGACCCCATAGTCAAGGAAATCGAACCAATTGCCCAGTTCGACTATAGTAAGCTAGAGGAGTAGCGGGCTAAGCTACTAGATAAAGATTGGAGTTAGAGGAGATTGAAGAAGAAGATGATGAACTGGACGTTGAAGAATTTGGAGAGGAAGAAGAGGAAGCTGACTATTACCCGTTACTAAGACAAGGACGTTGAGCTTCTCGAGGGCTACATAATGTTAAGGTTCAAATCCTACCCTTCAGTGGAAGTAGAGAAGCCGATGAATACTTATAGTGGGAAGAGAAGGTCAACAAGGTGTTTGACTGTTATGGATATATGGATACTGTTAAGGTCTGACTTGCTACATTAAAGTTTATTAAGTATATGACAATGTGGTAGAAAAAATCTAAATGCAGCCCAAGCAAGGGATGGAAGACAATGTGTCAAAACTTGAAACTAGATGAAGAGGTTATTGAGGGGTAGATTTGTGCTCGAGACGTACCTGTAAGATACATTTGCAAAATTACAAGAGCTTCGCCAAGGAAACCGATATGTTAATGACTATTTCAAAGAGTTCTAGATGTCAATGATTCGAACTGACATGGAAGAACCAAAAGCCTGTATAGTATGAAGATTCATTTTCAGACTCAAGAATGAGATTCGTAATATTGTTGAAGTATAGAGATTTTATACTTTAGAAGAGGCGATCAAAATTGCATAGAAGGTCAACAAGTAGAGGAGAAATGTTTCGAGTCGACTTAGACAAACATTCTCCTAAGCTCCCATATTGCACCGACATGTTTAAGTTAACTCGAGGAGGCTATACCAAGTCGATGAAAGGAATGACCGATTTGATGAATGCCGAGTAAACCAACATGGTTGAACAAGACAATCGAGCCAACCCAAGACTAGGTCAACCCTGAGAACCTATGAGTAGGGCCAGCCATCCGGACAGAAGACCAGCGAAGTGAAGTGTTTTAAATGCTTAGGCTTTGGACACATGGCTATTGAATATCTGAACCGACATGTTATGATACTTTAAGGAGACATGGTGGATAGTATCGATGCGAACAACCCCAAGGAAGAAAAGAGTGTTGGAGAACCTAAAGTGGGAGAGGAAGAGGAGACCTATGTTTATGCCAACCAGGGAGAAGTAATGACCTTAGTCTTGAGATGAGTTTTAATTTCGTTACCGAACTCTGAGAAGGACTAGAGAAAGAATCTATTCCATATTAAGTACTATCAAAGGTCAATTGTACAAAATCATCATAGATGGAGGAAGTTGTACTAATGTCGTTGCACAGTCCTTTGTATAGAGGTTGGGTCTATTGACCTCAAAGCATCCCTGACCTTATAAGCTACATTGGCTTCATGATAAGGGTACTTTGCATGTAACTCAACAAGTAACCATACCATTCAGTATTAAGAACGTGTATAAGGATGAAGTAGCATGCGATGTCATCCTTATGAGAGCCTTACATCTGCTGCTTGGACAACCTTAGTTGTTTGACTGATGTGTCATTCATGATTGATATAAGAACACCTATGCCTTTGTCAAGGATGAAAGGATGATAGTGTTGTAACCACTGTTCCTATCCCAAGTAAATGAAACCCATAATCAGCTCACTCGAGCTAGTAAGAAGAGGACCTTAGTGATGAGCTATAAAGAGCTCCGATCTGTTGAGAAGGTTGATGAACCAATGTTCCTGTTGGTTAAAAGGTTGATGGAGATGAGGGAATTACCGGATGTCGTGGAAGAAATCCAAAGACTGCTAAATGAGTTCTCCAACCTGTTTCTGGAAGAACTACCTAAAGGACTGCCACTAGTCCGAGGGATAGAGCATTATATTGATCTACAACTAAATGCTAACTTATCAAACCGACCTGTGTACAGGAACCCTGAGCAAGCTACCGAACTAAAGAGATAGGTGGATGAACTCATTGAATGAGGATATGTGAAGGAAAGCATAAGCCCTTGCGCTATACTAGCTCTGTTCATTCCAAATAAGGATGGTTCACGGTGTATGTACATCGATAGCTGAGCAATTAATCAAATTACTATTAAGTACAGATACCCAATACCAAGGCTCATTGACATGTTAGATGAGCTTAATGGTGCAAAGGTATTTTTGAAGATTGATCTATAAAGCAGCTACCACCAAATTCACATGAGGTCAAACGACGAATGGAAAACCACCTTCATGACAAAGTACAGACTCTACAAATGGTTGGTTATGCATTCGAACTTACGAATGCGTTAAGCACATTCATGTGATTAATGAACCATGTGATGCACCTTCTACTTGGAAGATGTATGGTCGTATACTTTGATGACATATTAGTATACAATGCCAACTTAAATGACCATGTTTGACACCTTCATGAAGTGTTTAACATTTTGCAAGTTGAGAGGTTGTATGGGAATATGAAGAAGTGTATGTTCTGTCAGAGTGAAGTGATTTTCCTAGGGTTTATAGTGTCAGGGGATGGAATCCGAGTAGATGAGGAGAAGATCCGAACTATTCTAGAATGACCGACACCGAAGAATGTCACTAAAGTCCGAAGTTTCCATGGCCTAGCTTTTTTCTATAGGTGATTTATTAAAGACTTCAAAATAATAGCCGCCCCATTGAACTAGCTAACAAAGAATAATGAAGGGTTTAGGTGGAGTGATCGAGTTAAGCAAAGCTTCAAGGAGATCAAGGAGAAGCTTACCTCAGCACTTATCCTTTCACTACTAAATTTTGACAAGCCCTTCGAACTAAAGTGCAATACATTGGGAATTGGAATTAGTGTTGTCCTGATGCAAGAGTGATGACTCGTCGCCTACCATAGTGAGAAGCTTAATGTCCTACCCTGAACTATTCTATGTACAAGAAAGAGTTGCACACTCTTTATTGGATCCTTACTATTTGGTAACATTATTTGCTATCGCAAGAGATTATTATTTACATTGACCACAAATCATTGAAGCATCTTGGGAGTTAGAATAAGCCCTTGAAGAGGCAAGCCAAGTGATTGGAGTTCATGAAAGGTTTCTCATATGTCATCCGATACAAAAAGGGAAATGCAAATGTGGTCGTCGACGCTCTATCATGACAGCAAACCTTGCTGACCACTTTACAGACAAAATTATTGGGATTCTCACTAATTGCAGAGCGGTATGCTCATGATTCTCACTTCAGCCCTATCATAAGACAATGTCAGGACAAAATTGCTGTTAAGGGATATTATCTCAAAGATGGCTATGTATTCTAAACTGCTCCATATGTAAACTGTTGGTCTTTGAAGCTCACATCAGTGGACTTTCAGGCCACTTTAAGGAGATTAAGATAACCAATCTATTGAGGGAAAACTTTTATTGGCCAAGGATGTCTATAGGGCAGTTGGTAGTTGTGAAGTGTGTAAGCATACTAAGGGGAAGAGAGAAGCCTATGGAGAGTACATGCCTTTGCCGACGCTAACCTAACCTTCGGTCGACCTCAGCATGGACTTTGACCTAGGGTTGCCCTAGACATCTCGAGGGAAAGATTCCATTTTTGTTGTGGTGGACTGTTTCAGTAAGATGACACACTTTATTCCATGCCATCAAACTAACGATGCTCTATATATCGTTGATTTGATTTTGCAGGAGATTATCCAACTACATGAAGTACTGAAAACTATTGTCTCATATTAGGACACAATTTTTGAGCTATTTTTGGAAGACTCTTTGGAGGAGACTTGGAACCAAACTTATATTTAGCTCTAGTAACTACCCTCAAACTGATGGCCAGACTGAAGTGGTAAACAAGACACTAGGCAATTTGCTTAGAGCTATTGTGGGAAAGAACTTGAGGGATTGAGATCTATGCTTACTAGTTGTGAAGTTCGCATACAACTGGACCGTCTATAGCACTACTGAGAAGACCCCATTTGAGATCATCTATGACCTTAACCCCACCATTCCCCTAGATATGATTAACACCTTAGTAGCTACTGAAGAGAGTCAATTAGGAGTAGACCGAGCCTAAGAATTACATTAGTTACATCAGTCTGTCATGAGGAAGATCACCAAATTCAAAAAGAGATAACAAGAGATTAGCAGCTGAGGCTATCGAACAATTTCTTTCTAGCCAAGAGACTTAGTATGGATACATCTCAGCTAAGAATGATTCCCACTCTTAAGACAGAACAAACTATCTCCCCGAGCTGATGGTCCATTTAAGGTCTGAAAGAAAATCAACCGTGACACTTATCAAATCGAGTTGCCCAATGACTATGGTGTCTCCTTCACCTTCATTATGTCCCATCCGATTCCCCATAAACTAATAAAAGACTTGCATACGCCTTAGAAGAATGAGTAGAAACCGCTTCAGATTTGAGGACAAATCTTTCTTACTCTTAAGCGGATGATAGGAATCAACCCTTTGGACTAATCACAAGAAGCTAAGCTAAAGGATTTCAAGGGCTCGCATGGAAAATACTAGCTCTAAGCTATAGCTGAGGTGGGGACTCCTATCTCGATTCGACCACCTGCTGACTTATCTCCCAAATTCTTACATGTGTCCAACATGCTCCTTCCCAACAACGAAGTCTTAATCAAGAAGACAACCCAGAATTAGATGAGCTGAGCTACCGATTTGACCTATTGGTGTTTAACTTCAAGACAATTAACCTTTTGATAGGTTGATTGGCTCTCGACCTGACATAGATTAGGTTGGCCCCTGATTGTAACGCATTCCTGTTTCTGCCTATGTTGTATCATATCCCAAATGTCTAGCTACTAAGCGATACATGTCTTTTGACACAATGTTCTATAATCATTCTTTCTTTTCCGTACTGTATATTCTTTGTCTCTTTTACCCCTTTTAGTATGTCTTATGTAACTTAGTATAAAATACCCCCTTTTTGTCTTTTCATACATATAGAATAACCTTAGTAGGCAAGTATATAAACCCTTACTTTCTTTGTATGACACAAATCCTTTTCAATATAGAAATTACTCATTTGAGCAACCTTAGTGTTCTCGATATCCCTTAACTCTTATATATTCCTTTTAGTAAAGAGTAGTGGCTAGTGACCCTTCAGTTCAGATCGGTAAGTCATATTTGGGGAATTATAGGCCAAGTAAGATCGAGTGTTGAGTTATATCCATTTGGTAGCTACTTGGGTTTACTAGTTTCTTTTTTGTTTTCTTTTCGATTCATTCATTATGGTGTTTCTTCATGTATACAGCTCCAAAGTCACATCAAAGGGGATGTTTCATCATTCTACTTAAGGCATCGAGCCGTTGCAAGATGGCTTTAAGTGATATATCCTTTAATATGATGATTACGTATAGCTAGAAGTAGGGCTTGAGTTTCCAAGTTATGATGACTATTATAAGGGCAAACTTCTCTACTTTCATATACATAAGCTCTAACCCTTATAGGATGTAGCTAACATAGTATACTGGTTGGTATTTATGGCCATCTGCTCAGACAAGAATTGAGGATAGCACTTAGTCGTTGATTTTAAGGTATAATATAACTTTTCTCCAAGGATTGGCTTTGATAATATGGGGTTGCCAAAAAGTCTTTCAATTCGTCAAATGATTATTGACATTCCATTATCCATTTGAAATTAGTGAGGTTTTTTAGTAACTTGAAAAATTCTATGCATTTTTTTATGCCTTTGGATACAAACCGATTCAGGGCAACGATCCTTCCTATTAGTCGTTGCACCTCCTTGATTTTTATTAGGGCTTTTATGTCTTGGATTGCTTTAATCTTGTTCGAGTTGGCTTCTATCTCTAGCTTTGTCACCATGAAACGAAGAAATTTCCCGAATCTATCCCCAAAGATGCTTTTTTGGGGTTTGAGTTTCATTTGGAACCGATGTAGAGTTTGGAATGACTTGTAGAGGTCATCAATGTGGCCTTTTCTAGTTGAACATAGGCCTCAATGTTCCAACCAATTTGTTGCTTGAACATATGGGGGACCAAACTTTGATATGTGGCCTTAGCGATTTTTAGACCAAAGGGCATTACCTTGTAATAGTAGGCCCTACAATTTGTAATGAAGGATGTGTGAACTTAATCCTCATAAGCCATTTAAATCTGGTCATAGCCTCGATTAAGCATCCATGAAATTGAGAAATGCGTAACCGGTTGTCAACTTGATGAGTTGGCCTATACGTAGTAAGGGGAAACAGTCATCGAAGTACACCTTATTAAGATCAATGTAGTTGACATACATTTGCCATTTGCCATTTCTTTCTTTATGAATACTATGTTGGCAAGCTAGATAGGGTACTTTTCTTGCTTAACGAAGCCTTCTCAGAGCACCTTCCGCACTTCTTCATCAATAGTTGCCTAACATTCTGAAGCAAAGTGCTGTTTCTTCTATTTGATCGGTTAGGTGATAAGATTGATATTCAGGGTATGGGTAGCCTCTAATATATTGATAATGCATGGCATTTCTTCTAGGGCAATCATGAAGATGCCTGCATTTTGCCTAAGGAAGTCTATGATTTCAACCTTATCATCATTTAGCACTTTTACCCCTATTCTGGTTATCATTCCTAAGGCATCAGATAGCTTGATTTCCTCTGTCTTTTCTATGGGCTCTCCCTAAATAGCTAAGCCTAAATGAGCAACTGATTTGATGTTTGTGATGTTATTTTTGGATTAAGCTTTGAGGTAAAGCGACCTAGATATGGTCTGGTTGCCTCTTGCCTTACCTGCATTAATAGGTGTCATGAATTTTGTTTTAAGGCATTTTGGCTGATAAGCATGTCAAATTTCATAATGATTGGTCGGCTAAAGATGCCACTATATGGTGAGCAAAGATTGACAGTGACGAAGTCTATCAACTGTATGGTGATGTTCTCGATGTCGCCTAATCAAACAAATAAGGTGATGACTCCTTTTGCTAGCACTAGTTTGCCTCCTTCGAAACCTTATGAGGCCATGTTTGTATGGTTGTTGGGGTTCTTTAAGTTGTTCTTTCAATTACTCGTAAACATTGTAAAAAAAGGATGTCCACTAAACTTCCATTGTAAATGAATGTTTTTGGTACATCGAAGAATCTAATTTCAACATTTAGGATGAGAGCATCATTGTAAGGCAGATTAAGTCCCTACTTGTCTACATCAATGAAAGTGATGGTTATTTCAGTCTTCGACCTCTTAGTTCTTATGAGGTATACCTCGTGTTGGCTACCATGGTTATGGTGTTTAAGAGGAGGTTGAGTCCTCCGAATATGGTGTTGATTTAGCCCCACTATCCTTAACCATTATGTTCATCTGCTGGGGCATTAGTCTATTCATTATGGTATTGCTGTTGCTAGTTTAGTCGATGGCGCTAGGTTAGCCATTGGATATGATTTTTCTTGTTTGTAACAAGGTAATCAATGCGCCCTTTGTAAACAAGGCCTTTAACTGCATTCTTAAGATGGCAGCACTCATCAGTATTATGTCCATGTATTTTGTGGTAGTTATAGTACTTTCATAAGTTCACCACTTTGGGGGTTTCGTGAACACTAGGTGGTCATGGGAGCTATTCTCATGCCTCGTACATTATTTTGCCAAGCGGTCTACTTAAGGGTGTATATGGGGTGTAAAATTAGAATTTCTATCTTTGCTTATCACATCTATCATATGTCAAGGGCTACAGTTTGGAGTCGCGAGGCCTCAAGCAATCCTTTACTAACATATGAGTGTTGTTATCTACTTCAAACTAAGCATTGACAGTATCCTCTTGAGCTACATATTTTTTTTCCACTTGCATGAACTCGTCCAAGGAGTTAAGTTTGTCTAATGAGACTACGTTAAATAGCCTTTCATTGGGGTCTATGCCCATAAGTAGCGCTTGCAAAGCCATTTTAGTGCTGATCTTGGATACTTATATCTTTATTCAATTGAAACATTTAAGACATGTTCGTAGGTTTCATTAGGACGCTATTTAACATTATAGAGTATGGAATAGTCTCTTTTAGGGACTTAAAGAGCTTAGGAAGTGTTGCTAGAATCTACCTTTTAGGTCATTGAATGAGGTGATGGAGGCATTGAAGAAGGTATTAAACTAGAGTACAGTAGCTTTTGCTTATATACTAAGGAAGGCTTTACACATGATGGTGTATGAAAAGTTGTAAAGGCTCATCATCATCTAAAAGTGGACAAGGTGATTGTTTAGATTAGTGGTGCCTTCATAGTTATTTAGGTGTAGTAGCCTTGTGCCTATAGGTTATGTTTCTTTAGGGATGAAGGTGATGAATGGGCTTTTCATTGGTGTGTAGCACAACACACGTATGGATGATTCAATTTGCTTTTAGTTGTGCATGCTAGAGGCATGGCAGATATATTCTTTCAATTCTTCTAAATTCATGTCTTTGTAGACCCTTGGTGACTGTTTTGGTGATAGATCATCAATCGGTCTGCTTGTTACTATGCGTTCACCTTCCGTTTGCATTTTGCTAAGATTGTAATTTAGCGATTCACATAAATCTTTATGGGATTATTGATTGTGTTGAATCTAGTCGCTTAGATGCATTAGGCATGTGGTACACCTTTCGTTGTTTTTGCTAGGTTCTGAGGAAGAGCTGATGGTGGCATCTTCGTTCGGGAGTTTTTAGAATGCGATTTTTTAGTAATGCTACATCTTTATGTAGAGCTAAAGTAGAATCTTGATATTTTTTGTTCTCTTCAAACATTTGTTGGATAAGTAGCCTAAGCTACTAGACTTTGGCATTCTCATTTTCAAGTGCTGAAGATGTTGGTATACATCATGGTAGAGGGAATTGATCATCTCTACCTTGTTGGGACATATTAGTATCCCTTGTCTATGAAGCATGTGGATTGGTATTTTTTCTTTTGGCCATTATATACATGGTGGCATGAAACCATGCGCGCCAAAATATTAATCGTGGTTCAATCAACTGGAAATAAATGGACTCATGTAAAGCTTAGAAGGAATGGGCCTAGACCTCACCTCTTGCTGCTCGATCCCTACAAAAAACCCCTATAGGTATAACTACGAGTGATAGGACTCGAGGTACTAACCCAACCCAAATGCTAAGGCCAAGCTCATCTATTCCTCATTTGGACATTTTATTTGACGACTTATTTTTTATTTGTTTTATCTCCTAAACTATCCTCATGTTTATTTTGTATTTATTGGAATGCTACTGGGGCATCCTTTTATCCCTTTTATTTATAAGTTTACCATTATGTATAAATAGCTCATGCATATAGGATTTTAGCTAGATTTACACACTTAATGAAAAACCTTTTGAGTATTTTCTCTTGAAAAACTCTCTCTTATTAGCTTTTATCAATCACTTTAGCAAGCATTGTGGTGGGCAATCCTATCATTTGAACCTGTATGTTAGCGAGTCTTAAGTTATGTAGAATCTAACTAATGCATCATATTCGGTTAAGTGACTCACAAATTCGCTAAAAACCTCACTAAATAGATCCTCATTTTCATTTTTTCAATAGGATCATACTCACCTTGATATCATTGCCCTTCTCGGTTCTTAATGTAGCATATCATCTTGATATCAAAGCTCGAGGTTACGAATAGAGTCAAAAGTTCTTATATATGTACTTGTTTAGTTTGGTATTTAAAAAGTGCTAGTTTATAGGATTTTATTGTAATACCGAGGATTTATTTACTTTATTCAGTGATCTTGGTTTATGACAATATGTTCGGTTACTTTATGGCTGGTTTTACTTATGATACATTGTTAGTGTGGATTTATTAAGCATTTGGTTTGAAGTTCCATTATGGATAGTTGCAGATTTAATGGTAAAATATATTTAAAAGAAAATAGAGAAAGGATAGATAGGAATCAACTGAAGAGTTTCTTTTAGATATTTGGCCATCGTAAATTTTAAGGGTTTTGAATCATACGACGTCAATGACGAAAGGCACCCAGTCGTAATTATACATCTTGGGTATTTAGTAGGTGTTTGAGTTCTGGCATCATCCACTCCAAATTTTGATTTGGGTGTTGATTTGCAAATCAAGACACTTGTTTGGTGGTTGATTGTGGTAGCGATGGTGAAGTAGTAATGGGTTTGTGAATTTGGGGATTAAGGTTTCTTTAAAATAAAAAGAGAGAGAGAGAGAGAGAGAGAGAGAGAGAGAGAGAGAGAAAGGGTAATGAGATTTAGGTCACAAGGAGTTCCAACAATGGATTAAAATTGGGGCATTTATATTACTACAATAGATCCCCATTGCGAATAGAGAGGCATGTATGTGCTTGAGATTTCATGAGTGAAGTTATAAGTGTACGACAATGTACAGGGAAGAAGGTAGGTTGTAGATTATAGTGAAATTGTGAACTTAGGGTTTTGTAGGTTTGCTATCACTAGAATTGCTGTATTGTGGTATGTAGGGAGTGTATCGGTGCTCTGTGGTGCTTGTAAGTTGGCTTGTGTGGTTGAAGTGTGTGATAATGGGAGTAGTAGAGCTGTGATAAGTGACTAGTTGTAGACATGAGTTGTTCAGTAGGCTATAGTGTGCTACAATTTGTGCAATAAGTGTACGAGTAAGTGCTGGTGGTTGCAACTGTAGTAGAGACGTGGGTGCGTTATGCTTTTGGTCTAAATTTTCCTATTGGATTATTTCCATGTTGTGTATGAGTTGCAATTGTGTGCACCATCAAGAAAAGTGCAAGCCAAAACAAGAGCTAAATTGAGGTCAAGAAGATGACTCGTGAGTGTACCAAGCTGAATTGAAGTGAGAAGGAGACATATAGAAGTGTGTTCAAGTGCAATAGTGTACTGTACAATTGAGAATCAAGCTACAATGTTGTTGTGTATGGATTTGAAAATTACAATTGCATGGTATTGAATTATTGTTATGAAATTGTGTGTTGTGCAATTGAGTGATTGTGTAGTGATTTGTGGTTGTAAACAAGTTGCATGTAGTAGTATTTAGTGCTACCGTATTGGAGGGAAAAGAGTAATGTACTATTACGTATGTCGCAATAGGTTGGGGCTTGTGTACTACTTTGTGGAATTTCAAGTTCCTCGCCGTATGTGTGTGTTTTGTTTGATTATTACTAAGCTGATCTCCGAGACGAGCTGTTAAATTGTTGGGCTAATCCTATTCCTTCGATGAAAGCTATTACTAATCATGTCATGTATATTGCGAAGTGGAGTTGTATTGAGCTTGTTAGGTATACATGTATAAGGAGTGTAAGGTAAACTTGTGTCTGAGCTATTATAGATAGGTGTGCAACATCATACTATCTTCTTCAAGTATTTGCTAAACTAAAATTAAAGTGTTTGAGCTACTGTAGTGATTAGATGAGCTAAACTCCAAGTTTACCGAGCTTTAGAATAGAGCAGTGTGTGTATGAATGTATAGCAAGTATTAAGCTATGTGTGGAAGTGCAAAGTGCTAAGCTATTTTAGCTCAAGAACTGAGCTATTCTACTCCACCCTTACCGAACTGATTACTAAACTAAGTTTACTAAGCAAGATAATGCGTGTATGAATTAGTTGTTAAGCAGCTATGTATGTCATTGCAATCTAAGCAAGTCTGTTTGGCTTGTACGTATGTCACAGGCGGATTTAGAAGGGCCCAAAATCATGAGGTTCATTCAAGCCCAAGAGAAAATAATTCAGAATATTTTAGAAGATTTAGAAGGTTCCAAAATAGGTGGTAGGTAGATGTATTTAATGTAAAGGTAGGTGGGAATTCATTTGTAACCATTAGATCGAATTGATCTTGGCCCTCCATCTTGAGAGGCCTCTTGTATATATAGAGGAGATCCCCGCAGTTATATCATCAAGTAATTTCAAGTGAATACTATTTACATTGGAGTTTCTCTCTATATATTTTTTCTCTCTAAACATTGTAAGTTGTTACTAGCTAACTTAGCCTTCCTCAGTGTGGTCAGGAATGTTAAGTGCTGTACGGGTTCGAGTAAGGGAATTTACCCATGACAAGTGGTATCAGAGCCTAGAAAAGGGACTACTTGTAGAGAAAATGTCATTCAAAGGAGATAACAACACTTCAATGGTCGATGAGTTGTCCAACCATGATGATCACCGTATTACCAAGCAAAGGGCTAGGTCCTAGGACTTATTGAACTCCCTCCTTAATAAGATGGATAGAGTGAAGCTAAGCATTGCTAAAGTAAAGGAACAATTCGATGAATCACAAGGTAGCCTTGAAGAGATGGAGGAAGAACTTCGAAGTAAGTTGCAAGGAGCATTGAATCAAGCCATTGAGGAGTTGAAGCAGTGTGATGAGGCAATTGAAGGGAAGAATGAAGTACTCTAAGCTCGAGTTACCGCTTTGGAAACTAGGAAGGAAGATTATAAAGCTAAGATGGATGCTATAATGGTGGCCATGTGCCAAGAGTTTGAAGAACTTAAGAACCAACTAGCAGCATGTCGAGTGATAATGGAAAATGGAGTGACCATCCAGTTTACTCCTCAACCAAACATTTTATTTGATGACTTATTTTTATTTGTGTTATTTAGATTTCCTATTTCTTGTATTTCTCTTAAACTACCCTCATATTTATTTTGTATTTACAGGAATGCCACTAGGGTATCCTTTTAACCCTTTTTTTTATTAGTTTGCCATTATGTATAAATAGCTCATGTATATAGGGTTTTAGATAGATTTGTACATTTAATGAAAAACCCTTTGAGTATTTCTGAAAAACTTTCTCTTATTAGCTCTTATCAATTCCTTTAACAAGAATTGTGGTAAGCAACCCTATCGCTCGAACTAGTGCATTACATCCAACGAGTCTTAAACTGTGTAGAATTTAGCTGGTGCAACATATTCAACTAGGTAGCTTATGGATTCGCTAAAACCTTCACTAAACCCATCCTCATTTTTGTTCCTTCGGTAGGATTGGACCTACCCTGATAATTTCACCCTTGTTAGTTCTTGGTGTAGTGTATCAATGGGGGCCCTCCAAAGTCAAGTTAGCAAGGAGTATTAAAGGAAAGAGGAGCCAAGCACTAAGGACTCGAGGGGTAGTGCTTGCCCTCTGTATGTATGTATTATCAAGCCGGGAGAATGGAGAAGGCCTTAAGAGTAAAGAGAAGAAGTAAGAGAAAAATGAGTAAAGCCCCCCTTACCTCGAGGCACTAGATACCTTTTATGAGAATTACCTAGATATGTAGTAGCTTGAGGTTCGCTTGTACTGGTCACTGGCAGGTAACATGCACTATGGTGGAGATTAGGTAGCTTTGAAGACGGTCGACCATGATCAACCTAGCAACCAAATCTATAGCTCAAAGGTCTGACATTTGCAGGAGCAAGGATTATCAGGTATGCTTGCTATACTACAGATGTCATATGACCATTAATGGACAATAGTAAAGAGAAAGCACTAAAGAAAAAGGTTGAGTTAGGTAGTTGAGGGAGGGGTTGGCAAGTGCTCAGTTGAGAATGAGTTATGACCAAAGTTGACACTAGGTAGTTAATATGCATGGGCTCGGTGGTCTAGTCAACTTACTTAGGTGAGATGTTGTATGGCTCTTTGAACAGGTCGTAGTGTAAAGGATGAGTTCGTTTGCACCAAATGGTCAATGCGTACAAGCTTGATGGTCAAGCAGGTCTACTTGTAGAAGACATTGCTAACTCACCTAGTAGGTCATAGTATAGAGGACAAGTTTGCTATTTGCTTGCACGTTTCTGATGAGCTTCCTTGCATGATGGACTTCGAGTTGGGCAAGAATTGAATATCAACAAGTATGAGGATGAATAGGAAGTATTGGTTTAATTATATAGAAGATATAAATAGATAGATAAATATAGATATAGAAGATGTAGATATAGATAGATAAAGAAGATATAATTATATATAAGATAGAGATATAAATTGATAAAACATATAGATATAGAAGATGATAGAAAAGTTTTTTTAAAGGCTATTAATTGTAAATAATATAGGCAAAGAGTATCCAAATTATATATTTAGAAATATGGAATCGAATAAAACTTATTGGCTTATATATAATAGATAACAAGGTTAAAGAATAATAAAATAATTACATTGGTCATAATAACAAAATGAACTAATATAAAAATGTATAAGTATGTATATGTATATAAATAGGTAATAAATAAATAAATATATAGTTCTTAAGTTATAATCTTATGTAAATGGAAAGGTTAAACTTTAACCATAGAATTTAATCTACAAAGTTATTAATATAGTTTGTAGACAATTTACCTCAAGTATAAATTACGAGCAATTCAAATTGTAGCCATAGTTATAGGATATAACATTAGTTTTCCAATTAAGCATAGATATATGATGAGCTTGTTAAATGAATATATTAGGTTTTAATATCAATTATAAGTCATGGAATATGGATGCTTATGAGCATGATACATAACACATGTTTGTTGGTTGTGTTAATGAGGCTAGAAAGTCAAAATGAACTAATCAAATATCTACCTATAAAAATGTTTATTGTTTGTGTTATCTCAAGCTAAAAGCCTAGAGTGGTAGATCCTTAGGAGGCACTCATTAATCAATAGGTTCCATTATCTCTAGTGAAGTTCCCTATTAGTACGATATAGGTAGATTTAAGTATTCATGAGTGGTTGAGACCTAGATGAGTAGTTTTTCAACACCATAATATACATATATGTATGTATTCTATGCTAAGGTCGTGAATTACCGCAAGTCTTTAGATGCTAAGATTGTGATGTTTGGTGGACTAATTTAAAAATAATAAACGAATTGTTGTGTTATATGTTTGCATTAATACATATGAATAGTTATTTTGTGTGGCATGAACATGTGCTTATGGTGTCATATACTAAGCTTCAACTTACCCTTTTTTTTTCAACTGTAGGAAATCTAGATTGGTAGATGGATTATAATGATTTTAGAGACCCTTATTATAGCACCTTTGGGATGGGAAGAGTGGCAATTACATATGATAGCTAATTTTTCTTTCCTATAGCAACCATTTATTATTTAATAATTAACTACTTGGAATTAGATATTAATTTGCCTTGGAGTATAAATATTTCTTAGTTAATGGAGGTTTTTATAATGATATTTAGAGATTTTAATTGTTAATTTATACTTGACGTACCACTAGAAATTAGAGATACGTGGTGGTTTGCGATATCTTGAGTTTAAGACATTACAAGTAGTGCTAGGCAAAAAAACCGTGAATCACGGATCCAATTATGAACCTAACTAAAAATTCATTCTGTTTTTTTTTTTTATTTTACAAACCATTAAATTTATAGTTCACTTCAATTATATATAAACAATTCACAATTCGATTCGAGAAAGCGAACCGAACCATATTGTTTTGAATCGAATCAAACCATTTAATTAAATAAAAAAAATTCATACTATTATTTTGTACTTTTTTATATATTTTTTTTCATTAATCTTTATAGATTTCATCAAATTTTCATATCTTATTATTCTTTATCTTAATTCTATATCAATTATTAAGATCAAGTTAAGTAAACTTCATTTGAAATTTTGTTCTTTTTTTTTAGATAAAAATATTTAGTAAAAATTTGACAAAAACGGTTTGAACCATGGATTGAACTGTAGATTGAACCGAATCAAACCAGTTTTAATTAAGTTCAAGAAATTTATAAACCGAACCATATAGTTAGATTCGACTTAAAAAAAAAAATGAATGATCATATGAGGTTTATTTCGTTTCAGTAAGAGAGGATAAACCGTATCAAATCGAACCATGCCCATCTCTATTTACAAGTATCCATCAAATCATACAGAAATTCTTAAAGTAGAAACAATTATAATTGTCTTTTGGGGAATTTGACCATGTAATTTAAGGGGTTAATATTTCATTAGTAAAAAAAAATCAACTGACACTATAAAATGAATTCAACAAACACTAGGATTCTATACTAATATAAAATATTGACTTATGTCTATGTTACATGGAAAATTTCAATGTCAACGATTTTTACGGGATGTAAGTGTAGTACTTGAGATATGTAGGATCCTCCAGTAATTATAACAATTTTGAAGAAAGTGTTTTTAATTTACCTTGCTTCATGAATAGTAATTTTTCTTGTTATTATATTTTGTCCTCATATGGCCTCACACATGAAGGCAAATATATATGTATATATATAATTATATGTATAATTATGCATGTAACCATGGCTTTACAAGATGAAGAAATTGAGCTAAACCGGCAGCTAGAATTTGCACAACAGTAGGAGGAACTCTTTTGGCATCAACGATCCCGTATCCATTGGCTCCACTGCGGTGATCGAAATACTGAATTCTTCTACAGATCTACCATCAATAGAAGAGTCAAAAACAGGGTCACAAAAATTCAGATGGACGATGGAGAGTGGTGTGAGGACATGGTGCAGATAAACCATGCTTTTACTCAATATTTTTTTTACACTTCTGATCATCCTATGATGGTCCCTGAGGTTATGGATCAGATTGTTCATGTTGTTTCATCCGACCAGAATGCTTGGTTAACAAGACCAATAGATATGGAGGAAGTAAGAGAAGCAGTATTTCAGCTTAGGGGACTCAAGTCTCCAAGTCTAGATGGCTTCAATGGCATTTTCTTTCAAACACGTTGGGATTTCCTTGGCACTTTCATATTTGAAGTGGTTAAATGTTTCATGCAGACAGGTATTTTTTCTTAGCTCTTTTAACGAAACAGACATAGTGCTTATTCCTAAAGTAGACCATCCTGAGTCCATTTCTCAGTTTAAACCTATTAGTTTATGTAATTTCTCTTATAAAATCATATCTAAAGTGCTTGTTAATAGGCTTCAGCCTTTGTTAGATTTGATTGTGTCATCTTTTTAGAGTGTATTTATACCTAGTTGCATGATTCAAGATAATGTGATTGTTGCCCATGAACTCTTTCACTTTCTAAAGTTGAATAGAAAAAGATGAAACAATTATTGTGCTGTGAAAATTGATAGGGCCAAGGCATATGATAGGGTAGAATGGGGTTCTTGAAGGATGTGATGATTAGGATGGGATTTTCGGATACTTGGTTAACTTGGATTATGTCTTGTGTGTCCTCGATAACTGATAATTTGTTGGTGAATGGTCAAAAGGTGGGAAAGTTTACTTTTTCTAAGGGTATTTGTCGGGGAAACCCTTTGTCACCATATTTGTTTATACTTGTGGCTGATTGTCTATCTAATATGATTAACAATGCAAGCGTAAATGGCCATTTAGCGGGATCCGTATAAGAAATGATAGTTCTTTACTCACACACCTTTTTTTCGCTGATGACTCCCTGTTTTTTGTAGAGGCCAATAGATGCAATCTTGGTAAACTAAAGGAAATTATTGAGCAATATTGTCAGGTCTCAGGCCAGAAAGTCAACTACAATAAGAGTTCATTGGCTTTTAGTACCTCTACACTAGAGTGCATCAGACAAACTTGTGCTCAGGTTATGCAAATTAACATTGCTAATACCACATGTATCTTGGATTCCCAACTTCTTGGTGTTGGTCTAAAAGCCAGGCTTTATCGTTTGTTAAGGAAAAAATTGTGAGTAAACTGTAGGGATGGAAAAGAAGTTTGTTATCGAATGGGGGTAAGGAGGTTCTAATCAAATTGATGGCCTACGTTATGCCTAATTATGCTATGAGCATTTTAAAATTTCCTAGAAGTGGTGTAGAGAGGTTGATAGCTTAATTTCTCAACTTTGGTGGGGTGAAACTAAGCATGGTAACAACATTCACTGGAAGTCTTGGAAGGAGATAACTAAACCTAAACACATGTGGGGTCTAGGATTTAAAGATCTTGAGGCCTTCAATTTAGCCCTCTTAGGGAAATTGGCTTGGTGGATTGTGAATAGTCCTGATTCATTGTGGGTTCATGCTTTGAAAAGCATTTATTTGCCTACTAATCATTTTCTACATGCTCTTAAATGGGGTTGGGCATTTTGGGTGTGGCAAAGTATCTTATTAGGGAGAAATTCCATATATAGAGATATTATTTGGAGGATTGGTGATGGTAATTCGGTTCTTTGTTGGTCTGACCCGTGGATTCCAGGTTTGCCAAATTTCACATTATCACATAGGGATATTCATCCTGATCTACAAAATATGAAAGTGGCTGATGTTTTAAACCATAACAGAAGATGTTGGGATCTGAGTTTGGCTGATTCCTGGATTAATGAGGAAAAAAAAAGGCGATTATGAGTATTCCTGCGAGTGAGTTTACTGAAGGGGACAAAATAGTGTGGAGAAATAGGACAGGAGCCTATTCTGTTAAGATGGTTACAATTCTGTGCAAAATAATGCAGGATCTCACATATTGGATGCTCCCTCATCTTCTATCCCTATGTGCTGTGTTTGGAAGACAATTTGGAATTTAGAGTGCCAACCCAAATACAAGCACTTATTGTGGAAAGTGTGCCACAATGTTGTTGCATCTAACCATAATCTTTTCTGCACGCACATTTTGCAAAATTCTTCATGTTTATTTTGTAGAAATGTTAAAACTACCAAACATGTCCTTTTCCATCGTAGTTGGACTCGTGCTGTATGGTTCAGTGTACTTCAACTTAAAATTGAAGATTTTAGTATTTCCAGGTTTGAGACATGGATTGTCCAACTCTAGCAAACTAGTCCTTGCTCAAAGTCACAATTTAAGGAGTTTATTTCATGTGTAGCGGTGGTTATGTGGCATATATGGATTCATCGAAACAACTATGTGTTTAATTATCTACATCCTAATCCATATATCAGTCACAATGTCAGCTCTCATGGATATTGCTCTTTTCCCCTTCGTAAAAAAAAGATCCGATGTTAGTGCAAACCAGCAACAGCAGCAGCTTGATATCAGTAACTTGCAGAGTGAACAGCTGCAGCGACGGTCTGTTTGGATGTGATAAAAATTAATTGTGATGCCTCTGTAGATGCAACACATGGCATTGACAGACTTGGGGTTGTTTGTCGAGATTGTACATGTAAGTTGCTTGATGCTGTTGCGATGCCTACTTCAACTTCTCTGGTGGATGTCAATGAAGCGTCGGCGATACGTGAGGGATTGAAGATTGCATAGAGCCGAGGATGGCGGAAAATTCATGTACAATCACATTCTGCTGCTTGCATTAATGCAATATTGAATCCAGCTTCAAGTCCATGGCGGATTGCCGGATTAGTTCTTGCTATTTTAGCTTTGAAGTCTTGTTTTAGGGTGTGTTCATTTCCTTTTGTGCCTAAACAGAAAAATATTTGCGCTCATTGAGTAGCTGCCCAAGCAAAGCTCAGGATCCACTATAGTTTTTTGGGCTATAAATCCCCCATCTCGTTTGCGTCGATTGTTGTTTGTCGACTGTTTGTCAAGACCTCCGACATTGTCTCTTCATGAATGAATTTCTGTTTGCCCAAGGAAAAAAAAAAAAAAAAAAAACTATAATTACGGTGCAAATACATAATTTATAGCAATAGTGATGTGCTCCAATAACGCGTGACCGAATAAGTACCTTCATAAACCAAACCATTTCTTGGTCTAACATACGTATAATATTATAAATATGGCGTACGTTTGCATATAATTAGGACGTGCCTAATGTAAAAGGTATTTTCCAAAGAAAAGAATTAAGTGACGTCAGAGTGTCCATTTTTCAATTTGCATACAGTTATTCTAAAATCTAGTGTAAGAAGAAGGAAGTACCATAAATAAAAATAGCGAAAGGGAGTAATTTGTTATGACAAAATGAGAAATAGCCACTTTATTTTGACAACAATGTAATACCTGGATATTACCTAGTTCAATTGTTACGCTATAGTTATGCATTGAAACTTAAGTTTTACCTTTTAGAATGCATTTGATTTTCTGGAAATTCCAAGGAGAAAATTTTTAGTTTTTGGATCAATTATAAAAATTCCATGAAATGCTAACAGAAAATAAAAGATACGTATGCAAAACATTGAGATTTTAGGGTACTTATTTTATATATTTCAACTGCTTTTCTCTGAAAACAATCAAAACCGGTTTCCGATTTGGAAAAAGGAAAAGAAAAGAATTAAATGCTTGTGATTCCTATGAAATTTTTAAATATTTATAGCACTTTAAAATTGCATATATTTCATATATTCCTTTATTTCAACAAAGAAAATCTCTAAAATCTTTTCAAAGAAAATATTATTTAAATACACTGTGGAACGCTTGTGTGTTTCGCTAACATAATAAATATAGTGCTCTCTGACTTTTAGCTTTCAAACTATTTATGATGACATTGTTTATAAGCTGTGACTGAATTGTATAATTATATACTTTGCATCTAATATATGTCGTCTAATAAAATTACATACTTGTATAAAAAATAAGTTTATCATACAAAAAATAACTCCGTGGAAAATATTTTTCAAATATTCTAAAATGCTCTTATGCGTTTGCTAACATAATCAATACAAAGCTTCCTAACTTTTAGCTTTCAAGATATTTCTGATGACATTGTCGAAGGCTTATGAATGTATTCTATACTTTGCACCTAATATGCGTCACATCATACCATTA
Source organism: Lumnitzera littorea (assembly GCA_024138015.1). Taxonomy (NCBI): domain Eukaryota; kingdom Viridiplantae; phylum Streptophyta; class Magnoliopsida; order Myrtales; family Combretaceae; genus Lumnitzera; species Lumnitzera littorea. The sequence continues at coordinate 25,595,617 of JAMXBB010000008.1, forward strand.
TGTGGATGTATAAAACACATAATTTATCATGATATATACAAATATATGTATACACACACCATATGAAGATAAAATATATCATAAATGTTTAGATTCATAGTACAAATCACCGCCCATGCAAATAGATTCTAGTCTTAATACATAAATTTATGTTTTATAAATTTATGATCTTGATAATAAACTTAATTTAGTGAAAAAGGGCTCACCGAGAGGGTGACTGTCTAAGAAGAAAATTCAACCAACATCTTTTTGATTAACCATAATACACTTTCGAATTAATCATATTATATTTTTGTATAATTATTCGTATTAATACTTCAATATGTTTCCTTGTATTCAATTTTTATATCAATTTAATTCCTATAGTCATACTTGGTCCATGTCATTTTTCTTATTAATCTTGTCAGCATTCAAAAGGACAACTTCTTCAAAATAATATGTAGTTGTGAGACGCATGGTGAATCCATCATCAACGTTCGAGGGTTATTCATCTACTTTTTGGTGCTCTGTTCTTAAAGATCATAAAAAATAACTAAACAAAAGCCTAAAAATTGATGAGAGGCTCATATTGTGTTGAGAAGTCTAAAATGTTTAATGAAATTTACCCTTTAATGAAGCAATAAGAAAGAATGCACGTGTAAATGGGGATAAATACCTATAATCCCACAAACCTATCTTCATATATCCCAGCCAATTACATGCTTGTATGTAGATAAAAAAATTATCAAGTAATTGTGTAAATTTATTTCATTTGTCCATGTAAATGTATGTGATATCTGGAAACACACTCAAAATAGGGAGTTCAGAACACCGAACATTTATCATTTTATCAACAGTTGATAGCATAAGCACTCAACACGTATTGTACTTGGCCAATTGCTTCAGGAAAAGGTTGCACAAAAATATAGTCCATTGGAATAAAACTGGGTCACCTAAGATTGACTAGGGAAGGGGCCATCACTATTGTCTTGTATAGCTGAGCGTAATTTGGGGATTCTGTTAACAAACAAATGAAAGAAGCTAACTTATAAAGGAAAAAGTCAGCTATATCAGCGGAATCATGTGTTATAAATATAGGATTAACTCGAATGTTACATAGCACCATTAAAGGGAAAAAAAAAATTATCTCTCAAAGTTCTTTTTACCATGGAGAAAACATGATGGTATTTGGCTACTGTAGTAGCTCCTATCACAATTCAAATTACTATAGACACTACAGATCAACTATCTATAATCTACCCACCTCCACCTCGTGAGAAAATCTAGTTTTTTCCTAAGTAATCGATGGCTTCCCATTGCTATTAAGATCGAAGAGAGTCTGCACCTATTGCATTTCATTATTTTTTATTGTCACATAGTTGTCACGCGTTAGTAGTTCTACTATCGTCTCTTTGAAGGAAAAAGAAAAAAAAAAAAGAGTTCAAAATCGTCTTCACATTAGAGGAGAAATGGATTTGCCTCTATTGCAACACCGTAAAGTCAACAAGAAGGAGGAAAGCAAAACAATTGCTTCTAATAGCAATGATCTGTTGATGCAATTATATCAAGTGGCTAATGATAGAGATATGAGCAATACAATGTTTCAGTTATTTAAGTGTTCTGTTATGTTGTGTGGTAGATTTCTTCAGGTTGGCACCCCAAACCCAGTAACTATCTCTTCGGACACGTATACTTATCGGCGTGGAATCTTTGTTGAGAAGCTTCATGGGATCAATGCTGATGTTGTGGCTCACCACTATGCGAGAGAAGATAGACCGGGAATAATAGGTTCTCGTCCACCTGGGGCCTATTTTGCGGGTTGATTGCCGCATGAAATGAAATTGCACCTATGATGGCAACAATCGCAGTGAGCTGCGCACCAGCCATAAGTATTCAGCGTCCGGAAGGGGATATATACCGATTTCTTTGTCTGAATCGACTTATCAAGGAGCAAATAGAACAACTATCTTTTGTTTGAAAAATAAAACGAAACTCATCACAGTACTTGAGCTGCTTCTTTCTTTATTTTCTAGGATAACATGTGACCCAAACCTTCATAGACTTGTCTTGATCTCTAATATCTTTATTCAATGCGTCGTCTCTCAACATCATATTAATTTTTTATACATTAGTTGAGGAGCAATGACAAATATCATAGCTGATACTCGCAAGGATTTCCATAACATTTTTCTAAGGTTTTTATTGATGGAACGCTTGCTGATAACGTTCTCTTCCAGCTGGATTGACATTTTCAATCCCCCTTGTTGTAAATCTCTACCGTAACTTTTATTGGACTGAAAAATCATATTCTTGTTAAATGTAAAGAGTGGTGCAACATATATGTACAAATTTAACAATTTGAACTATTCCTTCTCTGACGAGGCCTTTATGGCCCAATGGTTCATTATGGCTCTTTTATATATGGAGCATGTTCCATTCCCTTGTCCCTTTCAAATTTATTATTCTTAGCCCGGAAAGGGCAAAAAGAGAAACAAAAAAATATTGAGTGTTTTTTTTTTTTTTACTAAATTTTTTTGCAATGCCAATTGTATCAATTTGTAAATCATTTAAAGTAAATATCGATATTTTAAAACTTAAGTTGACTAATATGGTTCAATCTGATTCGACTTAAATATAGTTTGACTTCCACTTAAGCCCAATTTTTCTTTTAATTGTTGACCCCTTCACATGTCTAAATCATATATACTCCGTTTGGGTCTAATAACACTTGTAAGTATTTTGTATGTCACTATATTCTTATGTTATATGAAAAATTGTTATATATAAAATTATGCCATACATATTTAATTATAAATTAAATCAATCACAATGATTGAAAATTATTCAAATCATGAAAAGACTACAAATTTAAAAAATGTTATACTCACACCTCTTAAAAAATGTTATAATCATTCAGTTTGAGTCTAGTAACACTGATAAATATTTTGCATGCCACTATATGATTATGTTTTATGAAAAATTGTTATATATAAAATTATTCCATACATATTTAATTAGAAGTTAAATCAATCACAATGATTGAAAATTATTTAAATCATGAAAAGACTACAAATTCAAAAAATGTTATACTCATACCCTTTAAAAAATATTAACACTCAAATACTTTTCCTCAATACAATACCAAATTAACCATCATTTACATATATATAACTATTATAACTTTTTTAAATTGATTCACCATCTAATTGAAGGACTTCTTTTACATAGTACTTCATCAATCAACACAATTCAAATCATACTATAAATAGACTTCAATAAATTATTGCAATTGTACATTAAAATAAAAGATTGACTTATAAATATACTAGAAGGAAATTTTCCCAATGTCAATACTTCTTGAATGATGCAATTAGTAGAATAGTTTAGAAACTCGGGATTTTCTATAATTATAATAGCTTTCAAGGAGCGGTGTTGTAATGTGGATTATTGTTGTTGTATATGTTGCTTGTACGGTCTTGCATAAACAATTTTTAGTTATATGTATACTTATATATATGTATAAATGTACATATAAACTATATGTATGGTGCAACTATATCACATATAGCAACAAGGAGAGATGCTTCAATTATGCATAATCAAATGAATAAGTACATTAGAAAACAATACTTTTGTTTTCTAAACTACTATAGTATTGTAATCAAGTTTTTGCATAGCATTCATATTGTACATGCATAGGAAATGTTAGATTGATATTTTATAATGTGTAATACAAGATGGAGATTTTATGTCCCATGTGAAGTAATATATACACTAGGAAAAAAGGTGAGGTATACAATCACTAGATGGTAGTGTTAGAGTTTGAATTTGAGATGTGCAAGAGTTTGGAGAAAAATTAAGCAATACGACTTTACACATGATCGTGTTACCAAGTCATGCTAAAAGATCAAAGTGACTCGAGAGGTACACGACCTAAGACATGGTCATATTACCAAGTGATACTATAATATCTCAATGATCCAAAAGGTGCACAACCTTAGATAAGTTGTGTCTATAAGTCATGTACTATGTATCTAGTGACTAAAATGCAACATGATCGTGTCACTTAGTTGTATTTACTGTGCTAATACGACTCTTCACTCTTGATGGCATTCATGGTTAATGAATGTAATGTAACAACTTCCAAAGGTTATGTTACTTTGAAATGGATAGTCAAGATCTATTTTTAACTAATCTAATCATAGTCTAATGATTAAAAGCTAAGAGATTTTAATGGATATGTTCTTTGGACTAGTTGGAACTCTTGGAACATGATGATTGGAATTCTGAGTATATATTGATGTTTGTAAACATCTTTTGTGCAAATTTTTTCACTCTTTTCAAATTTTACAATCAAAACACCTCAATAAGAAATCATAAATTTTCTTCTAAAGTTCTTTAAACTTATGTAATCATTAAGAATCAAATACTATTATCTTATTCTTAATGCTCACTTGATTATATCTTAAGAAAGTTTACACTTATCCTTAACAAACTTAATGTCTAACACATAAGACTCTTAAGGAAAGCATTCATCACATGCCTTTAAGTGCCCTTGATTTTCTCATCTTTATTAAATTTGTCCAGCATTCTTAAGAGTATTATGGCGACAAATGAAGTGCAAGCTATCTTAAAGATTCTTATTTCATAAAGACAGTGATGACAAAAGAACTAAAGGAATTTAAGAAGCAAAATATGAAGTGTGTAAGAGTTAAAAGTTTGAAAGAGGAGTTATTGTTGAAAAGAAATCTAGATATTAATTTATTTCAATGGAATTGATTCAATGTAAGTTATTAAACTCACTTCATGTGAAATGTTGTTACATGATCTTCTATGGATATAATTTGTTGTTTCTATTAATAGTTAATAGCAAACACTGCATTCACTATGTTAACCTAAATCTTAAGATCTTACTTCGATGAAAGATAATCAAATAACACATGCAACTTTCATGAAAGATAATTTAATTCAATCTTTATTTTTCTTAATCAAGATAATTCTTTATTAAAGCTAATAACATTTTCAAGTCTATTAACCCTAATCTTAAGATCACCTATTAGAATCTCTTCTCAATAGTATAACCTAAAATCGCATTAAGGTACAACAAATTCTCTTAGACATAATCAATATTTCGGAAAGACTTTGCAATTTATCTCTATACTTGGAAAAATCTTCATCAATTATGACTAAATCTAATCACACAAAAAATCTCTCAATTCTCTTGTACAATATCAAATTTTAGACAAATATATGTATAAATATTAATCTAAAGTGCTTAATCACACACAATTGAATCAAAACAACTAAAGACATTCATTAGATCTAAGAAGAACCAATGTTGCTTGGTAAATCTAGGTCCCATAAGACCTAAATATAAAGGATCTACTCTCTATTCATGATAAAACAAGAATCTTTAATAAGATCTAAAAGAAGAGTAGAAGATTAGATCATGAAAATAATGTAAAAGTCTTGAATCTTGAATTCCTGAAGCTCCTTACTCTCTTGATTATTTATCCCTTGGAGTCTCTCAAAAATTATCTCTAATTCCCCAACAAAAAGTCCATAGAGAAGCCTTAAATAATAGATACAAAATTAAGGTATTATAGCATTTGATACAACCATATCCTTTGGTCACGTCACTCTATAAGCATCACAATTTTTTCTAACCTTCACAAAGTTTGGGAACAACATGACCTAAGCCTTGCTCATGTCACTTTTTGATCATGCCACAAATTTGCTCAATTTCATCACTGGAAATGAATAATTGTGTCGTTTGGTCCTGTCAATCTTCATAACTTCTTTATTTTAGCTTAGAATTGAGCGTAAACAAGATTTTTCTCAATTAAGTATTGTTTTCTCAAAATAAACTCCAAATTCAAGAAACAATGATTAAAAATTACTCTCTAAAATATGAGCAATTAAGAACTTATCAAACTTCCATACACTTAAGAATATGCTTGTCCTCAAGCAAATAAGTCAAAGAAAAATTAGGATAAGAAATCCTTATTGAAAATTATCACTGCTTAAGAGACTGGCTAAAACTAATACTTAACTTGAAAAATAATTCAAGAGATTAACTTGCAAATTCACTCAAATTCTTTAACAACTTCCTTTAGTCCTTATACTCAATTTCTTTTACAATGCTCAAAGAATACTAAGTACTTGGGTCCACAAGCTAATCTATGTAAATTAAATTCTACTCGGATTATTTAATCAAGGATTCCTGTACTTAGAATCAGATTTAATATCTCGCCAACCAGGAAAAAGTCATAAAAATTTTATCCCACTTATCTAAAATATATACAACTCTCTCTTCAATTTAACTAAGCACTATAATTCAAAATAAACATATAGTACTTTGCTCATTTGCTAATCACCCACTTAGTTCTTGCTTTTGTTGAGAGCATTTCAAATTCACTTAATTTATTTTATTAATTAAGTACATTATTTAAGGATGAATGTCTTAGTAGCGAGAAAAAATCTCGCTCTTCTAATGAACTAAACTGATCCATACTAACTTAGCTTGCATATTAGTAGCAGAAATTCAATGTTGCTCTTCTAAGGGATCAAGATAAATCCTTACCAATTTTTCCTTTCTATTTATTGATTATTTGTGCATTTCTTATCACTTTTTACCTCTAACTATTTTAAGTTTTTAAGGGTTTTTCAAAAGAAAAATTTCATCTATTTGTTTACTAATGATTATAAGACTCTAAAGTTATCCAAGAAGAAAGTATACATCGATGAAAGTATACATCAAAACAAGTTTTAAAAATAGTTATGACTAACTCCTAGCTAGTGACGTTACTCTAATCTTAGGTCCTAAAATCATAGGATAAATAACCCATAACTTTACTCCATATAGATTTCACCAATCAACTCTAGCAAAGTGTAAATTAAGCATTCAAAGATCAAGTATTAAATCATATTCAATACAATTCACTAGAACTTATCAATTCTCAAAATATTGCAAGTTAACCAAAATAATTAGGTTAAATGAGAAAAAATTGATCTCCCAGATAACAATAATTTCTATATCGACTACCCTATACTTAAAATCATACATTGTCCTAAATGTATGAACTAAGTAATTCAATGAAAAATAAATCAATGAAAACACTCATAGGTAAGAAGATATAAAGATTGGAAAAAGGAACTCATATTCCCTTGAAATTTAAGTAACATATTCACAAATGAAGTAGCAATATCTAAAGACCATCTCTAAATAGAGCTTCCAAGTTCCATTTCCAAGACTTTGTAATAGGACTTCACTGCACATCAAACAAAGAAGAGCATAGAAAAAAGCTATGTAATTAAAAGAAACTAAGAAAAAAAGTAAGAAAATAGAAAATAAAATCTTGCAATAAGTCCAAGTGTACAATTATCAAGTACAACCTACTCATAGAAAGCAATTAAAAATCAACCAACTCATCCATAATGATGGGTTACCGACTACTAGCCCAATCACTCGTTGATACCCTAGAGGGCTTCAGTCTTTCACCCGAAGGATTCTTTCTCGTCAACTCATCTATGACAAAAAATAGTATGCTAAACGAGGATGGCCGAATTCCCTAGGAGCTTTGGGTGGTTATGTTATGCTCTATTCATTATCCTATCCCAATGCTAACCTTCCTTTGGTCGAGAGCTCTATACTGGGTAACCGGACTTTCAACTATTGAGAGTCTTCTACCGCATAAATGTAGCTAGCTCCTGACCGAGTACTTTTCTTTCGGCTTCCTTCCAACTCTTATAGCATCCTTTCACCTCTTAGCTTCCTTGTCATCATAACACCTCCGCTCCTCCCGTTTGTTGCGCTCAAAGAATCCTTGTACGAATCCAATGTCGCTTTGCCACTTGTCCTCTTCACCTGACATTATACTATTTTTCTCTTTTTATCTTCTGTCCTTTTTACCCCTTCTTATATGTACAAGGAATCTCCTTTTTGTATATACTTTCTTGTAATTTCTTTATTTGTAATGTTGCTCTAGGGACTTACTATAAATAATCCATTTCCCTTGTAAGTCGGGATCACCTAACTTTACACATAGACATTGAATATCTTATTCTTGTTAGATAACCCTCTCTAAGCCTACTTTTCATGCACTCGTATCTAATCTTGCTGAATAGCTTAAGATTAGTGATAGGTAGACCTTGACATCAACTTGTGCGTTATATTAAGTGAAGTGTCAAGTCGTGTTGTATTCATTGGTATGTCATATCCGCTAAGCAACTTTACGTCAACTACTCTAGTTTGTTCATAGATCTATTCACTCTATTTTCTCTAATATTTCAAAGGTCCCATTTAGTTTAGATCTACTACTGTAAGTCTTAGTGATAACTGAGCTCTTAGGCACATCACATAATATCCTTCTAGTAGTCATCCATAAAATCTTCTTCATTCTTGTCAAAATCTTCATCCTCTTCATCATTATCCTCAACATCCACTTCCTCTTCTAAACTCTCCTCATCAACCTCCTCAATTACCTCGACATCTACTTCTTCAACTTCTTCCTTAGATGAAGAAGACAGGGATAATAGAAATACGTTAAGTAATTTAAGCAGAATTAGTTTGGCGATATTACAAAAGAATCATGTTAACCAATTATGTTTAGCCATTATACACCCTACCTTGGCATCAATTTTCTTCTCTATCACATCTTGGCATATCATCATTCACTGCAACATGTCTTCAATTTGATCGAGTTGAGAACCAATCCTTAGCTAGAATTGGTGCTTGTACCCCATCGCCATTCATCAACTCCTAAATTTACACCCATATTCCAGAATGTTTCTCGTTGAAGGTGCTTAGTCTCCCCTATAAGTGTCATATCTAGAAGCCTTCTATTTAACAATTGCAAATCCTAAGCCAAAAGAGTCACATATGGCCCACAACAAATATTCCCATGTTGATGGGTTCTAGTTGCTTATTTAACAAAGTAATTTGCCATTAACATGGCTATGTTCATCTAGCCCCTTTTAGTCATGTTGTAAAAGGCCATCAAATACACTTATGCTCTTCCCATGCCCAGCAATAGTGTATGAAATTAACTAATGAACTACATGGTACTCAAGATGTCGTATGCAAGATGCTTTGCTAGACTTAGCAATATAATAGCTACCTCAAGCAATGTTGTCCCAAAAAGCATAGGGTAAAACTCCATAAGGAAGCTAGCATGGAAGTTGGAGTTTTGCACATAATCCTTTAAGTACAACCTCTTGTAAACTCCTAATTCAACAACTGTAATATGGTAGTTTCAATTGTTCAATCAAAATCTTAACTTTTGCTCTAAACCATGATTTTCAAAAGGCTTATCTTGTTGCATTGTGCAAAGGAATTCCAAAGTAAGCTCATAACAAATAGAAGCTTGAAAAGTTAACAACTTCTCCTATGGTTCTACTAAGACCATGGCTTGAACTTATTTTAATAAACTAAGTTGCTCAATCAAACTCCATTTTAAGTATAGTGTCTCACCAAATGTACATGAATGGAAGTGTTTGGAGCACTCCTATGCTATTTTGGTGGTGAAGTGAAGCATTGGATGCACAGGAGGCTCTATGGTAGTCAACAATTATAAGGATGGAGGCGATTGTGATGAGGAAGTGGAAGTTATGGATCATGGAATCTAAATAGATACAAAAATCAGGTTCAATTGGGAAAGACATACTAGTAACACTTATTGAGGAATTTTGTCTAACACTTGGTGTGCATGCATAAGATAGTTGTGTTCATGAGAAAATCTCCACTTAATCCTTACAATTTTTTATAGAAGAAAGAATCCTAACATGCTTATCACCAAATTCTTCAATTGAATGAGTCAATATCGCTTTCAACTTGATGAAACATTGAAACCTTAAGTGCTAAAGTGAAGAAAGTCAAGAAAAATGCATGCAAAGCAAGAAAATCAACATTTTATCTAAGAAATTGAGATACTCACACATCAATTGATGTATTATAAGTGATACGGTCGTATCACAAATAATGTCTTTCAAATCCTTAATTTGGCCCCTAAATTAAATGATATGATCATGTTAATTATGAACTACACTTCAACACTTAAAAACAAGTATAAAGGGACTTTAATTACTTAAAGAAACTAAGATGATGCAAAAAGCCTAACTTGTCATCAAGATCTAAAGTATAAGAGATCATTTCTCTAAGTAAAATGTGCAACTACTAGGAAAAGAGTAAAGATAAAGATGCTTAACTTGTTCTTGAAGTAATCTTGAAGTGAAATGGAGTAGTGATGATTCTTAGTAATGTAAAAATGTGAAAGGGATTGAAGTATAGATGATTTTTCTAAGTGTGTGTGCATGAGACTTTGAAAGGAAGAAGGAGGCTATGTATGTGTGTCATGTGAGTGAAATAAGAGAATGTGCATGGGAGAAATTTTTGCAACCTTAAATAGGATGGTGGCATGATTAGTGATATGGGTCATTAAGAAGGTTGGCCTACGGCTACCGATATCACATGAACTAAGGTAGGTTTGAACCTTAGGATGGCTAGAAAGCTAAATGGAATTCAATGGTTAAGCAAGGATTTTGTGCACCAATGGTGGATATGACAAACCAATGTCTCATACAAATTAGAACTATACTTGATATGGTGCATAAGTATAATGCGAGGTTACTTGCCACTAGTCTATGTTCAATGGTCTAGATAAGAGCTCTTCAAGTTCTTAGTTCTCACAAGAAAACATAAGCTTAAAAGGAAGTAAAAGAGGGGAATATGTTTAAAAATTCAATGTTACTTACTTACGATTTTACATGTTATTAGTATTTATATGTCCCAATTAGGGTAAGTCTTAGGTTTACGTAAATTATAAAAAAAATTCCTACTACAAAAGGAAAGAGGAATAGATTACAAGGGTAAAGTCATAAATAGATAAAAAGAATATTCAGGTACAAAAGGGGATAATATGAATGTCAAAAAATAGGGTATGTGTCAACTATCCATTCTATGGTCCTAATGATACTGCTTTGCTGAGCAGAGCTAATTCTAAGCAAAGTAAGTCAGGTTGGCTGCTTAGCAACCTGGTAGATTGGCTGTTCAAGGCTTTGGAAGGGTTGGTCCAATGGGTAGCCATTCTTCTGATTGCCTTCTATTAGTCGACTTGAAAGTAAGGCAGCTCAGCTTTGGTTATTTGTTAGCTCGGCAACAAACAAATTCATCGCTCGGCTTTGGATTGATGCAACATAGAGAGGTCAACTTGGTAATAGGTTAAACACATTAGTGGTTCTTGCAATGAGTTAAAGAGAGGTTGGAATGGGATGTCTTAGCAAATTAAGGTAGATAAAGCATTGCTCTTCTATTTTTAACTCCCCTAAGAGAGTTCAGCAAACCAAACTAGTGAGTCATCGAGCTGGGGAGTGAGTGATGGGCCCATGATCCTTATCATCCCCTCTAAGTTGTTTAAGATTTAAGATCAAATCTACTTCAACTTCTTATTGTTCATCTTCAGGTAACATTAAAGGAGTCTAAGGCTCCATACTCTTCAGTAGCTCAATATTGTAAGCATTAGGATTGATCATTTTGAGCACTTTAAATGATCCATCGACCTTTAGAGATTGTTTTCTTTTCCTTAAATTTAGGAATCAATCTTTACTTAGATGGATCCAAACTAAATCACCAAGCTGAAATTCTCTATCCTTCCTTCTTTAGACTCGCTTTTAGAGCTTCGTAGTAGCTTAGCTCAAATGTTCTACAACCTTCTAGTACATTACCTTAATGGCCTCAAATCTTTCAACAACCAATTAATCTTCATTTTAGCTTGGAAGGGGCGTTTGGTTTAGCAAAAGCTTAAGGTTGAATCCATAGGTGGTCTCAAACGATGGCATGCATGTAACATTGTAGGCAATCTTGTTGTAAGTGAACTCAATTATGGGTAGACATAGACCCCAATCACTCAAGTTCTAACCAATAGTAACTTAGAGCAAAGTCTCCACTGTTCCGTTGACAACCTTAGTCTATCGTTTGGTTTAAAGGCGACAGGATGTACCGAATAGCAACTTGGCTTTCAGTTGCTTCCATAAGGTTTGCTAGAAGTGCCTAAAAATTTTCTATCCCAATTAGACACAATTATTCTAGGTACTTTATGGAGCTTAACAATCTCCTACAAGAAAAGAAAAGAAAAGAAAAGAGATAGTCAAAGTATCGTTAGTTCTTGAGTAGGGCATGAAGTATGCCATCTTACAAAATCAATCTACAAATACTAATCGCCTCTAAATAAAGCTATTGAGTCTTATAATTTAAAATCCTATATTTTACCCTTTACTCAGTTAAATAGGCAAGTATACCTATCGTTTGTTAGTATAGATAAATATAGGGTTATTTCTACTGGGAAAAGATTTAAATACTAATATCGATTATTCTTCCTATCAACTAGCAACCAAATAATTAAATGAAGCAATTTAACTAATTTCTACTACTAAACTACACTAATTCTATGATTACACCAAGAAAAACACAACAAATAAGACTATAAGATGAAAATAACAAGTTACAAGCAGGTTTACTCCATCATATCAACATGAATTACAAACTATCTATCCTAGCAATTACTCATCTACAGGAATTCTCTATTCATGAGTATTCTTCTCAAAATTACTCAATTCTAATCCTAAATGCATTCCTTAGAATCTCTTCTAAAAGAATGGACAAGTCAAGATTGCATTAATCTTTATAAGAGACCAAAGCCTGCCCTTACTAATTTAATCCTTATATATCTTTATTGCAAAGTTATAAAAACAAAAATTAGTAGCGGGGTCAAACTTCGCTCTTCTAAGGGACTAAAGTTCGCCCTTACTAATTTCACCTTAAACACTTCAATTTACTTTATTTTGAAGAAATTCTCAAGAAGTATCAACAACTAAGTTACTTCATTTACCCTTTCCATTCAAGATTAAATGAACTCACAAAAGTAATTGACAAGTAGATATACTACTTAGTAAGTGTAGAAACACAACCATTTAACCTTGAACTAAAGACTTCAATCTATTTCTAACCTCCAAATTCATTCATTAAATAGTTGGTAACTGTGCTTCACTTAGACTTGATCCTACAATTTTGATCATGTACACTAAATCCATAAAAAGTGAGTAAGCCACAAAATTGATTGCTATTATGCCAAATTCACAATCTATTCAATCAATTCACAACTTGGAAACAAATAGCTTCAAAGGAAGACTTTTGATAAATAAGGTTGACCTTTCCCTACACTTAGTGAGAGACATTGTCCTCAATGTTAATGTCTAATATGCTTAGGAGCTTAATTATCAATAGGGCTTACTATAGTTTAAAGAAAGACTTTTGATAAATAGGGTTGACCCTTCCCCACACTTAGTGAGAGACATTGTCCTTAATGTCAATGTCTAATATGCCTAGGAGCTTAATTATCAACAAGGCTTACTGCAGGAAGTGAAAACTAATGGATCCTTCGAACTATCGAAGAAAATAGAGTGAGTAGGTGGACTAATGAAATATAATAGCTGACGTAAAGTTGCTTGGAGGATGTAACCCACCAACGAATACAACACGACTTGATACTTCACTTGATATAGTATACAAGCTAATGTCAAGGTCTACCTGCCATTAGTCTTGAGCTATTCAGCAAGATTAGATAAGAGTGTAAGAAAAATAGACTTGGAGAGGATTGTTTCACAAGAACAGTATATTCATTGTCTATTTTGAGAGTAAGATGATTCCAACTTATAAGTAGGAAGGATTATTTATAGTAACTATTTAGAGCAACAATACAAATAAAGAAATTAGAAAAAGGCATACATAAAAGCAGATTCCTAGTACATACAAAAGAGAGAAAAAAGGAAAAACGACAAAAGGGGAAAAATAGTATAGTGTTAGATGAAATGGACGAGCAGCAGTGCAACATTGGTTCCATATAAAGATTCTCTTAACACAGTAGGTGAGAGGAATCAAGATGTTACATTAATAAAGAAGCCAAGATGAGAAGGGTTGCTGTGAGAATTGGGAGGAGGCTAAGAGAGAAGTACTCGGCTAGTATGAGGCTAACTCTCATTACTTGGCAGGAACTCTTAGCAGCAAGGGGTTAAATCATTTGGTATAGAGTCCTCAGCTAGAGAATAATTAACAATGGCATAAAAGAGAGAACAAAGCAAAGTATAACCACTCGTAGCTCTCAAGGAATTCAACCATTTATCTTTTATATATTGTTTCTCATCATCAGTAGGTTGACGAGAGAGAATTCTTTAGGTGAGGGATTAGAGGCCTTTGAGACATATGTGAGTAAGTGGGCCAATGGTTGGTAACCTATCAACTCCCTAGGGTTATTGGAGATTTACCCTCAAATCATGATCTTCATTGTCATCTAGCACATAGGAAGTTAGGTCAATGACGTTGAATGTGGTAGGCACATCATACCCCTCAAGCAGCTCAACCTCATAGGCATTGTCATTAATACACCTAAGGATCATGTAAGGTCCATTTGCTTTGGGTGATAGTTTGTCATTCTCCTGCCAAGGAAGCGCTCCTTACTAAGATGGATCCAAACAAGTTCTCTAAGGGTATAAATGACTCGTCTCCTTCCTCAACTTCCTTGTTCCTTCTGTCAAGCCACAGTCTTGGCCAATTGTTTGGCAACTCTTTGATGCAACTTTAGAATTCCTCGACTAGTTGTAGATCAAGTTGGCTTTCCCTTTGTGTAAATGGACTGATAATTAAATCTAGGGTTAAGTTTAGGTTAAGTACATAAATAACCTCAAATGGACATATTCCTATCGAGCTATGAGCGGAGTGGTTGCAAGCAAACTCAATGATAGGCAAGCATAAATCCCAGTCATGCAAATTCTTTCCAACAATCGCTCACAAGAGGTCGCCAACTGTCCTATTTATGACTTCAATTTGGCTATCTATCTAAGGGTAGCAAGAAGACTGAACATGAGCTTAGTCCCGAGCTTCTTTTATAAGGTCCTCCAAAAAAAGCTTGTGAACTTTGAGTCACGATCTGATACAATACTTCTTAGTACTCCATGCAATCATAAAATTTCCTACAAAATGAGGTCAGTGACGAATAAAGCATTATTACTTCTATGGTAGAGAATGAAGTGGCTCATCTTGTTGAACCAATCAACCACTACTATGATTAAGTCATGTCTTCTCGGCATTTGAGGAAGGTCAAGCATGAAATCCATGCTTAGGTTGGTCTACAGCCGCTCTAGTATAGGTAGGGGTATGTATTCTCCATACTAGTCTCTCTTTGCCTTTGCACGTTTACACACCTTTCACCTCTCTAGAATTTGGCATACATCCTTCATTATCCCAAGCTAGTAGAAATGTTCTTTCAATATCTTAACCCTCCTCTTTTCCTCAAAATGGTTAGCCAAACCCTTACCCTGAGATTCTTGGACAAGTAGTTCTCTTACTGAACCACTCAGAACATTAACCTATTTGCCCTTCATCAAGAACCCTTGATTCAAGTAAAATCCATTTGCAGCTCCTCTAACATTGTACTTGGCCACTAAGGGCCCAAAATGTGGATTATGCTCATATTGCTCAAGTAGAGTGCTAAATCCAAGTACCTTGGCTTGCAATGTTGTGATGAAGGTATGACGATGAGAAAAAACGTCAGCCACGATGTCTGTGCTCCCCTTCTTATACCTGATGACATAGTAAAAGGTCTCTAAGAACTCGACTCACTTAGCATGATGCCGAGAAAGTTTTTGTTGTCCTCAAAGGTGCTTAAGAGACTTATGATCGGAGTAGATGATGAATTCTCTCGATAACAAGTAATGTTACCAGTTCTGTAGTGTTCAAACAAGGGCATAGAACTCATTGTCATAGGCTAAGTAATTCAGGGAAGCTCCTTTGAGTTTCTCACTAAAGTAAGCAATTGCTTGACGTTCTTACATAAGGACAATGCCAATGCCAACCCCAAATGTATCACATTTGACCTCAAAGACCTTCTCAAAATCTAATAAGGTGAGTACTAGGGCAGACATCAATTTAGATTTTACATCTTCTAAACTCGGAGTTCTTCCTGGTCAGTTTAATTAAAGGTGCTATTATGGAACTAAAGTTCTAAATGAATATTTGGTCAAACAAAGCTAGACCGCAGAAGTGCTTGACTTCAGCAACATTAGTCAATGTAGGCCACTTGAGAATAGCTCTGACTTTCTTGTCATCCAATCGAACTCCTTCCTCCAAAACAACATACCTGAGGAATACAACCTCACTTCATCAGAACATACATTTCTTCATATTATCAAATAATCTCTTGGCATGGAGGATGTCGAATTCCAATTGTAAATGCTCCACATAGGCGATGAGGTTAATATTGTAGACCAAAATAAATGACAATGCATTTGCCAATTAGTGCCCTTAGTATATGATTCATAAGTCACATGAATGTACTTGGCGCATTCGTCAAACCAAACGACATCACCATCCATTTAAGCAGACCATCCCTTATCTTAATGGCCATCTTCCATTCATCTCTAGGCCTTATTCGTATTTGATAGTAGCCACTCTTTAGATCAATCTTTGAAGAGATGTAAGCACCATGTAACTCATTGAGCATATCATCCAATCGAGGGATCGAGTATCAGTACTTAACAGTAATTTTATTGATGGCATGGCTATCAATGTACATTCTCCATAACCCATCTTTCTTTGGTACTAGCATGGCTAAGATGGTACATGGGGTCATGCTTTCGTGGACATATCCGCAATCCACTAACTCATTAACTTGCTGCTTTAACTCGACTATCTACTCAGGATTGAGTCTATAAGTAGGTCAATTCGGTAGGGTTACTCTAGGCTAAAGATCAATGTAATGCTCAATACCTCTTAAAGGTGGTAAGCCTTTTGACATCTCAGTAAGAAATAGTTCAGCATACTCTTCTAATAGAGCTCTCACATCAGCTGGTAAGTTCTCAGCTTCTCTTAGCTCTAAGAGGTTTCTTGCTAAATGAAGCACATATACTTCCTCTTTAGTTTCTCGGTAAAATTAAGTATGGGAAATCACCAGGGATTTCTATTGCATAGATTGGGAAATCTTCTCTTGAGACTCCTGTACTTCCTTAGGGCTCATAAAAGTCAAAATAACTCTCTTTTCATCTTTTTGGAATATGTAAGTATTCTTGTACCCATCATGTAATACTCTTTAGTCAAATAGCCAAGGTCGGCTGAGTAAGATGTACGAAGTGCACATAGGTAGGATGTCACACAACACCTTATCCTTATACCTATCACCAATGTTGATTGGTACCCTAACATGCTTGACGACAAGCAAACCTCCTTTCTCATTCACTTATACGATTCTACCCAGAATCATTAGAAGTTTGTAAAATCGAAATGTAGAAACGTAAGTTTCTACAACTTATATAAAATAGCTTTAAAAAATTATAAATATACTTATAGTAGTTATTCAAAACTTAACATACATAATGGAAATAAAAAAAATGAAGAAATTAAGTTTATTTTTTTCATAAAAATTCTTAATGTATAATTTAATAGGTATAGAAGAAGGACAAATAGAGTTGAAACTAAGCTTTCCCCCTTTTTTTTTAAAAAAAAAAACCTGTAAATTAAAAGGAATAAAATATTTCAACTCATTTTAAGTTATTGATAGTATAAAATAAAGTATATAATTTTCTTTGTAAACTTTGTTATTGAAGTTGAAACTTTGATAAAGACTATAAACATAAAATAAGAAATTTGGAGAGAAAGAAAGAGGTAAAAAATTGGAATAGAATAGAATAGACATTGTAATCCCTTAATAGTTGATGGGTTGTAAAAGGCTAGTTCTATTTTTTTTCTTTAATTTTTTAGTCCATTCAACTCAAATATGTAGAATCTATAAACTCGGTCAAAAATGTAAGTTTCTATTGAGTTTATATGTAAATTCAGTTGAAAACATAAATTTCCATACAAAAAAAGATTCAACACCTAAGTTAAATCAAAAGAGCCACCTAAAATCATAAACTCGTAGAATCGCATGAGTAAAATCGCAATTTTGACAATTATGAGTGAATCTTATATTGCTTAAGGAGTAGAAGGGTCAATAACTTCATGGCCTTCACAATGCTCTACGCTACAAAATTGGTATAGCTTCCTCCGTCAATGATCAAGACACATAGTTTGCCATTCACTTGGCAATTCATATGGAAGAGATTCTCCATTTATGCATTCTTGTTCGCTACAAAAGCGCTAAGAGATCGATGCACAACAAAATAGTATTTGACTCTTCCTTCGGGAGGTGTAAGGGCATCGGGGTTTTCTTAAAACTCATCTAGTGTTGGGCCAACTTCAACCTCCCCCTCCCCTTCACTTGCACTTTCCACTTTGAATTGAGGGTTGTCTCCCTTGATCATCATGACTTGTTGGTTCAAATATTAACTAGTTATGTATCCATAGTCGAGACATTTAAAGCATTTGATCTCTTAGGTCTTTCTTCCAAAGCTTTGATATTGACTAAACATCCGCATCCTCTTAGGTTTGAGAATGAGAAAAACAAGAGGGAATGGCCACTCCCACTTTTAAGGCGATATTTTTCAAAGGTTCAACAATTCCCTTTTAAGTCTCTTTAATCTTAGCCACTTCAGTTTTTAGTCTCTTTAAATTACCGACTAAGAAGCTTGATGTGATTGGTGTGAAATCCAGAGCACTAAGGTCCTCAAAGTCTAAGTCAAGATCTGAGACTCTTGCAATACTCCATTAATTAAAAGGGGTTCTTGGAAGCAATTCTAGATCAGCGCAAAAGTGTCTTAGCTTATCACTAGTAGATCACAACCTCAAAATCTTGAGGATTCTAGTAATCAGTCCTCCAACAAAAATACTCTTACTCTTATTAAATGTTTACCGACAAATTCCAAATGTAGTGAGAATTCTCACATTCACAGAAACCCCCTTAAGTACATTATACATAGGTAATAAGTCATGCTCCCCCATTAGCTTAGGATTCTTAAACTTCATATAAATTATCTTAATAAGAATGTAGTGGAAGACTTAAGCACTAGTTTTCTTTAAAGTTGAACCTTGAACTTGCTCGCCCTGAAACTACTCTCATTGGAGATTTCTCTCCAAAATTCATTCACAAAAGTTCCTTAGGAAAGACTCACTGGCAAATCTACATACTCATCATCCTCCAACTCAACCTAGGTATACAATCCCATTGCTCATAGAAAAGTTAAAATATCAAAGGTATGAGTTCTACTAAAGGCAAATAACTCCACCTCATTATCTATTTTTGAGCTACTATACTCGTATTTGATTTTGAACGATGAGAGGAAAGCCAATGTTGTTTATTTATAGGTTATTCTCCTAAACCATAAATAACTTCAGTTGTGGCCCATTTCCTAACAATCTCTACATGGCTATCTTCAATCCACTCTCCTAAGACATCCCAATCTATAACACAATGTCTCTTGATTATCTTCTTGGCGACAAATTCCTTAAATCTCTCTTTTTGTTCTACAGCCATACTAGCTAATGGAGAGACTGCCCTGCTTGAACTTGTTGCATCGGATCGTTTGGGAGGAGGAAAAGCAGAATGATTAGCCTTAGGTCTCTTGTGTTGAAAAGTTGATGATTTCTTAGGTGCCATCTACAAACATCAACTTTTGTTCAAAAGAAGCAAAATTCATGTACAATTCAAGTACAATTCAGACTAAGCATAGCCATTCCAACTTCCTTCAACTTACAAATATGAAGCATCTATCAAGTAATCATGATCAATCTTAACATATCGTCAAGAATGAATTACACAAGTGAATTTATAATGAACTCAACTTATAACCTAAACTTCAACTAAGCATTAATATCTCGCCTTAACTATACAACACTCTAATTCACAACATCAATACATAAACATACTATGATTCCCAAATGCCATACTACACTTCAACATATACAAAGCCAACTAGCTATACAATCTTACATAACACTTAATTACTACGACAATACTAAATCATCAAATTAGGCTCTATTTGTAAAAATCTCCAATTCGATAATTATCAAAGGAAATTAGGGTTTAAGCTTAGTATTCTAAATTTCAACACAAAATCATATAAGTCAATGTTTAATTATTATATAAACACAACTACAAGTACAATCACATCACTTTTACAAATCATAGCAAACACACATATACAAACCCTAAAGTTACAAGAATCAAATATATGTAAATGCAAAAAAAAAAAAACTAAGAAAAAGAGAAAGATCATACCTTAGAAGAGTGTAATCAGGATGAGAATGGTCATGCAAGGTTAGAAGTGGTTGAAATAAGGGTTGATGTTGAGGAAATGGTGATGGATTTTCTTAGGAAACAGTGATGGATTTTCTTAGGAAACAGTGATGGATTTTCTTAGGAAACTAGCATAGAGAGTGTTATCACAGGGTTGAGTTTTAAAATGTATGAGAAATAAGGAGAAAGAGAGGAAATTTTCTTATATGGTAGGATGTTAGGGATATGATCACAACTGTGATATGAGGCATGATGCCTCTTTTTGAGCTTTATCATGGGCGTGATAACTCCCGTGATTAGCACTATGCCCAAAATTATTGAACTATCACGACCTATACCCTTTACTAGTCACTAGCGTAAACAAACTGTGACTAGCACTGTGGTCAAAATTTTATGTGTAGCTCTTTTTGTCATGGTGTGATTGAAATGTTAAATTTCCCAAAGAAGTGATCGCAACCATGATGGACAGGTGGATCAACCCTACTAATTGATCATGGCCGTGATTGTGTTCGTAATCAATGCTATGCTTAAAAATTTAATTACTTACCTTTTTATCATGGCCGTGATGCATATTGGCCTTCTATCCTCCATCTTCATCCCTACACTTAGTAAAATTCTTCTCTTCCCTTTGAATTGCCATGACTCACACTTGATGTTTCCTTTCTTTTTGCTTCAACAACAAATAAATATACTCAAAACAAACTAAATAAAGAACAAATAACAACAACAAATAATTTAAACTTCACGAACTTCAAAGTGTTCAAAACAAACAAAACAAAATTACTAGTGTATTGAAAGAAAACAAGCTTGTTTAAAGTCTTAAGCTTGACATTTCTAGAGGATTTAGCTCCATTCCTTGACTAGAGAAGTCTCAACTCCTCCTTGTCTTAGAATTATAACCTAAACTTGTTCTTTTAGATTTGCCTCAGTATTTCCTAGAAGAGATTCTGGAGCCCTTTATGAAAGTTCTTTTGCAATCTACTCAACTTGGTTTTCCAATTTATGGATCAATGCCCCTTGATTTCTTAAAGTGGTTTCAGTAGCTTGGTGATGATTCTTAGAAGTCCTGATGTACTAAACTAAGATCTCCTTAATAAACATTGGCTTATTCTGAGGGGGAGGCACTTATCTTTGAAATCCAAGAGGTCGCACGTTGGAGCTTTGACTGGTCTTGTTGCCTTATTAGAAATTAGGATGATTCCTCTAACCCAGATTATATGTGTTACTAAAAGGATCATTCTTTGGTCTGATCGGGCTCCCCATGTAGTCAATTTGTTCTACTTAATCAATCTTTGATGAACTTACCAACTTAGAATTTGAAATTGCCAAAGCTTTGTTCTAACCTATTGTGAGACTATTAAGCTTTCTTGTCAACACCTCTACCTTATGTGCTAAAGCAGAAGTGCCATCTAACTCATGTTTTCCCACTAGTCTTCTTTCTCTTGCTCTTATAGATGACCATTGATAATGGTTATTGGCCATATCTTCAAATAATTGGATACATTGTTCTGGTGACTTATGGTTTAGCTTCCTCCAATAGTTGCATCAATGAGTTGCTTGATTGTATAGTTCAAACCATTGTAGAAGGTTCGAACTTGGTGCTAATCTGGAAGCCCATGATGAGGGCACTTCCTTAACAAATCCTTCCATCTCTCCCATGCTTCATATAGAGTCTTTGAATCCATTTGACTAAAAGAAGAGATATCTACCCTTAGCTTAGTCATTCTTAAAAGTGGGAAGTATTTTCTCATGAATAGCTTGGTCATCTCTTGCTAGGTATTGATGGAATTTTTTGGCATAGAGTTGAGCTACTGCTTAGCATTCAATCTCAATGAGAATGGAAATAGCCTAAGGTGAATAGCATCCTCTAAAACTCCACCTATCTTAAAGGTATCACAAATCTCCAAGAATTGTTGCAAATGGTTATTAGAGTCTTCATCACTGAACCCATCAAACTAGACATACTGCTACATCATTTGAATGATACTCAACTTGATCTCAAAAATTAGCTTAAACTCTAGGGTAACCAATGCTGGTATTAGCTCCTTCTAGGTTAGGCCTATGGTAATCTAACATTGTCCTTAGAGCTACAGGTAGATTGACTTCTTGTTCTGGTATGATGGGCACATTGATTCCATCCCTACCAACAGGTGCATTTGCATTCAAAGGTAGAACTCTTGGAATGCCAACATCAGGATTCACAAACTCATCCACTCTTAGTAGGTCTAAATTCTCATTCTGATTATTCATACTTGAAGAATCTACTCTTGCTTTAACTCTTCTTTGTGATTTTTCCAAAATCTCTCAAATCTTTCTCAAATTCCTCCAAACAGTTCTCTCAGGCTTGGGATCAAAGTCTACTAATCTAGTTGAGGAACTTCGAGTCATAAACTGAAAATCAACAAAGAAGCTAATGTGAGAACAAGTACTAATAACAAAAAGAAAGAAAACAAATGCTAGAAGAACAGGAAACCTAATTTTAGTAATGATGATGTCATTTTCTCGGCAACAACACCAAAAACTTAATCACCTTTAAATAGATCTATCGAGTCTTATAATTTAAAATCCTATATTTTCTCCTTTACTCGATTGATTAGGCAAGTGTACCTATCGTTTGTTAGTATGGATAAGTATAGGGTTATCTCTACTAGGAAAAGATTCAAACACTAGTATTGATTATTCTTCCTATCAACTAGCAACTGAATGATTGAATGAAGCAATTTAACTTATTTTTACAACTAAACTATACTAATTCTATGATTACACCAAGAAAAACACAACAAACAAGATTATAAGATAAAAACAACAAGTTACAAGCAAGTTTACTCCATCATATTAACATGAATCACAAATTATCTATCTTAGCAATTACTCATCTACAGGAATTCTCTATTCATGAGTATTCTTCTCAGAATTACTCAATTCTAATCCTAATTGCATTCCTTAGAATATCTTCTAAAAGAATGGACAATTCAAGATTGCATTAGAAGTTTACTAATATCCTTGAATTCCCTAAATATGCAAAGAACTTCCTAAAAATATCTCTATTAGTAGGAGTGGTTCCTTCTAGTGACTAAGATCTATTTAGTGGAATTGTTTCTCAACGTATTCCATTGAAATCTTTTGTAAGATTGTGTGTCATGCACTACACTACACCATGTCAACTTGTATGAAGTTCTAATCACCAGATATTCATAATTATTAGGAATAACAACAAATCAAAGTACATTCATGTTAAAATGACTTTGTAAACCCTGATTTATCACTCACATATGATAGAAAAAGAACAAACATAAAGAAATAGGGAAAACGAATTAAAACATAACATAGAAGAAGTCATAACATGGAAACCCCTTTTTATTAACTTGAAGAATCTTGATACAACAATACACAGATGCTGGATTCTTCACCATTCTCTCGAATTTAGTGAAGAATAATGCATAAACTCATGTTACAGTCCAACTACATGAAGAACATGAATAAGAAAGTTAATGGTGTTGATTCTGATGATCTATTGTGTTTTTTGATGATGTTGGTTCTAATGTAATTCTATCTCTATATCCCCTTTGTCTATAAGTTACAGTATATTTATACTCAACTCGTCAAAGAACTTGAAAATATACTACTTTACGACACCACTTGATGTTAAGACTTGTTCCACATACTAGTTTGTATGAAAAAGTTGAAGAAGAACAGTTATGTCTACTCTTATCATGCCCATGACTCAAGATGTGATTATCTTAGAAAACAAAAATCTACACTAATTACAGCCATGATAATGGATGTGAACTCCTCATTTGCTTCATCACATCTCATTATGCTCATGATCAAAAGCATAATTACCCTCTTGATATACAATCACGAGCATGATTGACAAGGGGATTAACAAAACTTCCTCAATCATGCTCATGATGAAAGGTGTGATCAATGCTGGCCATTCCAATCTTTCATCATCACACCCATGACGAAGTGCATCTTGGTTTGATTTCAAGGTTTTCTTCTCCTCATAGCCATGATTACCTTAAAATTCACTGTTCTTATATAAACTTTATCTCATTGCTCTTGATTCATCTGAAATCAATACATTACACAATTAAGTACTAAAAACTTAAGAATTGAATCATAATTATAAATAATTTATGCCTAAATATGTCTTGAAAGTGTAGAGTAATTTACTCTTATCAAACACTATGATGGAGTCCTTCCCTCGAGATCCCTTCGATAGACCTAACATGTAGTCTATACTCAGCTAAGACCCTAGCTTGGTTGAGATTGGTAAAGGTAAATATTAGCCTTGCTTAGCTCAGCTCTTAGCCCTTATGCTTGTAGCACATCTTTTTAGTATAGCTTAGACATCTTTCATTAATCTTAGCTAAGAGAATCTAAAGGCTAATACCTTATGAGTTTAGTACTTACTAAAATATCTAGATAATCCCCTGCCATGTACCTCATACACTAAAAGCTTTCCCATAGAATAGGTTGAGATACATAATCTTCTCATCTTAAATAAGTATCCATCCTCCTTATGATAGTTGTTAAGTGTTTGACCATCTTCACGGCTGGCATAGATCGGGCTAGAGTGTAGATCCTTAGCATATAAGTCCTTAATCATAGAAGATCCTAGTAATCTGATCTATAGTTCGATTTGGAGGAAATATCATCTTGATAGGGCATCGGCCACTACATTGTTCTTGCAATTCTTATACTTGACAACATAAGAAAATCCTTTCATAAACTTAACCAACTTAGGTTGCCTCCTAAAAAACTTAGGCTGGCGCTTCAAATATCTTGAAGATTCATGATTAGTATAGATCACAAATTCTTTAGGTAACAAATAATGTTGCTAGGCTATAAGAGCTTGAATCAAGGAATAGAACTCCTTATCATATACAAAGTTGTTGAGTGTGGCTCTTTTGAGTTTTACAATGAAGTAGGTGATAGTTTAGCCTTCTTGTATTAGCATGACACTTATGCCTAGTCTAACCACATCATACTCTATTTCAAATACTTTGTTAAAGCTTGGAAGAGCTAAGACAAGGGCAATGGTTAATTTTCTATTCACTTCCTCAAAGCTCATCTGCTCCTTCTCTCCCCATTTGAACTCAATGTTTCTTTAAAAGTTCGATTATCATGACCCAACAGTATCGTTGTCATAGTAGATCACCGTATACCATACAAAGGTCTACTATCAACCCCCTTATTGATTGTAGGCCTTCCATACGTCATACAAGACTCCTTCCATTATACGTTACCATCAGGCCCATAGATAAGCAATAAAGAGCAATTTACTAAGATTAACTTTTTAAGACATACATTAATCAAGTAAATGTGTGGACTCATTACATACTACACCAAAAGAATATTATAGACAAATGCAATTCATAATAGGAATGGCATTATAAACTTTAAACTATATTATGAATAAAATAAAAGTAAATAACTATTTACAATAGCTTTTACAAAACCTCCTCTATGCTCTCCGATTGCTTAACCCCGTCTCTACACAAGACTCACCACGAGCATGCCTCGACTCGAATTAGCAGAGAGGTTTTCCTGTAACAAAAGGAATCTATTAGGGTATAAGCTTCAGCTTAGTGAGATAAATACCCTCATCAATACCACATGACAAATTTATTAGATGCATAATCATATGAATGCATGAACAATCAGTATGCCGAACAACGTATGCAGTAGCCTAAGAACTGCATATGACTCAAAATTACATCCCTTGTAGTTGGGGTTTGGAGATAATTAATTGACCCAAACCAAAATTTGAGTTCTAGACCTTGGGTTTTAATTCAATTACACTATTGTGCTTAAGTCAAAACAAAATCATATAGATATATATAGATATATATATATATATATATATATATATACGTAGATTGTATATAATATACTTTCTTTCCAAACAACAAATCGTATTTTCAAAATCCCAAGTCTAGCAATGTGGTGGCCTTTGCAATCTACAAACATATGCCTTAAGCAGAAGTCACAAGATACGGCCCCTCACCGACGGTTGGCATCTCCCGGTGCCTAGTAAGCCCGTCAACTTAGGATAGAGACTTAATAAAAATGATGACATAGCTAGTGCCCAATCCTATAGGAGGTCCTCTTCTTGTGAGTCCCTTCCCATCCTCTACATGAAGTAGTAGTTGGTGTTATCCGAATGCAATTATGGGGAATGCATAATCCATTTAATTTCTTAATCATATAAGTGGTTAACTCGATTTTCAAGGTGATCAGACAATTTCATTCCATACAATCACACGTATAAATTATCACAATAGTTCCCATTATTATATAGTTAACAAGCTATAGCATTCAGTTC
The DNA here is from genome assembly GCA_024138015.1 of Lumnitzera littorea. Lineage (NCBI taxonomy): Eukaryota > Viridiplantae > Streptophyta > Magnoliopsida > Myrtales > Combretaceae > Lumnitzera > Lumnitzera littorea. The sequence continues at coordinate 25,622,143 of JAMXBB010000008.1, forward strand.
ACAAATTTATACACATTCATTTCCCATATCCCATAAGCATCCAAATTTATATATATAATTTTAGGTGTTTCTATTCTACAAGCAAAATCAAGTAAAGAGTCAACAAGAATTTACTCACTTCACCATGCGGTTAGTCAAAGTAGTTTGGGGGTAAGTCGTCTTCATACATGGTGTCCCCTAATCATCAAAATCATAATACTATAAGGGATTGAAATAAAACTTAGGAAACTAAGCTAAAAATCCCTTAAATTATACTCTTGACTAGTTTTCGTATTTTTTCCGGTTTTACCTAGAAGTTCAATTGCACATAACATTTTCATTTTAAATCTGATTTTTATGATCTTATAGTCAATCTTCATCATTTTCAAGTGTACTTTAACATGGTGAGGTTAGATTTTTAAAATGAGGTATGAAAGTCTGTCCATAGGTCAAAACAATAGCAGTTCTCATGATTTAGAATGCTTTTGGGCTTTATTTGGTTAATGGGCTTTTTGGTAACTTAGGAAATCCTTTGGGATTGGTCTTAAGATTTCCTTCTAAGCTCCAAATATTCCTTAAGGTTAGATTTGCAACTTTGATTTACACTCCTAAGGCTATCAACTACTTCTTGGGCTCTTAAGTGGGCTTAAGTTGTCAAATGGGCTTGTTTTTTATCCAACTCAAATTTAACCACTTTATTGGGCTTAGGGAGTGTCTTGTGGGTTTCTTGAGAGTCTTAAAACAACTCTTATTGATGTGTCAAGTTGCTAGTCAGAAATTTAAGGGTTGTTCAATTTGGTGTATGAAGCTCGTTTTGGATGTTTTAAGCTCAGTTTTGAGTTTTAAGCTTAATATACTTATCATACTTATCTTGGTTGGTCTTTTCACTTTATTTACTTACTTTTATCATATTTTTAAGTGTCTCTTAAGGATGTTCTAGATTTGGTCAGTTTGAATATGAGAGCTTCTGACTTGGTTTTCCAACTTGTTTCATTATTTTCTTAAGTTTAGGTATTAAATTATGAACCTAGGCTACTTGTATTCAAATCTTAACTTAACTTCTTTTTCGTGAAATGATTATTTGTCTTGTACTTTTTATGAAAATAGTGGACCTTATACTTATTACAACTTTCATATCATAGCTCTTATCTTACAAAGTTGATTTCCTCATAAAACTTCATGTGGTGGATTTTTCCTTAACCTCAGTCTAGATTTGAACATGTTTAACATAATAGAAGTAAAATCAACATCTAAATGATTTTTGAATCCTTACATCTAGCAGGTTCCTCTTTCATTCAAGTTCTCGTTTTAAGATTTTCTCAACTTAAAATCTTCCATTCAAAGTATTAAATAAGTATCTCTATGAAATACTAACTTTACATGCTCATATTTCAACTTCATGTAAGGTTTTCAAGAGTTTGTTTCTTAGGGTGGTCTTTGATGTTATAACAACTTATGATCATACTCATATCTCCAAGAAATTATAATCTCTTAACATGAATACTAACCTACTAATACGAATACTAACCTACTAACACAAGGATACACTTACTCGTCCATAAAGAAAAAGTATGGTGGTTATGTACTAAGGTTCTACTTATGCTCTTTATCTTACTTCCTCCTCCTTGCAACCTTTTTGAAACCCGAGTTGTGTTCCTTTGAAGTAGAGTTTGTGGAATGTTCTAAGGGTCCTAAAGAAACTTGAATGTTGGAAAAGAAGGACACAAAAAGAAGTTAAGTGTGCCATAAGTGGAAGCTTGGAAAGTGGCGACAAAGTGAAAGATTTTGTGGGGTAAAGTTGTTTCCTCTTTTATGTTGGTTTCAAGTGAGAGAAAAAGGATGTGAAAATGAAATGGAAAGTGATAGAAACAAAAGAAAGAGTGGCCAATTGGGGAATGGGGTAAATGTATGTTTAAGAAGATTGATTTGGTTGTCTTGTAGCTTACCCAAAAGTCAATAATTGCAACTATTAATGATGTAAGCATTAAGGGGTTAATAGTGGAGTGTAAGATAAAGTAATTGATGGGTAAAAGATAAGAGTATGGCCCACCTTCCTTGCTTGTTTAAATTGGCTATAAGGGTGTCCTTTTGGGCATGGAATTGTCTTGTCTCATTTATTAAAATTAAGCATGTGAAATCTTGTGATAATTTGTCTATATGTAATATAAGTAAAGGGGTGATAAGGAAAGTGTCTTATCGCTAGATTTTGATAAGTTATCAATTGATAAATGATTCCAACTTTCAATTGATAAGTCATCTAAGGTGATTGGTTGGTTTACTTATTTATATGTAAGGCTTAGGCATGAAGATAAGGCCATTGTCTTATAGGAACTTGTTTTAAGATTTACTTGTTATATTGTTTTGTAAATTATAATTATCGATTAGTCGCTTAGGATTAAAAGTCCTTAATTGTTTTAGGGTTTAGGGTCTTAAGTGATTTAGAGCTCGTAGTTTTTTAAGTTCGGGTTTTATCGATAATAGGTTTTTGAATTGAAAAATAAATAAATTCATTTCTAAATGTAAACTTAAGTTTTTAGTTTAGTTGATTTTTGGGAACGTTCGGGAAGTACTTTTAGTCAGATCATAGGCCCACTAAAAGTATGGTTTATATCGGTAAGTAGGGCCACAATAGTGCTAAAATTCTTGATGAAGCGATGATAGAAGGATTTCAGTCCTTGAAAACTTTTTAAGTCAGGTGAACTAGTCAACATAGGCTATTTAGTAATTGCCTTCACTTCCTCCTTATCCACTTGTATACCCCTTATACTCATGACAAATCCTAAGAAGACTACTTCAAATTAGCAAAAGTCAAACTTCTTCAAATTGGCATAGAGCTTTTCAGTTCAAAGTTTCAAGAAAATTGCTTAGAGATGCTCATAGTGAGTCTCTAAGTTAGGGTTATCATGCCTCAAACAGGAAAAGTTGTAATAGTACCACCGTGTAAACTAACTTAAGATAGAGGCTGACCTCATAGTTGCTATAGTAAATACAATCTACATAAGACATAAATAACTTAACCAGCTTAAAGCATTTAGTTTGATACTTGTCAACAATTAAACCTATGGCGTGGCTTTTCAAAATACCTGCTCAAGTTGACCTATTATCTAATAATACAATAGTGCTTATATAAGCATTTCTACACATGGAGTTATAATTACATTGTGAGTTTACAAAAGCCACAAATTTTAAAGTCTATTCACAATAAAATAGGAAATTAGTGGGCATCTTAGGAATTCCTACTTAGTTTCCTCAAGACAAAACAAAAGTTAAAAGCCTAGATTAAGTGGATTCTACTTTCCTCGCTTTCCCAGCCAATTACACAGTAACCTGAGGGTGATGATATTTATACATCTTAAACTTCCACTTGTCACCTAGCAAAAGAGTACATAAGGATATGAGCATAACTAACTGAATAAGTAGGACAAAGATAGAAGAGTACCATACAATCATAAACAAGGTTATTAATTATAATGAAATGCAATGCAATCAATCAATTGAAATATCGTACAGTGTTATCCAATCCATTATAAGGTTAGAGAAATTACATTCATTCCAACTTTGATTGAGGAGTTTACCATAACTCAAATCAGATTAAACCTAACCTTATACAATGGAGAACACCCCTTTCCTATGACTACTTTTGAACTATGGCTCCTACCCTTACTACAATCTCCTCTCCTGTCACTTAGTTCAACTAAGAATAAGTAAAGGACGATTTCAGTTATCTTCATCAAATAAAGTCGATATTTGGTTTGACACTTCTAATCATTCCCATAATGATTGCTATGCATGTCTAATTATGTTAGTAGTTAGATCACTATTAGTTCCATTTAGGAGTTACCAAACAAGTTCATACAAAACATTACTATGAAATCATGCAGAACTACTTGGTGTGGAGTTCAACTCCTATCACAAACAAAATACCAACTACACATAGCATACATATAGATAGCTAATTTATAATCACAATCAAATCACTCTTAAGTCTTTAATTACTCTAATATAGTATTTCAATAAGCAGTAAAAGCACTATCCTAACTTGTATCGACACTCACTGTGGTATGCCTGTACTATCGACATTTTACTTATTAGGAGTCTTTATATGTATACCAAAACCTAAATTTAATTTTCATAAAAGTTAAGAAAACGTTAATGTTTTATCTATTTTTTGTATCATCATGAAGTTATATACATAAATACATATATATTTAAAGTATATTATTAATCTTATATAGGGTGAAATAGTTTTATTTAGATATGTATTGATTATAGTTTTATTATATAAGTTATATTAAGTTTGTGAGGATTAATAATGTATTATTTTGTTCATATCGAAATGTATTTTTAATCAATCAACTTAAGTTTCAATTGTGATAGGGTTATTTTAGTACGTAAATTTTCGTAATATCATGGAAATATAGGTTATATCACCTAAGATTATTCAATTTTAGCAAAAGTGGTATCATCGAGTTCATACGAACTTGACTATATGTACTACAGGATTCTATCTCGAAAGATGACTTCTTAAGGGTATTTTCAATTTCTAATATATCTATATGCCCTTATAACAATCATTATTATATTATGTTCATATCATATAAATAAGCTATATTTTATGTAATTTCCTAGCATAGCTTAGTAATATATGCAATTTATAGCCCTAACATGCGTAGATTATAGTTCAAGTCATGTAATTACCATAAAATATGATGGAAACTCATCCTAATCAAATATGATTAGTAGAGATATGTAGAGGATTTATTCAAATATTTATCATAATTTAGCCTAATATTGCCAAAAATGTAACTCGATTGGTAAATTAAGCTATTTTGCTACTAAAATTCCTAATCAATAGTTTAGGTCACCAAATAATTTTATGAAAATTTCTATATACTCATAAAAATATAGGGAATTCAATCATCAAGTGATTTCATGCTATTACGTATATTATCGACACATGCATAATTACGTTTTTACAATTAATTTAGCAAATAATATCTTTTTTATATGAAATAATTTCTAGCAAGCCTTAATATTATTACAAGTGTCCAGAGGTCATTAATTACCATTTTCACCATTTATTTTTATAAAAATCTATTTATTTCAATAAATTCAAGTGTTACCATTTTAAAGTCCAAAAATATAATAAATATTACACATAAAAAACAAGCTATGTACAATTAAAATATATCTAATAAGGATCCTACAATAAATTTTTAAGGGTTAAAAAACATTATCTATTCAATTTATTTTCTATTACAAAATTCAAAATTACTAAGGAAGATTATTAAGAAAGTTTATAAAATACTTGGAATTTTATCAAAATAAAATTATGACATGATAGCATCCTAAAAATAACCTAGAAACAAAAATTTTCCATAATCTTTTGAATTAGTTTATTCTTTTTAGAAAATATAAAAAAAAATAGAGCAAAATGAAGACCAATTGTTTGCCGAAGATCCATTAGTCGTCAACTAGTGAGGGATAGTCAAAGAAGGTAGACGACAGGACCTCTCTTGGTGGTCACAAGGGCTCATTGTTAGGTCTTGGGTAGGTCCATAAACCAACTTGGGTCAAGTCCTCCCCTGTTTTTGATTTATTTTTTGAAAATATTTCTAATTTTCCAGATTTTTTTTCTATCCTTATCCTACTTTCTAGATTGCTAAATGAGGGATGTTTGAGGCCAATTGCAATTTCTAGCAATTATTGTTAGCCAAAAGTTATTTTCCTTATTTGTTTATCCCTTTTTATTAAGTAGGAGGGGGCTTGTTGTTAAAGGATTTTCTTTTGAATCATCAAGTCCAACTACTATAAAGACGCCACAATTGATTTCCCTTTTTTCCATATTTTTTGGTTTGCAATTTGGATAAGTTTTGATTGATTTTGAAGCTAATTATTGATATTTTAGATATATTATATCAATATTTAGTACATTTGTTAATATATGTATATATATCTTATATGTGTCACATGTAATGTGTAATTATACTCATATAATTATGTTTCATTCGCGTCTTTTACTTTTAAGATATATTCTCTAATTAATTTAGTGAATTTGTCACTTATTTCATATAATCTTAAGTTTCTGGGTTAATTTGCAAATATAATTATTATATATACTAGGTATATTCATAAAAATACATGTCTATTCATATAGTAGATTATGCTATATTATTTCCTTTTATAACTTAAATAACTTATCTCAAGGTCTTCGTTCAATTCTATTATAACAAAATCTACTAGAAAGATGAATTTATTGACTTGGGCTAGAACATCCTCAATGATCCCTCTAAGGTAGGTAATTGACCTATCAACTAATTAAAGGCTTATTCGTATGGACTTAGGCTCACATAACCTTAACTTTTTAAATAGTTTATATGGCATGAGATTAATGCTAGCCCTTAAGTTTGCTAAGGTCTTATAAATTAGAAAATTGCAAAAAAATACATGGTATAGTGAAACTCCTTGGATCCTTAAGCTTCTCTAGTAGCTTCTTTTGCAATAAGGCTGAGCATTCCTCATTAAGTGTCACTATCAAGATCTCATCCAACTTCCTTTTGTTTTATAGCAAGACCTTCAAAAACGTAGCATAATTTGGTATCTACAAAAGAGTATCAACATAGGGAAATTTTATATGTAACGATTAAAAAATATCAAGAAATTTACCAAATTGTTGATCATAGGACTCTTGTTTCAAGCGTTAAGGATAAGGAATTGAAGGTTGATGTTCTTTGTCTCTAAGCTAATTTGTGGGCTTCTTCTCTTGGACTTTAGTGGGCTCATGAAAAACTTCCTTCTCATCCTTCTTATTTTTAGCTTACAAGTCTTTCCTACTTTTGAGGATCATCGCCTTGACTTGTTCTCTAGGATTTGCTTCAGTGTTCTAAGGCAATGATCACTGCTACCTCTCATTCATCATTTTGACAAGCTAACCAATCTAATTCTTAATGTTATGAATGGCAACTTGTTGGTTCCTTAATGAAGCCTCTATTTATGGCATGCATGCCTCATTTGATTAAATGTATTTTTCTAAGAGTCTCTCCAACTTCTTTTCTAAGCCTGGTAGAGGAGATACAAGTTATTGAAATCTTAGTGGAGGTAGGCTTGATCTTTGCTTAGGCTTGTTCCTTACCTACCATTATTAGCCTTGATCTTGATTCCAATCTTTCCATGAAAGATTAAGGTGATCTTTCTACCCCAAGTTATAGGTATTGTTATAAGGATTATACTAGGGTTTCAAGGTTTCCCTAAAAAATCAACTTGTTTCATCTATTCATTTCTTATAAATCCTTCTTGACAAAAGTTGTTGGTTTTGAGCTATAATTGTTACAAACAGGCTGAGCTGTGGTTTTTACAAACCGACTAAGAGTGATTCAATCTTCTGGCTCAACATTTCCACTCAAGTGACTAAAGACTAAACAGCGTTGAGCTCAAACTTTTTGCTTTTCTCGAGGATTTTCTCACTAGTAGTTGTTTATAATCATCCCTTCTATCGCTGGAAGTTGTTCATGGTCATCCCTTCTATCAAAGTTTGAACTTCCTTGGGTGTTTTTGTATTGAGTATACCTCCAGCTACCACACTATCATTTTCCTTATAGAAGGGTTGAGACCATTGTAAAAATCTTAGATTTCCATCTAAAGGAGATGATCGTGATGTAGACAATGCCTTAGCAAGTCCATAAAGTGCTCCCAAGTATCATATAGGGTCTTACCCTCTATTTGGTAAAAAAAAGAGATGTCGGCTTTAAGTTTTGCAGTTTTTGTGGGTGAAAAGTACTTTTCCAAGAATTTTTTAGCCAATTCATTCCTTATTATGATTGAATTCCGTACCAAAGAATTTAACCACTACTTAGCTCAGCTACATAGAGAAAATGGGAAAAAGTGCAACCACATAGCATTGTCAGTTTGCTCGTTAATTTTAAAAGTGTCACATATTTCAAAAAAGCTTGAAATATGTGCATTGGGATCTTCATCTTATAGGTTGTTGAACTGCACAAACTATTGCACTATTTGAATAATGTCCAACTTGATTTCAACGTTGTTGGTTGCAACAGTTAACTCATTTATGCTTAGTTGGGTGCCAGTCAATGATGGTTGGGATTAATCTAACCTAATTCAATTTTGTTTCCCATTGTAGGCCATAATGTCATCAAGTAATCTATCGTGATTAGATTTGTGATCTATCACTTGATCCTTTACTTCACCCTTTATGAAGTCCACCTCATCTTTATTTCTAATAAGAGACCCTTGATTAATTACCTCTACTATCTCTTTAACTATTAGTTGCCTCAAATTTTGCAAAGTTGTCCTTTCAATCTCAGGGGTCAAAATCAATTAATTCCTGTAAATGACTTCTAGTCATACACTAAACCAAAGAAAACACAAAATTAGTTCAAGATTATAACAAAGAATAAAAGAAGAAAGAGAAAGAAAAGAAATCAAGAAAGATAAAGAAATGGTGGTTAGATTAATAAAGCTACTATCTTTCTTAATATCACAAGTCTTTGACAATAGCACCAAAAACTTGACGTCGAAAAAGGTAAGCACACCTATTATTTTAGTAATATAGTTCAAAGAATGGATGTCATTCTATAAAGACTATGACTGCTAATATTAACTGGTTCTCTATTATCTAACTAGTAAAATTGAGTTCAAGAAACTTAATGAATTTAACTAAATTTGTAGCAATTAATAAGTCTAACAACTAATTAAGATTCAATTAAGAAACTAAACAAGAAAACAATCAAATTGTAATTTAACTCAAGATTCGATGTCATACCTAGATCTTGCTTCTTCCAAAATTATACAAGCAAGTTTCACTAAAGATAATGTAATTCGATCATTATTTCAAGAGAATTCTCTATTAAAACTAATAACTTTGTCAAGTCTATTAACCATAACCTTGTGATTACCTATTAGAATCTATTCTCAATAGCATAACCTAAGATCACATTAAGGCACAATGAATTCTCTTAAAAAAATCAATATCCCAAAAAGACTTTGCAATTTATGTCTAAACTTGAAAGAATCTTTATCATTTATGCCTACATCTAATCATATAAGAAATCTCTTAATTCTCTTGTACGATATCAAATTTTAGACTACCACCCATAGAAATATTAATCTAAAGCACTCATTTATGCATAATTGAATCAAGAAAAGTTAAGATATTTGCTAGATCGAAGAAAAACCAATGTCATATGGTAAATCTAGGTCCCACAATGATAGAAAACATTTATTCTCTATTCATGATAAAGCAAAAAGCTTTAATAAGATCTAAAAGAAGAGTAAAAGAATAGATCATGAAAGCAATATAAAAGTCTTAAATCTTAAATTCTTGAAGCTCCTTGCTCTCTTGAGTGTTTAGCCCTTGAAGTCTCTCAAAAGTCATCTCTAATTCCTTAAGAAAATGTCCCTAATGAAGCATTAAATTGGAAATACAAAATTAAGGTATCATAGCCTTTGATACGGCTTGGTGTCACAACGGTATCACTTGGTTAGGTCACTTTCTTAGCATCATCGCTTATTCTAACCTTTATCAAGTTTAAGAATAACATGACCTAGGACTTGGTTGTGTATTTTGGTCATGTCACTTTCTAATCACGCTTCAAATTTGCTCAATTTCACCACCGAAACCAATATAGTTGTGTTGTTTAGTCATGCCAATTTTTGAAATTTCATAATTTCCTCATTTTAGCTCAAAATTAAGTGAAACTTATTTTTATTTTCTCGTTTTCTTCTATTGATTATTGCAACACCCAAAAAATAATATTTTACTCAATTAAGTATCATTTTCTCATAATAAATTCAAAATTCAAGGAAAAATCACTCTCTAAAATATAAGCAATGGGGAGCTTATCACCCTTCTATTCATGTTGTGATGAAATCTTGGTACACTCTTAGAAAGAGAGGAAAAAAATTGTCATGGCTAGATTAAGTAGCATACTTGAAGCATCTTTATGCTTTTTTAGAGGTAGATAGTCTATTTTGTGTCGTAGCCTAGTCAATGTTGACGCACTTTAAACATTTGAGTGGGTCTTCCTGTAAGCGATTTGAGATCTCTTTCTCTTTCTCATACAAGTTGATGATTTCCATTTCATGAATTTTCATCCCAATATTAAAGTCTTTTTTTAGTTTGCGCTAGACCTATAAAGGCACTAATGCTTACAAAATAAATAAATAGGAAAGAAGTTAAAATCAACATTTTTTTTCAACTTGACATAGAGTTTATGCAAGGCTTATCCTTGTTAACATTATGTGATAAAGGAAACAAACCTAAATAACATATTTACTAATAGCATTGTCTATAGTAAGTATTTCATGTTTCTTATTTTGTATAATCATTTTTGCTTCTTTGTTCTTTTCCTTAATTTTTCTTTTAAGAACATAAACAACCTTAAAGTTTTTCAAAGGAGTAATTAGTCACATATCCATTACTGTTATCTCATAAAACTTTCAATTTTTCAGTATGTTCTTCTTCCATTTTTTAAGTGTCAAAATAACAAACACAAAACCTAAATCCTATACAAAAGAATATGCTTTTGTCCTCATTAAGAATATTCTCTACGTTAGGCCACATAAGGACCCTTAACTTTTCATCCTGTACTACTAAAGAACCAAAGTATCGTACATGGGAATTCTTTTGTTCCTTTTTATAAGCAATAATAAAGTAAGTAAAATATGAAATATGACGATGGTGAAATAAAAGTAGGAAAGAAGAGATTTGAAGAAAAGTTTTTTTTTTTAAATCAATGATTATAGTACAAGATATTAAAATGCATTATCAATAGAAATTTTTCAAGGATATATCTATGACTTCAATAGGCTATTAGATAAAATATCTAAAATTCAATTACACATTACTCCTCAAGATTTTAACTTAATAGAAAACTATTATATAGATGGATAATTTTTTATGCTCTTGGGTTTTAAAAACTTGGCTATAGATAAAAGGTTTTCATGGAGGACTTAAGGACATGCCAAAAACATCATAGATTAGCAAAAATTAACTTTCTATTAAGGATCCGTACTTATCACTTCTCTACAACTTTAGAACATTAGTAGCAAAGACAATTTTACATCTTTCACTAACATAATCCACTAGGATAGAATCTTAGCAATAGTAGACATAAGTTTGAGCCTCCTACTATCTCTTATGTAATATCTAGTTATATCCAAAAAAGAAAAAAAAAAAAGGGGAACTAAAATAACTTGTTTAAGCAGTAGCTTTTACAAGATTATACAGTGGGAACAAGTATAACACCTCAAGCCATTAAAAAGAATTTGCTCTACTTAATGGATAATCTGAAATGATCTCAAAACATAGCAGACAAATATAAAGCAAACCAACCTTCTTAAAGTAATTGTATACAATTAAACTCACTTATTCTCTTGTTCAAAGATGTATTCAACATATTCTTGTCCCCAAAAGCTCAAATTAGTGTCTTTCTTACTCTTGTCCTTAATTTCATCAATCCAACAACTTTAAGGAGGAGTTTTTCTTATGGTTCTTATCTTGTTCTTACCCCTTTTGAGAAGGATAACTCTAGCTTGCTACCTCTCCATCCCCATTTGCATAAAAGTAATAAATACTTCTAATTATGCCCATGTTTTGTGTTAGGTAGCTACATTAATGTTGAGATACCATAATCATACTTAGCATCTATACTTTTATCACCATATCAACATAGAAATTGCATAATATAAACTCAAACTAAAAAGAATACCATAATTAATTACCAATGACACATATCATACAATCCTATACATATGCTAATAGGTTGCTAGGCAATAAATTCTTAAGAAACATAACGTTAAGGGTTAACACATCACCTCTTGTTTGACAGCAAGAGTTACACCAAAAATTGAAACAAACTAAATGGTCTATATCACAAAGTATTCAGTTTTTAGCAAACATTCAAAACACATGCACCTTCCTCATAAGAGGATACATGCATATTATTAAAAGAATAAAACCATAAATTACATGCTACAAACTAGTATAATTATATGTATATAATTATATTATATACCCTTTTGTCAATAAGAGTGCGTCGAACCATAAATGGATTATTATCCATTGCATATACTTGGAAAGATTCAAATGTAAAGCATTTGTTAAATTAAGGTTAGCCATAAACACATAAATGACAATGGAAAAAAAAAACTATTATAGTAAAAATGAATAATCCCCAAGAAGATGAATAAGACAGTAAGAATACTAAGCTATTAATTCCTGATCACTCCACTTAATGTATTGTGATAAGCTAATATATGAAATTTTCATACAGTGGGTCTTAGCAAAGTTGGACTTAACCAGTAGAAGAAAATTACATGATAAAGACTAAAAGTTGCATGAACAAACAAAAGGTTACATACGAGAAATTCGAGAAGTATATTCCAATTGAAATTTTTAATGAAGTTCATAAGAGAACGACAACACGCATACTATCAACAAAAAAACCCAGAATTTGGCATACACTTTGAATACCAAAATATCTAAGCAAATGGATATTCTTGCCTAAGCCCCAAAAATGTCTTCCCATTGGCAATTTTCTCATCAAATAGTTAATAGTGGCCTAGTAAAATAGAAAAAAATTTAAGTGACACCATAAAAGATAAAGATACCATTATTAGTTCTAACATTATAAATCCAAATGTGAACCGGAGGAATCAAAATGTGAACCTTTGATAGTTCACCAAAAGTGTAGCCTTTTTTATTGATGTAAATATCAAATTTACCTTGTTATTTCCCTTCTACAATGATATTATGGGTTCTTTTCATGTGACAAATTATTATAGTACTTATGAACTAACCTTAGACTGAACAAACAATAAGTACAAAAAAAAAAAAAAAATCCTAAAAAGTTGTTCACTTAGATAAATGGCCTGTAGAACCTCTAAGAAGTTAATAGAAATCACTGCAAGCATTATAAATAAGGTTGCAAAAAGAACACAACAATTTAGTTCTTGCCCATCATTCTAGATAGTGGAAATCGCTATAGTTTAAATTAGTGTAGGTAATTACTGATAATAGCCTTCAACAAGATTTTTGCTTGAAGTAACTAATATGCCAACATTATTTATAAGCAATTATACCAAAGCATGCATATGTGACCTTGATAGCAAACAATTAAGGGAACTTTCAAAGTACATGATAGACTAAAGGATGACAAATCAAAATAAAATGCTTTAAAGCTAGCATCCTCGTTGCCTTTCTAAACATTTGCTATGGTCTTACATGAGTAGAACTACATGTTACTAAAAGTATACAACACATACAAGCAACTATGCAAGACTTCAAAACATGGATGGTTCCTTTTCCTTTTCTTTGTTGCTTGTGTGACAAATAACAAATAGTAAAATTTGTTATCAATATCTTTGATAGCTTTTGAGAAAAATGCCCCCTACACAACCAAAAAAAAAAAAAAAGCAATTACCAATTGAATCATATATGAATATTCACAATAATTAGTTAATTGAATTAATGGAACATGCAATGCCAAAAAATAGAAAAAGCTATATTTAGAAAAGGCAAAATAATTAGTAAATATATACTACACAAAGTAGTGACATCTAATTACCACCTGTCTTACCATTCAACGGTACCTTCTAATTTTCATAAGTGATAACGTTAAGTCAAAGTGCCAAAGAAACTCAAGAATACATGTATAAGACATATTATAAATGAACAAAGAAGTAACCTTATATGCATCAAACTACAGCTTATTATAGGTCTATACACTTATGCATTTGATCCATCTTAACATTGTAATAAATTTAGACTTTTGTAGACTTTGAAAATAGCTACTATAAATGATATACTTTGTAAAAGCTTTGGGCAATATTCCATGTTTCTACTAACATAAACTCCCTTCTCTTTTATATCAACTCATCTTGAAGATAAAAGAAGGGACTTAGTCTTAAAATGACTCATAAATGAGGAGAATACATCTTAACTCAATTATTGTCTCTCCTTTATTTGCATCCTTCAACAAAATAGTTCTCTACCATTTCAAATTTTGCTCTTAATAATAGCAAAAACTTAAAACTCACCATTCATGAAAAGATGACAACATAGGTGGACAAGGCTTGAATAAAGGCTTACGCAACTTTGTAAAGGATTGCTTGTGATGCTAGCACTTATAATCACTACTATTGTGAGGGTATGCTACAAAGATGCAAAGTCTTGCTGGAGATACCTTGCTTTTCCACGCTCTTGAATCGTCACTTCCCTAAACAACATAAGTTCTTTTAGGGTTTTTAATTGATTTAATCTTCTCTAATTTGCCCTTATAATATTCCCTAAAGATTCAATTTTTAGGATTGATTCAAATGATTTAGAGTACTTAGAGTAAATATGATGAATAAAGATAGAAGGTGGTACGATTTCTATAGTATTGATGAAGAGGAAGAGAGATAGGGTCACATCACTTATCTTTCAACATAGATGTGTACACATAGAGAGAGAGAAAGAGAGAGATGCAAATGAGGGGAAGAGAGAGATAGGATGTTTATTTGACTTATGGTTTTCCTTTTCCAAGGGAAAAACAGGTTTTTTAATTATTTTCGAGCTCTAATTTTTTTCATTAAATAATTTTCCCTCCTAAAGTCATCTTATGACTGCTTGAAAAGTACACCTACTCTTATAACTACTTTTTAGTGTGATTTTAATTTAGCCAGTCTTAAAAGTATGCCCCGTTCGATCAAATTTGTTGTAGTGATTATGTAAGTTATGTATCTAATATGTCAAAGGTAAACATAGATGAGCTTATTAGTAAACAAAATATATGAAGAATATTTGTTATAGTTAAATGATGCATTTTGAGAAAAGTGGCCAATCTTAATGTTTTTCACTTATCTTATAGGATCAAGATGTGGCATGTCTCTTAAATATAAATCCTAATTATTAAGTCTCAACATACTAAATTATTGTAAGTATATACCTTTGAGTGATATATTAATATTGAGATATGTGAATATTTATTTTCATATATTGGTATCGAAACCCCTAAACAAAATAAATAAACTCTAAATAATAAGGTGTAAACCCTTAATAATAATTCAAAAAATGGTAAAGGAAGTAAAACCTTGAAACCCAAAATATACAAGTAAAACCCTAGAAACCCTAATACATGGGAAACCCTAAAACGATTGGGAAATATCATTAAACCGACTAAGACCCTAATTGGAAGCCAAAAACCCAAATTCAACTAATAAACCCAAAGTACAAGCCTAAACAGTCCACTAGAATGGGCTTCTCTCACTAGTAACTCCCTCAAAGAACAAGTCGACATAAGTAACTTACCACTTTAAAATAGATAGTTGTCCTTTACATGGTATTCATTTGCCATTCTTCCTTCTCTATAGCATTTATATATATGACCAAAATGAGGGTCTTGGAGGTATTATTCCTTGATGCTTACAAATCCCAAATGTTTGGTCTATGGTTCAGTAAGAAGAATATGTCTTCTTAACAAGGCATGGATAACTACGTTGGGTTTGCCTTGTTTATACTTTATCACAAAATTGAATCCTTCTACAAATTCAATCCATCATGCCTATCTCTTTGAAAGCTTGGTTTAGCTTCGGAGATATCTTAATGACTCATAGTTAGTGTATATGACAAACTCTCTCGATACAACGTATTGTTGCCATACTTAAAGAGCTTGAACTAGTATAAGGAGTTCCTTGTCATGCACAAAATAATTCAACTAGGGTCCTGTCAACTTCTCACTATGGTAAGCAACAGGTTAGCCTTCTAGCAAAAGCACAGCTCCTACACCAACTCCTTATGTATCACACTCAAGTTCAAATATATTCTCAAAGTCAAGTAGGGCCAATACGGGTGCAGAGGTCAACCTTTCCTTCACCTTAGCAAAACTTCTTTCTTCCTTCTCTCCTTACTTAAACTCTACATTATTCTTTGTGAGCCTAGTGTGAGGTACAACAATGGTACTAAAACCTTTGATAAAGCAACAATAAAAGGAAGCTAATCTATGGAAACTTCTCACCTTGACACATGTAGTTGGGGTTAGCCATTCAACAATAGCTTGTATCTTCTCATCTTCAACTTGTTAACCTCCTCCACCAACTACATATCCTAGGAAAACCACTTCCTTCTAGTAGAAACAATATTTCTTTAATTTTTCAAAGAATCTTTCAACTTGAAGTACATCAAACACAGCTCGAAGATGGTCAGTATGACTTAGTAGGTCGGCATTAGATATGAGGATGTCATCAAAGTAGACTATAACACATTTTCCTATTAGGTTTCTCAACACATGATTCATCAACCTCATCAGAAGTGATAAGAGCATTAGATAAGCCAAAAGGCATCACTATCCATTATTACAAACCATGTTAGGTCTTAAAAGTAATATTCCATTCATCTCCTTGCCTCATTTGAATCTAGTGCTAACTTGACTTCAAGTTGATCTTGTTGAAAATTCTAGCATCACTCAATTCATCTAACATATCATCTAGTCTTGAAATGGGGTACCTATACTTGATCGTCATCTTATTTATAGCTCTACTATCTATACACTTATGATAAGTACCATCATTCTTTAGCACAAGTAATGTAGGTATAGCACAAGTAATGTAGGCACAAGGGTTAAAACTTTCTCTCACATATCCTTTCTCTAATAGCTTGTTAACTTGCTTCTAAAGCTTAACAAATTGCTAGGGATTCACTCGATAAGCAAGCTTGTTTAGCAAAGCAGTAAAAGGTATCAAGTCAATACAATGCTCAATTTCTCAAAAAAGGGGTAGTCCTTCAAGTAACTACTTGAGAAATAGGTCAGCACACTCTTCCAATAATTCTCAAACTTCCTTAGGTAGCACAGCTTACTCCTTCAATTCCAATAGTCTTTTAACTAACAAGAAGGTTGGTATATCAAATTTAATGGCCTATCGTAACTCAGATCGGCTCAAAACCAGTGTCTTCTTTAATCTTTGAGTTAGTTTAGCTTATAATTTACTCATTTGGCTTAAGGTCATAAAATTCAAGTTGATCTTCTTCCTATCTTTCTCAAATGTTTACACATTCCTAAACTCATCATGAATAACTTTCCAATCAAATAACTACAATTGGCCCAATAACACATGATGCACACATAGGTATAAACACCTCATTTTTGCCAAATTTTTTTTATTAATTGAACCAAGTTAATAAATAAACAGAAAAATTAAAAATAATAATATAAAAAATGAAAATTAAAAGAAAAAAATGAAAAATGAAAAAGAAAACCAAGTCAAGTAGTAAGTTAAGTCATATTGTATGATGATATGGGCTTAATTAATCTAATTTAGGGGCTTAAATCAGATTAGGGAATTATTGGGCTAAATTATAGTGGATCAAATCGAGTCTTAGAAGAATAAAAAAATCCCAAATTAAATTAAGATTTCTAGAAGTTAGGGTAAATCCTTAACAAATCATAATCATTGCATCTATATCTTCGATATGAAAGATTTGATTTTGAGTTTATAAATAGCATGTCAACGGGAAAATTGAGAAGGATTTTTATTTTCCACAAGCTACGTACTCTCTAAAGCACCATCGCCTATAACCACCAACACCATTGCTGAAACACCATAAAACACCACCGTTATCACACCCTACAACCGTAGCCTCACATCCTATAACACCTAACAGCAACTACCACAACCCCTATGTCTAATCCACTTCTAACACAATCCAAATTTAACTACTTAAACCACTACTCCATGTTGATTCTCGCAAATGCCAAACAAACACTTAATCGAGAGCTCCTACCCTCACCAATAGCAATAAGCCATGTCCTTCGCCATTCGCAACAACACACATGATCTACAATCGAATCCTCACTGCCACGTCTCCCATCCTCGCGTACATCAGCCTAGATCTACACATGCTGCAGTAGCTAAATGTCCCTGCTCTTGAATGATGAATAGTGCAACAATGCAAACAGCCATGTAACCTCAATTCCAAACAAACGTCCCTCATCGATCAATTGCACTTAGACACATGACAACATTGCACATATGTTGTACACAAACGCACAATATAAACTCCAACTCACACACTGTACATAAACATAAACATGCGACTACAATAAACGAAATAGCAACCATCACACCCTTGATAAGTTGAAACAACAGCTGACGCCCTCCATTACACCCATGATCAGTGGAAACAAAAACCAAGACACCCTCAATCATGCAGTTGATAAGTGCAAACATCAACCAAGATGCCCTCGATCACACCCGTAGCCATCCAAAAATAATGTTCGACGTGTGACTCGACTCATAGGTAAAATTTCTTATTTTGTTATTTTTATTTTATTAGTTAAATTAATTATTTTTACTAACTTATTTACTTATTTTTTAGTATAGGTTTTTATTGTTTTCATATTGTGTGTTTTTTTTAGATAATCTTGATTTTTAATAAATTTAGCTCAATTACATTATTAATAAGACCGTGTTTTTTTTTTTTTTGGAAAATAAACGTATCTAGATTATATCTTATCATTAGGATTTAGGAAAGATACTTTATGACACATAGAGGTTTTGAAAAATAAAAAAGATATACATTGAATTTTTTTTTCTAAAAAGATTTAGTTAGTTAGGGTTTTTTATTTAATTTAAAAAAAATTAGATTTCTTAGGTTTTTTCTTAAAATAATAAATTGATAAAAAATGTAAATCTGGCTCTGTTTTTTTAAATAAAAATAATCTACCCACTAAAAATTTTATAAAAAGAATTATGGTCAATTTGATCTTAAATAGTGAGTACATAGGCAACTTCAAGATAACCGTCTAAAAATTAAAAAAAAAAAACAACTCTTTCCTCCTTTTTAGAAATTCGTAATAAAAAAAACAATAAAAATCATTTTTAGTTACATTTTATGAATTTAGGTATATTTTTAATATTTTTGGAAAAATTACAAAAATAAAGCCCATTAATTTTTTTCTTTAATTTCACATGGTGACTTTGTCTTAATAGGTTAGCCTCCAAACCCATTTTTCCAATTCAATTTTTCTAAAATTTAATTTTTTAGATTCTTTGCAGATTTGTGGTCAAATTAAGGTTTTCTCACCAAAAAACCTTAATTTTATTTTTTTTACCAATTAAACTGGTTGCCAACTCTAATTTTTTTTAAAAGTATTTCCTTAAGTTTAACGTCAAGTAATTTATATTAAGCGGGCTAGGCTTAATATAAATTAAACTAAGAAAAATGAAATAGCGCTTAACGGAATTGGCAACTCTAGTAGGGATGCTTAGTAGGCTAGCCATGTGAAAATTAAAATAAAAAATTTTTATAGGCTTTTCTATTATTATTTTCTTTTGTATTATATTATAGTTATACTAATTGTCTTTTAGCAATGCAAGCCTTAATAAGAAAAAGCTTGGCCCAATGGGCCCTCTAAGGGAATTAGAGGTTTCTTTTTCATCTGTGTGTTTAGATGTGATCAGACTTAGACCACCTTAGGAACTTAGGATAAGAACCTAGGATAGGCCACTATTGTGTAACCCTCAAGTCGTTGGAGTCTTTACCCCCATTTTACGGTGATAAGTGAGCCCACTCAAGCTTTGATATAGCCTACTAGATTTCTCTTTGGAAAGCCCTGAAGCTATAGAGCCTATGACTCATAGACCCCACCCTCCTACATCGTCATTTAAAAAAGAAAAGGGGGAGTTATTTTTAAATTATAGGAAAAGCCTGATTAATCCATGGTTAGTTCAACTTACTTTTTTTAGTAGCCTTATTGTAAATAATTGTTGCATTTTAATCTGTTTGTATTTTTTTTTTCTTTTTGTAATATAGATATAGAGAGTTAGGATAGTGTTAGTCTAAAGCCAATCCATGAAGTCCAGTTAAATAAGTACTACTCCCCTAAGGCCGTTGTGAGAGGATGGTTGAACTAGGTTCTACCTGCTAAGTAAGAACACATTCGCAAGAAGATTAGGCTAATCATATCCCTTATGTAGGTCTAGCTCCACTAGCCTCTGATTCAGGCCCTTATCCATTACTGGGATCTAGAATTAGCAACTTTCAACTTCGACCTACACATATTAACACCTACTATAGAAGAGTACTCACAGCTACATCGTGCCCCACCCCTCGAAGTAAGCATAGCTATCCCTGATCTTAGAGTCCAACCTGAGAAAGCTTTCATAACATTGTTGGGAGTCAAGAAGTTAGCCTTAGTGCCATTCTTATCTTTAGAGGGCTAGAAATGTCTCAGTAACTTAAGATTAGTGGAGTGGTTTTCAAACCCAAATGCCTATCAGAGATATCGTCATATCTTCTATGGAGGATATGAACTATTTGCCGAAAAGAAGGTCAACGCATTTATTGTGACAGTGTTTGGAATAGTGCTATTTCCCTTCAAGTATGGTTAAGTCCATTATAGAGTTATCAAGCTAGTGACTCAATTCCCAATCGGTAAATCCTATATACCGACATTACTGGCAAAACTGTTCAAGACCCTTACCCATCTGAAGAAGCAGGGTCACAATTATTTCACGGCTAACCCTACAATCCTTACCGTATGGTTTCTCAGTCACACATAGGGGTATGGAGGGAATCTTCTTAGAGAATCCCTAACTGAAAATATGAATCTAATTGACGATTTTACCCACCACCTCAAGGTACTAGATGAAGCTCAGTTTAGTGGATAGGTATCAGTTATTAGCAAAATGCAGCCAATAGACTTTATGTGGACAGCTAGATGGAGCTACTGCACTCAAGCCATCTTAAGCTGCGCCGACTATGCAAGAGTCCCCGTTATCGGTATTACTAGCCGTATAGGATACTTCCCAGCTTGTGTCACCAGACAATTAGGTCCACTTCAAGAGATAGCCTATAGAGACTCCTTAAACGTCGTCATGATAAATTATCAAGATCCTTATCTACCTATGGTTACTCTAATTCGATGACTAGTAGAACTCATGAAGCTGTAGGAATGGAGAGAAGTTAAGAAGATAGTTAATGTGGAAACTTTGAGAGGTAAAGTCAGAGAATACTGAGCCACTCAATAGTTCATTTATGATTAGTTGGAGAAAACTGGAAAGATATGATATGAAGCTCCAAATGTATTTAGACATGAGCTAGAACCAGCACATCTTTTACCTACTAAGCAGGCCTATCGAAACACCATACAAGCTAAAGTTGAAGCCCAATTCTAAGAAAGTAAGACAATCGTTAGAGTTAAAGCTAGAAAATGAGACTGCTAGAAGAAAATCAATTCTTAAGGAGCAAGATTCGAGAAAGGGATGTTACGGCATGAAGACTTGTGAGGGAAGTTGATGAAGCTCATCCCAGCTAGATCCATCGGCTTTTGTAAATATAAGATTTAAGTTTTCAGGAAGATTAGTTAGGGGTTTTTCTTCTCTTTTCTTTTAGTCCATTGTATAAGTTGGATCTTATGATTAATAAATTTGCAACTTTAGTAAATAAAGTTTTCATTAATTGCAAAGTCTCTTACTAACTATTATTATTGTTCATTTATTTGTTTAGTTAACTTTTTAAAAGAAAAAAAAAGAGAAAATTAAAAAAAAAATAAAAAGAGGTAAGCAACAAAATAACAAAAAGGAAAAAAAAAAAAAGAAGAGAAAAACAAAAATGACAAAAAATCTTTAATTCACCAAAAAGTCTAAAACTTGGGTTTTTACATAAGATTTCAAAGATAGTGTCCAAACGAGTAAACTCAACTCAAAAGCTCGATATTAACTCATTCTAAAGCTAGGATGTCAACCCAAGGTACTAGAAATATCAGTCAAATTGAGCCCAACTCAAGAGTAGCAACTCTAGAAGAAAACATGAACAAGATGGCCAAACAGATTCAGGTTCTCACTCAAGCTATCAGGATTTTTAAAGACAAACAAGGATCTTAAGTCAATCTAAAGTGGAATGCAGAAACAACCCTTCCCTTTGAACTAAAAGATGAAGAATCTACCCCTAATGCTAAGGTATGGAGGAAGGAGATCAAAGAGAAATACTGCGAGATGGAAAGAAAGTTCATGCAAAAGTTGATCGAGAAAATGAAAACCTTAGAAATAGTTAATGGGTTTAGATAGATGGGAATGATCAACTTGCCGACATATGAAAATGATGACTTCCTAAGAAGATTTAAAGTTCCTAAATTCTAGAAATATGATGGGACTAGCTGCTCGAAGCTTCACACTAGGTTGTACATCAAGAAAATGGGAAAATACATGAAGTATGACAAGGTGATGGTCCAGACATTTCAAGACAGTTTGACTAGGCCTGCTTTAACCTGGTATGCCCAACTAGATTTGAATGAGATCGATACTTGGGATAAGTTAGCACAACCTTTCTACAACCAGTATAAATTTAACATTGAAGTGGCCTCTTCTATGTGTGATTTGAATAATTTACAAAAGAAGGCCAACAAAAAATTTAAAGAATATGCTTAGAGATGGAGGGGCATGGTGGCTAAGGTAACTCTACCCTTAACTGAAAAGGATCTAACCTTCACTTTCATTAAGACGCTTAGAAACTCGTATTACTAACATCTAGTTGGGCACCCTATCTCTAACTTTGCAGAAATTGGAGCCTTAAGGTGTCAAATTGAGGAAGCTATTAGTATTGGAAGGCTTTCTAATCCTAAAGCAGCTGAGAAGAAGATACCTCCCTCGAGATTTTCCAACAAAGCCAAAGAAACTACTGTAAGTGTTGTCAATACCGATAATCTTATTAGGCCTACAGCCTCGGTAGCCATGATGGGAGGATCTAATCCCTCGCCAAATTCGAATCAAAACAACTACCCACGAAGAACACAGTTTACCCATATTCTTATTCCTTTAAGCTAAGTTCTTGTAAGACTAAGGAAAGAGAACCTTCTAACATTTGAAATACCGAAGGAAGGACAAAGACCAATGGATTATAACCCGAAGCTTCATTGTGATTATCATCTAGGGTAAGTAGGGTATTCTACAGATCAGTGTTTGAGACTCAGACGTAAGATCTAAGATCTTATTGATGCAAAATTATTCAATTAGATTTCATTCAGACTCCAACTCCTAACTTAGGTAACAATCATCTATCAAATCATAGAAATTCAATCAACATGATCATAGCTGAAGTTTCTGAACAGGAGATTGATCTAAACAGTCTTCCTATCACTATTAAGGAGATAGCTTGGAATCTGAGGCAAGTCGGGTACTTGCATAATATGAATCTCAAGGATAGAACCTAGACTAGCCGGGCAATATATCAACTGATGAAGGATGAGAAGATAAAGAAAGTTAATATCATGGCTGTGGTGATTCCAAAACCGTAGAAAAGAAGTACTTATAAGGGGCTTAAAAAAAGATATGAAGCCAGAGATCTAATGGTTGACTTCTTAGCAGAACCGTCAGGGATGTTTAAGTATTTGATAGATTATACCGGTTCGCCCACCATATATGCTAACGAACCGCCCACTAATTGGGGTCTAGAATTTGAAGAAGAAGACAAGCTTATTGCAAAAGCTAAGAAGACAGCTGAGATGGTTAGAATGATTGGAGATGGTTCCAAGCTGTTGGCTTTTTAGTATTATGGGAAGACTAAGAAGGTTAAAGAATTGGATAAGCCCAAGAGAATTGCTTTCAATGTCCCAATAGCCCCAAAGAATTGCAAAGCAGCACCTCTGGATTACCAAACGATGAATCAGATGACCAAGTCCTCATCATCTATGGTCGATAGGTTCATGCTTTTGAGACAAGTCTATGATCAAAATAAGAAAGCTAAGAGGAAGTATACTACAAAAGAGGCTTCACGAAAGACCTTTGAAGATACAAATGATAAAGATCATAATGTGGCCAAGAAGATAGTAAAAGCCAGTGAATATAAGATAATGGATTAGTTAGCCATAGTACCAGCCCAAATCTCCTTAATGGGCCTACTTTTATCATTAGATACTTACCGAAAAGCTTTAATCAAAATTTTGAAAGATATCAAAGCACCTGAAGGGATTTCTACTAAGAAGCTGGGGTTAATGGTGAACTTGATATTTGTAATGGATCAGATTTTATTCTCGCTAGATGAGCTAAGTAAAGAAGGAGACCAGTACATAAAACCCCTCTTCTTAATGGTTACGTATAAAAGGAAAGTGGTTTCTCGAGTTCTAATAGATAATGGGTCATCATTGAACTTATGTCCATCAACAACACTAAATTTACTTAGAGTGGATGCAACTGAAATAAAGCCTAACTCGATTTTAGTAAGAGCTTTTGATGGATCAAGAAGGGATATAATTAGAGAAATTAGGTTGCAAGTTGAGATTGGCCTACAAATGTTTACTATTCCCTTTCAAGTTCTACATATACCACGAACTTTCAACCTTCTATTAAGAAGACTGTAGACTCATTCAGCAGGGGCAATTCTATCCAATTTACATCACAAAGTGACATTCATAACCAATGGGCAATTGGCTACTATTCTCATGGAGCAAGACTATAAGATTTACAAAGAAACGACTATTCCCTATGTCAGGGATGAAGAATTGGAAGAGCCAAGGTTATAGATTTTTTATGAAGTTAGTGTAATCAAAGAAACAAGATAGGGGGCATAAGGTCATTTAAAATAGCCAAAGCAGCAGATTAGAACGTTTGGGCTTGGGTATGAGCCCACTGAAGAGGAGATTCAATAAATAAAGGATAAAACTAGAAGCAAGAGAGGAGATCAACTTTACCATGCTTACATGGACTTTCCAAACATCCGCCAAATGTTCCCAGTACCAGCTAGTGTTCAAGAACTCGAAGTAGCCAGTTTATCTAAGGCCTTGACTCAACAATGTAGCATTGGTCTAAACGAGAAGGAAGATATTGGCATACCAGTTTTCCTGTGCAACTACCATTCCCGTTAATAGGTCTCTTTAGAAACACAAAATTAGATTAATTAGGAGTATTCGATTTCAATAATTAGTCCGATTAGTTAGAATTTTCCTTTCATACAATTTGAATTCATTCATTTAATAAAATTCATTCCTTTCTTTCTATCAATTCTTCTTCATTATTTATTCATTGTCCTTTTTCTTTTTTCCTTCATTCTTCAGATCCAATAAAAATGATGAACGTAATGGATATCTCGCAAATGTAAATGATGAAAGTACCAATATCACCTTCAACCTTGTTGGGTCAGACGTCGGAGATGACATTGAGACTCCAAACGAAATTCAAGAGAGTTGGTATTGACGTAAACAAGGTAGAGTGATTATTGATGAACTGATGGATGAGATTAATTTGAGGATAGAGGAAAGTCTATGAAACTTGAAAATTAGTGATAATTTAATAGATGATCAAAAACAAGAGTTGTTACGATTACTATCAGAATACTTGGACATATTCGCTTGGTCTTATGAAGATATGCCTAGTTTAGATTCGTCGATTGTGGTTCATAAATTGCCAACCAGGGAGGAAATAAAACCAAAAAAGCAAAAGCTTAGACAATTCAGGCCAGATATACTCCTCAAAATAAAAGAAGTGAAGAAGTTGCTATAAGTTAAGTTCATAGAAGCATCAGATTACCCCAAATGGGTAGCCCATGTTAAAGAAAAATGGGAAGGTTAAGGTCTATGCAGATTTTCGACATTTAAACCAAGCGACACCAAAGGATAACTTTCCTTTGCCACATATTGATGTATTAGTGGATAATACGGCCGGGAATCATCTTTTCTCGTTTATGAACAATTTCTAAGGATATAATCAAATTAAGATGGAAGAAGAGGATAAAATTGAAACCACTTTCATTACTACTTAGGAAACATTTTATTATCGTATAATGCCTTTTAGGTTAAAGAATGCTAGGGCAACTTATCAGCGTGCTATGATAGCTTTGTTTCATGACATGATGCATCAGAAAATCAAGGTTTATGTAGATGATATGATCGCTAAATCCAAGGAGGATGAAAGTCACGTAGATATTTTGCATAAACTATTTGAACAATTGAGGAAGTTTCAACTGAAGTTAAATCCTGAAAAGTGTACCTTTGGAGTAACTTTAAGCAAATTGTTAGGTGTTGTAGTTAGTAGAAAAGGAATCGAAGTAGACCTACATAGTGTCAAGGCAATCGTAAACATACTAGCACCAAAGATTATAAGAGAAGTTTGGGGACAGTTAGGAAGGTTGAATTACATCACTTGGTTTGTATCGCAGTTAACTGATAGATGCAAACCGTTATTTAAACTTTTAAAGAAGAATGCAGCCATCGAATGGGATTAAGAGTGTGAGTGAGCATTTGCTAACCTGGTCACTCCTACACCAGTATAACCCTTGATCCTTTAATTAACGATCCTTTAATTAACAATCCTTCTAGAATCGATGGGATGCATGCTGGGACAAAAAGACGAAACAGGAAGAAAAGAGCATCCTATATACTATTTGAGCAAGAAATTCACAGAAGGTAAGCAAAAATATTCAGAAGTGAAAAGAACGTGTTGTGCCTTAGTATGGGTGATGCATAGGCTCAGGCAGTACACTCTCTATTACTTAATAAAGTTGTTGATGAAATATGACCCATTGAGGTATTTAACAGAAAAGCTAGCATTTATTAGAAGAATATCGAAGTGGCAGACACCACTCTCTAAGTTTGATATTAAGTACATAAGTCAGATTTCAGTCAAAGGGTAGGCAATGGCTGATTAATTGGCAAAATACTCATTAAAAGATGAGGATGATGGTTTAGAAGCATAATTTCCTGATGAAAATGTGATGATAGTAAATGAATTGAGAGGGAAAAAATTGAGGTGGAAAATGTGTTTTAATAGAGCAACCAACGTGTTTAGATGCGGGATATGAGTAGCATTAGTATCACCTAAGGGTAACCATTTCCTTGTAGTAATAAGATTAACCTTTCCATATACCAACAACATAGTAGAATATGAAGCCTACATTTTAGGGCTCAAAATGGCATTAGATATGGGAATACAAGAGCTTGAAGTATATGGAGATTCTTCCCTTATAATTCTCCAAATCTTAGGAGAGTATAAGACGAAGGACGAGAAATTGGTACCATATCATGAACATTTAGGAAAGCCAATTGAAAATTTCCATAAGATTTCATTCACTTACATTCCAAGAATCCAAAATCAGTTTGCCAATGCATTGGCTACATTAGTGTCAATGGTGAAAGTTACAAATGAGATAGAAATTCAACCTTTGAAAATTGAAGTAGAAGAAAAACCGGCTTTTTGCCTTACAGTTGAAGAAAAAGAATCGAAGAAGCCTTGGTATCATGATATCAAAAGGTTACTTCAAACTAGAGAATTTTCTGAAGATGTTGATAGAAAAGATAGAAAAACTTTAAGAAGATTGGCTACTCATTTCTTATTAAGTGGGGCCAAATTATACAAAAGATCACCAAATGCAACACTACTAAGGTGCATAGATGAAGAAAAAACCGAGAAATTAATGAGAGAAGTGCATGAAGGAGTTTGTAGTTCTCATATGAATGGATATATGTTAGCTAGAAAGATCATGAGAATGGGGTATTTTTGGATGACGATGGAATTGGATTATATCAAGCACGTAAGGCACCTGATTCTATTATTACAAACAATGGAACAAATTTGAATAACAAGTTGATGGGTGAAGTACGCTACTAATTCAAGATCAATCACAAAAACTCAACTCCATATCGACCTCAAATGAATAGGGTAGTTGAAGCTATAAATAAGAACATTAAAAGAATCATTGAGAAGATGGCAATCACTTATAAAGACTGGCATGAGATGCTTCCATTTGCCCTCATAGCTTACAGAACCTCAATCAAAACCTCTATCGGTGCAACTCCGTATTCATTGGTATATGGAACTGAAGAGGTACTACCAGTAGAAGTAGAAATACCTTCATTCCAAGTATTGGTAGAAACTCAACTTAATAAAGCAGAGTGGGTGAAGAAGCGGATGGAACATTTGAATCTCCTAGATGAAAGGAGGCTTGTAGCAATATGTCATGGTTAGTGCTACTAACAGTGAATGATATGATCTTTTAATAAGAAAGTACACCTGAGATACTTCAAAGAGGGAGACTTGGTGCTAAAGAAAGTATTACTAAATGCAAAAGATCCTAGGGGTAAGTTTGCTTCGAATTATGAAGGCCCTTATGTGGTGAAAAGGGTATTATTATGAGGCACATTAGTGTTGACAGAAATTGATAGCCTAGAATTAAGGGGACCGATGAATTTAGATGTAATCAAGTTGTATTATCCATGAAAACTGAGTTTAATAAAATTTCAATTTTTCTTGAAAATTTTGTGGTTAATCTTTCATCGTTAACAAGTAAAGTTGATATCCATGAATGTTTTCAAATTTGGAGGGTCATTGACTAACAAACACTTCACCAATAAACCTTTGTATACCATGTTTCTTAGCTTCATACACTTAAACACCAGACCCTTGCCAATGAATCACCAGAAAAAATGAAATTGAATGTTCTTAATAATTTAATCTTGTTTCTTTCGAAAAGAGGTTTATCATTCAGAAGTCATGAAGAGTGGAAACTAAAATTTGGTGTCGAACAATGCAAATTCAAGGCATAAGCATAGTCTAATTACAAGGCTCAAAAGCTTGGGAGATTTCAGAGAAAAAAATTTTTAAACAAAAAGGAAGAAAAGAAAGAAAAAAGAAAAAAAAAAGAGAAAAAGAAGAAAAGAAAAAGGAAAAAGGAAAGAAGAAGCAAGTACCGTCCCTTGGTGAAATTTTGTTGATTAAATGAGTGAATATCAGGAGTCGATTTAAGCATGCCAATTAGTTGTTATCTGAAAAATTCTTTAGTCCTAGGAAAAATAATCTTAAAAGTCTTTGGAAAGAAATATTTAGAAGAATTAAGTTAGCCAAACACAATCTCAAAGAGATTTATGCTCTTTGGATCAACCAAAATGAATCTCGAAGAGATCTATCCTCTTTAAATCAACCAAAATGAATCTCAAAGAGATTTATCCTTTTCGGATCAACTTAAACGAATCTTGAAGAAATCTATCCTCTTCAGATCAACAAAAACTAATCTTGAAGAGATATATCCTCGTCGGATTAGACAAAACCAATCTTAAAGAGATCCATCCTCTTCAGATCAACCAAAACTAATCTCGAAGAGATCCATGCAATAGATCTTATTCACAATAGATTACATTTGCAATAAAAGAGAAATCAAGAAATTATTTGATTCATGCAATAGATCACATTCGCAAAAAGTTGAAACACATGTTAGGGAGCTATGGTTAAGCTTCTGCCAAAAACAAATAAAGAAGTATAGCCAGGCTAATTGTTGCCAAGTTGAGCTATAGATCTTTCCAAGGTGAGTTCAACTCAAACATGTTTTAGGCAACTTAAAAGAAGGTTGATCAAGCTATTAGGTGAGTGAGTCGACTTGTCAACTAAGTGCACCTTGAGTCGGCATTTAGAGACAATTGACAAGCATAGGGGAGCTCTACTTAGAAATGATAGTAGGTTAGTAGATAAAACAACTTGAATTCCTTGGTTGTAGGTTAGAAAAGAAGGATGCACCATACTAAGCCTTCAAGTCCTCTTGCTCAGGCTTGAGTCAGGGATCTTATAGCTTAATTCCTATCACCATTTCTAATAATAATATGATTTAGATCTCAATATGTATAACACCCAAAGTGCACTTACACTTTTTAGGACAAAAAGTTTCCCTCCTCAACATCACCAGAACTATTCTAAGATGATTCAAATGGTCATCCATTAGTTTTGCTATACACTAATATATAATAAAAAGAATTTCCTTAAATATTCTTAAAACAAATCATTTATCAAGTTTTGAAATTTTGACAAAGAATTAGTTAATTTAAACAACATAACAATATATTCATGGTGATTTCCATGCATTTTAAAGGCAATTATGTAAATATCTCTTTGATCTATTCATATATGATGATATGCTGACCTTAAATTGAACTTTACTAAAGTATCTAGCCTTATGTAGCTCTTTAAAGAGATGCTCTACCAAGGGATTCAAGTACCTATCTTTAATAGTCACCCTTGTTTAATTCACTATAATCTACACATATTTTATACGTGTATTGTCTTTCTCTTTAATCAAGACTACTAAGGATGAGAATGGGTTTTGTGGTGCTATAACAAGTGGTACCTTAGTAGTATTTTCCACTTTGACAATTGTTGTAGGAGTAGGATGAAATTTCGATTTTAGTTTGAGCACTTGATGTTTCAGCTCTAATAAAGATGGGACATGCTTATCTAACAAGTCTTATTGCCTATTGAAAATTTCAGTAAAAGCTTACAGTTTCACCCATTGGTCAATGCTTTTCATCATTAGCCTTCCTCCACTCCTCCCATTGCTCAACTTGCTCTTGAATTAAAACTCCTATAAAGTCCTCTATTTTTATTTTTTCTACCTCCTTTGGTTTTGACCATCTATCAAAAGTGCTCTACTAGCTAATGTGTAGGGCAATTGAAATTACTAAAATTGCAACATTTTATGCTTTTGATTTAAACTAAATGTAAAATAATTCAACAATGTAAATGAGGGAACCCTAGCTCTAGATATAAAACAAGCTTAAATGTAAGTCTTAGGGAAACAATGTTTGCATTTCTCCTTGATTTTTTTAGTTACTATTATAACATCTTTATAGCAACTTGATGATATAATTATAACTAAAAGATTCCAAATTATGCTTAGTGTCATGGTCCGAGGTTTTCTCTAGCGCACAAATGGATCATGTAGCACTTACTGTCATGCCTCTACGGTAATAAGTAAGCCTAACTCGCATGCAATGCTAGTCAATAAGGCCTAAACCTGTAAGCAATACAAATAAGGAAGAAACCCAACAAAATATAAGGAATACAGGCACAAATGGAAAAATGAATAACATACTTTTATTAATTCTGATAGTGATATAAAGCTACATTGTGTATGTACAAAGGTAATGTGTACATAACAAGTGCTGCTGATCATGATCAACCAATGTGGTAAGTAAGAGCTTTAATTCAGAAGAGTACTCATACCCCTATAAAGAGGTTTATGGACATTTTTTAGCTTAGCAGGAGGAGACATCAAAACTAGTGAAATAACACTACTTTTTAGAAGTGGAAATTTCTAACAATAGTATGGCCCTAATTAAAATGAAAAAAAATGTCCCCCTCTATATTATAATATGTACAAAACAATAGCTCCTTGCTAGTACAAGCATGTTATAAAAATGGGGTCCTGACATCTTCCCCCACTTAATTCTATTGATGTCCTCGGCAATATGTACTGGAGCTTAGATCTAGTAGTATAAGTCTTCTGGCTAGTAAGGCTGACTTTCTCTTAGATAAGGGCCTAAGGTCTTCTTCAATCTCCTAACTAGCATCTTCTTCTCCTCATTCTCTCCACTTAACCAAATATTCTTTACATTCTTCTCCAGTAGTAGGATCTTTGACTCTTTACTCTACAAGGATGTCTTTCATGGCTTAACTTAAGTTGAACTTGATCCTAACTTATGACCGCTTAGACATATTGCAAGATGGGTCTTCTATGTCTGGATAATATGGCTTCAAGGCATTGACATAAAAAACTGGATGGACCTTCAACCACATAAGAAGCTCTACCTTATAGGTTGCACTTCCAATCTTTAAGATGATAAGAACCAAACCAATGTACTTATAGATCAATCTTTTGTCCTTGTTCCTCAATGATCTAACTTGTTCTAGAAGAAGGTTTATGAGGACCTGATCTCCAACATTAAACTCTTTAGGTCAATGGTTCTAATTTACCCATTTCTTCATCCTCTTAGAAGCTTTCTCAAGATATGCTTTTGCTACTTTTGAACTCTACTTCCAATCCTTAGTGAATTGATAAGCTCTTGGGCATCTCTTAATATATGGTGTTGCTACTGTGTGGGATAACAGTAATTATTGACCCGTAACGATATCTATAAGGCTCTTGTTAGAGTAAGAGCTCCACTGGATGTTGAAATAAAATTAGGCGATATCCAGTAAGTCAACCCCATTCTTTTGATTGGCATTGATAAAGTGCCAAAGATATTCCTCTAGTAAACTATTGAATCTCTTTATCTACCCGTCACTCTATAGATGATAGTTGGAGGTCATGCTCAACTCGGAACCTAAGATGATAGGAATCAAGCTACTAAGCCTTTGACTCGCAGTCGGGCCTAAGAATTAGAAGGCCTGGCAAGGTAGATTCTCTTACTCTAGTCAACTCCTACTGAGATTAAGTACTTCTTTACCAAACCACTTTTAATGCTAAGTTGAATGATTGCCCATCTCTCTATAGTACGCCAAGTTGTAGATTACTCACTCGCACTTGAGCCAACCAATGACTTAGTATCTCCCTTGCCAAGAAGCTGAGATAGAGAGACTTCGAATTAACTAAATCTCCCCTACTCGAGTAAGCAAGCTGACCATACTTTTTGTCCACATCTTTTAACGGCATCACCAATACGGCATCGCCACATGTACAGAATCATGTGTAGAATCTATAGCACCAATTATTGTTTTCCTTAAATATTCTTTTTTACCCTTTGTATCTTGTATATTACTTCATTAGGAAATGCTCTTTTGGTCTTTTCCCTTTTTTGGCATGTTACCCTAAATTCTCAAATATAAATACCCCTTGTAGTTGTTACTATAAATAACAAATTGATTATCATTAATTCACTTGAGCATTTTCCTCCCCTACGTAAATACTGTCTATTACTATCGACATCACTCTTGTCCTAACCCTTAAGTAAGGCTAGGTGGCAAGTAACCTCATCGAACCATCTCGTGTGTCATATCGAGTTATGCCATAACTCTTTAGAAGTTCCATTGGTGTGTCATATCCACTGAAGCTGTTCATAGGTTTTAACTTACTCTTCATTTGTATTTGTCCTTTCATGCATTCACTATCACTTCCTTTCGAGCATTCTATAAGCTTGAACCCATTCAATGACCAGCCTTATCTACTCTTGGTTACGGTTTGCATCACAGGAGGTAGAACAACTTTATCCAAAACTTTCTTGTAAACCTAACATCCTTATCACTCACGATATTCTAGGGTACCCTCTAAAACTTCACCACATGCTTGAAGAAAAGCTAGGCTGTCTCTTTTGCACTTGAGCTCTTCGTGATACGAATGAAGGTTGCATACTTAGAGAACCTATCAACAACAACAAAAATGAGTGAGTGCTTCCTTACTTTTAGTAGGGAAGTGATAAAGTACATAGAGATGCTCTCCCATGGGTAAGATGGCATTAGAAGTAGCTCCAATAGGCCTACTGTCTTCTGTCTCTCAATTTTGTCCTACTGATAGGTTAAGCAAGTCTTCATATAATTCATCACATCCTCCTTCATATCTAGCTAGTAATAGCCTTGCTTCAATAAGCTTAGTGTCCTCTGCCAACCAAGATGTCCAGCTTACAGAGTATCATGGCACTCTCTCATGAGTGCCCTTCTTAAGCTACGTGCCTTTAGGACATACAACAGGTGCCCCTTTATATAGATGAGGTTGTCTTCTACTCAAAATCTGTAAGTCTTCCCTTCCTCAACCAATTGCTTAAGATTTTTGGCCAATAGGTATTAACTTATATGCTGCTTGATCTGCTCTTAAATTGAAGTTAAGATTTGAATCACCAACTAATGTGCAATCTGCACTAAGGATGCTAAATCGGCTCGCTTACTTAAAGCATCTACCACCTGCTTAGTCCATTCGCTACAATACTCAATCTCCATATCAAACTCTTCGAGAAACTCTTGCTATCTTGCTTACTTAGTCGAAAGCTTTAGTTAAGTCAATATACGACTAGCAACAAAATTATCTATCTTCACTAGAAACTTTTATCCTAGAAAATAGTGTTTTTAGGTCCTTAGACAGTAAATGATTGCAAGTAACTCCTTCTCTTGGGTCGAGTACCAACACTCCATTTGATTCGGCTTCCTACTCTTGTATGCCACTAAATGAACCTCTTGCATCAATACTCCCCCTAATGCAATGTTTGAGGCATCCATATAGATTTCAAAAGGCTTAGAAATGTCAAGAAGTGCAAGGACTAGCTCCTCCATCACTACACGCTTCAACTCTTCAAAGGCACTCTGACATCTCTCACCCCACAACTATATTTGGTCCTTCTTCAACAAATTCGGAAGGCGTATAACTCGACAGGTGTAAACTCCACAAATTAAACCTTCTAGACATGGTGTCGGACTCGAGTATCGTAGATATTTCACTAAGTTGATAAAGCCACATAAAATGAAAACCGATTAAAATTTTAAACTCGGAACTTAAAACGAACTTGAAAGGCCCTATTATACAATTTAGAAACCCTAATCATGCAAAAAAAACCCCAATTCTATATATACATACCTTTAAAAATATAAACCTAAACTTAATAGAAACCATAAATATCAAATCATAAAAATTTTAAAACTCTATAAAATTATCTTAATACTTGAAAAGTTATAAATCAATAAAATTATCATTAATTTTTGCGGAATCAAATGAAACCGATAATGAACGAATCAAGGATGATTTCAAGTAATAATAAACAGCAAAACTAAGCTAGTTAAAGGAATAAATTAATAAATTTACAAAATTAATTTTACTTATGTACATAAATATCCCCATAATATGTATATATATATAAATATATTACTAAGCAATTTCCTTCTCTTTTCTTAATCTATCG
The DNA here is from genome assembly GCA_024138015.1 of Lumnitzera littorea. Classification (NCBI taxonomy): domain Eukaryota; kingdom Viridiplantae; phylum Streptophyta; class Magnoliopsida; order Myrtales; family Combretaceae; genus Lumnitzera; species Lumnitzera littorea. The sequence continues at coordinate 25,656,750 of JAMXBB010000008.1, forward strand.
TATGTATATGTTGCATAATAAAACGATGATCCTAAATAATTAAGCCAATTGAACCTTAAGCTTCGAAGTGTAAGTCAATTACTCCCGAATTGGTAAAAAACCCTAAAACATACTTAAACTCACTCGAACCTTAAACCTTGGAATAATTAAGGACTTATGACCTTAAATAAATAATTAAAAATATAATTTGAATAAATTTTATTCTAACTCTAGAAAATTCTGAAATTTATTAAGAAGCAAATCACAACCTACAAATTAATTTGAGAACCAAACCCTAAAAGAATTACATATAAAACAATTTTCTTATTTTCACTTATATGCCCTATTACACATGGATAAGTTGTAAACCATACTTTTTAGCGGACTAATGATTTAATTGAGAGTACTTCTCAAATGTTTTCAAGGATAAACTAAGCTAAGAATTCACGTTTACATTTAAAAACAAATTTAATTTTCCAATTCAAAAGTCTATTATCGACAAAACTCGAATACAAGAACAATAGACCCTAAGTCACCAAAAACTCAAAACCCTAAAACAATTAAGGACTTGTAACCCTAAGTAGTTAATTAAGAATTTAATTTGAATAATTTTATTCAACTCTAGAAATTTTCATAATTTTATAAGAATTAAATCATAACTTACAAATCAATTTAAAAAAACAAGCTCTAAAAAAATTTCATATAAGACAATCTCCTTATCTTCATGCATAAGACTTATGCACATAAATAAGTAAACCAACCAATCATCCTAAATAACTTATCAATTGAAAGTTAGAATCATTTATCAATTAATAACTTATCAAAAACTAGTGATAAGACACTTTCCTTATCTCCTTATCACACCACAACTTATATTACATATGGATAAGTTATCACATTATTATATATGTTTAACTTTTAATTAAGTGACAAGATAACACCATGCCCTAATTGCTTCCTACATAGCTGGTTGGAAAAGAAGGAAAAGAGGGGCTATGCCTTGTCATTTGTCCATCGCTCAATTGTCTTACACATCTACTATTCACCCCTTAATACTTACATCATCTAGTCTTGTCAAAAAGTTGTCATTTGTACATACTAAAAGATAATCAATTAAAGCTTCTTGAACACACTTCTCCTCCTATTAAAAAAATCTACCACTCTCTCCCTCTTTTACTCTAATTTTCATTTCCTTTCCTCTTATTTTAAATACAAATAAAAAGAAGAAACCTAATCAATTAGAGCGTGTGTTTGTGGATTGTAGAGGTCACTACACTGTTAGAATTGGGATTTTGAAAATATGATTTGTTATTCGGTAAGGAAAGTAAATACATATATATATATATATATAATTTTGTTTTGGCTTAAGCACAATAGTGCAAATGAAATAAAACCCAAGGTCTAAAACCTAAATTTTGGTTTACGTCAGTTAATTATCTCTAAACCCTAACTATAGGAGATGTAATTCTGAGTTGCATATAGTTCTTAAGCCACTGCATATAATGCCTGGCATACTAATTGATCATGCATTCATATGTTTATGCATTAAATAAACTTTTGTCATGTAGTATTGATGAAGAGATTTACCTCACTAAGTATAAGCTTATACTCCAACAGTTCTTTTCCTTACAGGTTAATCGATAGTTAGGATAGGGATAGGAACCGAATGCAAAGTGCTACCATTGAATAAGTATGATGAAAATCTTGTGTAGTTAATTCGAAATGCTCTGGAAAACAACTAATATCTCAATTAAGTTTAGTATCTTTAGTAAGTTTAAAATTTTCTAGAATTGTCTATCTTTTTTCACTATTTTGGTAAGGAATACTGATTCTCTATAGTTTTGAAGAACTATGGAAAAAGGGATATCCATAATTATTTATATTATATAATGAGTCAATGAACTAAAATTGAAGACCCTAGCGATTAACTATTTAAAGTCTTGTAATCTCTTATTTATAAGGCGATTTTCTTATCATGAGTACACACGTGATATGAAAATTCTAGGCAATACTACTAAGCCCTCCCTAAGGTTGTTATAGCGGGAATATCCTTTAACAAATCTTCTATAGTAATTTACAAGTCTAAGGAAGGACTGCAACTCTGTTACACTCTTAGACACCAGCCATTGCTTGATTACTTCCAACTTAGTCATATCCATTCGGATTTGCCCTTCTTCAACAACATAACCTAAGATGTTGATGCGCTTTTTGGTAAAGGCACATTTCTCATGCTTTATGTACAAATGATTCTCCTACAGCTTCTTGAAAACCATTCATAAGTACTTAACATGGTTCTGTAATGTCTTGCTATACATAAAAATATTGTCTAGATTGATGACTACAAATTTGTTGAGATATTCACAAAACACATTATTCATTAAGGTATAAAACATTATAAGAGCATTGGTGAGACCAAAGGGCATCACTAAGAACTCATAAGTGCCATACTGGGTTACACATGTCGTTTTGGGCTAATCACCCTTAGTAATGCGAACTTGATGATAGCCTAAGTGAAGATCCAACTTTGTAAAATACTTAGCCCCGCTTAGTTGATCAAACAGATCTACAATTAGAGGAATCAAATAATGATTCTTCACCATCAACTTGTTTAGAGCCCAAGAGTCAATACACAATCTCAAACTCCCATCTTGCTTCTTCTAAAATAGAATAGGAGCCCCATATGGTGCTTTTGAGGGTCATATGAAGCTTGCCTCTAACAACTCATCCAACTGCTTTTTCAATTCAGTAAGTTCGAGAGGTGACATTCTATAAAGAGCTCTAACAAGTGGTTCGGCATCAGGAATCAACTTAATCTCGTAGTCCATTAACAATTTGGGAGGTAATTCCTTCGGGAGATTGTCAGGCATCATATAATTGTATTCCTTCAAGACACTCTCTATTACCCCCGATATATTCGTCTTTCTTGCTTCCTCATTCTCTATAAGGGCAACCAAGAAAGTAGGCCCTTGATGTTTAAGCCTTCTCTTCAGTTGGAGCGCTGATAGCATCATAGCCTTAATATTCTTCCCTTCCTTACCATTGTTGCTTACCCTATTCCTCTGAACTATTACACAATAAGGCTTTTCACCTATGAATAACAAGTAATCTGTTGCGGGTACGGGAGCAACTCTAGCCTTTCTCAAGAAGTCTATTCCAAGGACTATGCTAAAGTTGTCCAATGAAATAGTTGTGAAGTTAAGATTTCCACTGTAATCTCTAACCCTCACTTTCACTCTTCCTACAACTCCTTGGACAGGACTGACCTTGTAGTTAACAACTTTAATCTAGCTAGTGTCTTCAGTAAGCACTAGCCCTAACCTTTCTGCCTCAAGTACATCGATGAAGTTGTGGGTAGCACCAAAGTCTACCATTGCACTAACACTCTTGTCATTGATGCTCAACTAGACATACATCAACTTATTGTTGGTCTTGGGCTTACGTCGCACTAAGGAACTCTTTCCAATGGCCCACAACATGTATAATGTGCCCATTCAAGGATGATCCTCCCCATTACTCCCTGACTCTTCATCTTGGTATACACACTCTACTTTTCGTACCATAGCATTGAGTGTAGCCTTATGTACATTTAGCTACTTTGCATGGGCCATTACATAGAAAACGTAAGAATGAAGGCTTCTTACCTCCATCAGTTGCTAGACTCTTTTTAGACTAGTGAAAGTTATAAGATTTCATCTTACTCCCTCCAATATTACTACTGCTACTACTTAAACTTAAGGCTCCCCCACTCTTGGGTTTATCTAACTTGACTAGCTTTCCACCTTCATGTCCTATCGATACATTCTTCCCATTGTTGTCATGAGTATAGTTAGTCAAGTGCTCAATTGCTACTTACGCTATAGCCAAGTTGGTAACTCATTGCCTTTGCAACTCATTCCTAGCATAAGGCTTCAATCCTTCTAGGAAACAGAATAGCTTATCATCTTCAGCCATGCTCTTGACATCTAACATCAATGTCGAGAACTTATAGACATACTTTCTAATGTCATCATCCTGTCAAAGTTCTCTTAACTTCTTTTAGGCATTGTACTCAACATTCTTAGAGAAAAACTAAGTCTACAACTCAGCCTTCAACTCAACCTACGTATCTACATAAGCGTTTCCATTTTGGATCTCTTTATACTTAGTATACCACTACAGCTTGGCATCACCAATTAAGTACATTGCAACCATGATGACCTTTGTTCTCTCATCATTTGTTCCCGTAATGGTAAAATACTATTCTATATCAAATAGAAAGTTCTCTAACAACTTAGCATTCCTCACACCAGTGAATACCTTAGGCTTAGGCATCTTTAAATGTCTTGCATGAGCAGTACCATGTACGAAAGTAGGGGCAGGAGCATTCCTTGCAGCTCGAGTCAAAGTAGTTATTTGTGCCATCAACTCCTTAATAGTCTTAGTTAAGGCACGATTAATAACCTGGCTTCTCAAGTCTTCCACTTCCACTTGAGTCTCTAATTGTTGTCTTACTTCATCGGTTGTCACATACATTTCCTCTCTAAATGTTTACACTGTAACACTAAAATTCTCAACCATCTCAGCCATCTTAGTATTCATATCTTAAGGATTGACCTTAATATCAGCTATTCTTACAAACAATACAACCAAATCATCTATCCGTTTGGACAATCCCTTATGGATTTCCTCTAAGTTATTTAGCCTCTTGCTTATCTCTTCTTATCGTGTCATGGTTGTTCCCGCAAGAATAAAAGTTCTAATACAAATTGTCATAATTTAGAGCTTTCTCTAACATACAAATGGACCATAAAGCGCTTACTATCCTATCTCTACAGTAATAAGTAAGCTTAACTCGCATGCAACACTAGTCAATAAGACCTAAACTTGTAAGCAACACAGACAAGAAAGAAAACCAACAAAATCTAAGGGATATAAGCATGAATGAAAAAATGAATAGCATATTTCTATTAATTTCGACAGTAATATAAGGCTACAATATATGTGCACAGGAGTAATATATATATAACAAGTGTCACTGATCGTGATCAACCAACGTATTAAATAAGAGTTTTAATTCAGTAGAGTAATCACACTCTCGTAAAGAACTTTATAAATATTTTTATACCTAATAGAAAAAGACATTAAAACTGATAAAATTGACACCACATTTCAAAAGTGAAAATTTCTAATAATAGTAAGATCCTAACTAAAATGAAAAAAAACCTCCTTCTATGTTACAATATGTATAAAAAAATAACCCCTTACTAATACAAATATGTTATAAAAAAGGATCCTTGACACTTAGCATAACTAAAGATGTAACATGCCATCCATTTACGTGCTAATAATATATAAAAGATATATATAAATAACCATGTGGCCAAATATCTAAGGATCAGGCTTCTTCGATCAAGGCCTTAGGCCTGGCCTCCTGAATTACTTCCAAACAGAGCACTTTCACTATGCGCTTGCCGCCCAAGCACACATAGGTTTCAAACTGACTAACACAGCTCTCAACAAATCCTCCTCTCTTTGTTCCCATTAACCATAATTCATCCTCAACCGCACATCAAAACCATATTTGGCTCTGGTTTATTCGGTTTTTTCCCTTTTTGCACAAAATTCGTTAGGGATTGGCTCCAATCTAAAAACTAACTTTATGATCAAAGAACAAAAATATATTTTGCATTGAGAAAGAATTGCTACACACCCGCAAATCCTGGTGTTTGTATTTTCTATTAATAGAGCGTGCCTACTTTTCTCAGCAGAGGTGGGAAAACTGGTATGTTGGGAGACATGGAAATATGCAAAGCATTTCCGAGGAAGTAACCAAAGAGCTTTTGTGGCTTTTCAACATGATTCCCCAATTTGTACAGATGTTTTAATATCACATACATCAAAAGAATGGAAATTTTCAAACAAACCAAAAGACCAACAAGAAAGAAGGAGAAAAAAATAAAAGCACATTTGTAGTAGACTATCTTTAAAAAGAAAGCATCTAGAGAATGACTAGTTTTACATGCCACAGCCAACTGGAGTATAGACACATCCATGGCCTAACAAATCCATCGTGTCTTCAAGAAGAGCAGCATCCAGAACTTTGGTTGACTGGTTGACCACGGATATTCACGGTCGTAGGTCTGGCATTGTTCGAAGCAGGCTGGCTGGCCATCCTATACAAGAAAGGGAATAAATCAGTCACAATTCCAATCAGAGCTAGTTATTATAGATGCATTTCACAATTTACAATGTAATGGAAAGAGAAATATAATGAATAAACCAACTACTGTAGCTTGTTGGGTATTTCACCTAGCATATATAAATACGTGCTAAAAGTGCATGGTAGTATTGAGTACCTATTCTTAATTGCAGCAGCCATGGCCATGAAAACCTGTTCAACATTGGTGGCATTCTTTGCACTTGTTTCCATGAATGGGATCCCAACCTCATCTGCAAATGCCTATTCAAATAGCAAAAGAATGAATATAGAATGCTAGTATTTAGCAAAATAAGAAGAGCCAGTATGATATCTACCTTGGCCGTTTCATAGGAGATGACCTTCTGTGCTGTCAGATCACACTTATTCCCAACAAGAAGTTTGTTCACATTGTCACTTGCATAACGGTCAATCTCACTCAACCACTGCTTAACATTATTGAAACTCTCTTGATCTGTAACATCATAGACGACCTGTAAACCAGGCCAGTATAATATAAGTAAATGACAAAGAGATAACCCCCATGAGACACCACATAAGAACGATATAGACGAACACAGGCCCTTACAATGATACCATGAGCCCCACGATAATAACTGCTTGTAATTGTCCGAAAACGTTCCTGACCTGCAGTATCCCACTGTATTGACAGAGTTGGGAAAAAACAGAAAACAGAAGAATAGGTCATCTGACCATACTATACCAATAGGAGTGTTTGATAAGCCTCGCCAAGAAAACAGCAGACTTGTACCATTACCATAATCCCCATGTTGCTACAGAGTGAAACTTGTACTTGTACGAGTACACTAACTGGAGAAAACTATATTATATCAACTTAAAGGGTTGCATTTTATCAACTTGCAGGCCACCTACTGGGAAGGCAGCAGTATTCAGAAAATAGTACATTGAGGCATATAATTTCATCAGAACTGAAACAATCACAAGGCAAGGCAACAAAACATACAATTTGCAGTTTAATGGTCTTCCCATCCTGCTCCACAGTACGGATTTTCTGCATTACAAACGTGACTCAAAAGTTAATGCTCATAACAAATCCTAGGCAATCAAAACCAGAGTTGCCTGAAGATGAGTTTCTCACAAAATCAACTCCAATTGTGCTGATGTAGCTCTCAAGATATGAGTCGTCCTGTGGGGGAAAAGAAAATGATTTGTAAAGAGTTGAAATGAACAGTATTCCAATAAACAATAGATAAGAAGAATGAAATCAACTTACAGCAAACCTCAGAAGTAGACATGATTTTCCAACACCAGAGTCCCCAATAAGCAAAAGCTTGAACAAATAGTCACTGCATAAAACAAAGATGCAAGATTAGATTTTGAAGTTGCACCAGGAAGAGGATATCAACATTTACCAAATTAAGACAATATCATTACTGTAGACAGAAATGAAATATAAGATTAACAGTCGAACACGATTGGTTTCCACAAGAAAAATGAAGGCCATAACCTATACTTCCAAATAGCTTCCTAAAAATTTACATTACAATACAAAAATCAAACTACATGCTCAGGGAAACTTCAACAAGCGAGAATCCACAGCTACCTAAGCCTCTTTAGTTATAATAATAATAATAATAATAATAAAGGAAAAATAAAAAGAGCAGACCGTCTCAGTGCATGAAACCCTTCAAGCACCAAAATCTCTGAACATGGCATACTACAGTGAGGTAAGATTTCACTCTCATGAAGTACAAAGCAAAGCTGAGGATATGAACAAACTAGCCCACTTGTTCTAATTGCTAAACATATGTCGCATGTCAACATCCTTCCAACATCACCAAGTAACAGATTTATGAAATAAAGCACCATATAATGAACCTTACATTCTTCTACCACCAATCCCAACTAACAGTATCCCATTATCATATCTCATTCCATAAGAAAATTGGAATTCACACAGCACTTCAATTCATCTCAGCCTCTAGACACAGGTCAGAAAAATTACACGTTATCAATACATTTTACTATCACTATCATCTGAATTGCAGTAAAAGTAAATCAAATACAGTAAGAGCAGGCTAATTCAATTAAAAGCCCCCATATAAATATGTTTTAGGCCTTATTCTTGACCGTACAAAATGATCATGTAAGATGAATACTTAACATGGTCCCACTTTTTACTCTTTTCGCAAACAAGGATACAAATCATAATTAAGTCAAAGTTGGAACCAAACAGATCTGATATTGAGATTAACCAAATCCAAAACTAAGTCCAAAATTAACTGAATCCAAAACTAACACCAACAAGCTCACAACAAACACTAATCAGACTTTTCACATAACCTAAGAGCCACCTATTCCAACTAAATACTCAAGCTCTCACCGATCTGATTTAATTAAATAAGCAGTAAACTAAAATTAAGTAAAAACCCTAGACAATGATTAAACATAAACTAACATTAATTATTATTAAAAGATAAAAGAGATGAAGCTTACTATTCCTGATTCATGACTGGGAATTAAATGAATCGCGAGAACTGAGATTATGCAGTTATTGCGTATCCTTTAAGAAACTTAAGGAATTTCCGGAAGAGAAGTGAATGGGACTCGATATATTGTATTTTGATCAATGAACAGAGAGAGAACTGAAATCCGTAGTGTAAAGCATGTGTACTGCCTTTTAAAAGGAAATATTGACGCTAATTAATTGCATAATTTCATTACTATTTATTATTTTTTTTTTCCTCCTAAGTTTTTATATGAAGAGGCAATAAACTTATTGAAATAAACAAATATGAATTTAAATATTTGTATCATGACGGTGATGGATGTTTGAGACATTGATAATGATTCAGTAGATTGAAATATGAAGGCATGGAGTTGAAAATGTTTTTTTTTTTCTTTTTTTTTATATATTTATTTCTTTATGTTTTATTATAGGATATTTCAGAAAAATTATTTTTTAAAAGAATGTTAAATTATATTGTCAGTTATATATTTAAAAAATATTATTAATCAGATTTTTTTTATTTAAACTTTGATAAATGCTTATATACTCAATTTTGAAAACTTAAATATCTCCTATCATAACCTCTTACTGGATAAAAGGATTGGAGGAGAAAGAATTCAAATCCCTTTTCTAATTTGGATCAGTATAGAGAATTAATAAATGAATTTTGATATTGGAGGTAAAGTTTACTTGAATTAACAAAAATTAATAAGAAGGAAAATTATTTAAATTACTAGAAAAAACGAAGAATATTCAAATTTTAGATTCTTTTCTGATACTTTAATGAATTAAAATATATAGTTTTCTGTCCATATTTCCTTTTCTTCTTTTTTTATTTTCAGTCAAAAACTTCACTTCATTTTCTTTTTAATCTTATTTATTTTCTTTTGCTGTCTGTCTTCTTAATCTATTCCTTCATTTTACCCGATAGAATTTTGAGAATTACGTGTTATCATTGGTTGGCTGATGTTGCAAGGTTGTGATGCCACGTGTAGTCCACTTCCAAAAAAAAAACATCAAATTGGCTTTCAAATATTCAAGAGACATTTTGGATCTCAACTCTCAATAGTTTAGTCATCGTGATAACGATTTGATGTTGAAATACCATTGAAGGAAGCCCAAACAATAAAATTGTATTCTTGTTGATATCACATTCACTGTAATTTTGTTATACTGAAAAATAAGAAAGAAGACTAATATTTCCAGAAACTATTGATGTTTCTAATGCCTACCCAACGCCATATTTATGAGGAAAGCTGTCACAAAGACCTCGACCTATCCTTTCTTTCTCTTTTTCCTATTCTTTTCCTTTCTCAAATCAAGTCGACCTATTATTTCATATATTAATTTCTTTCAACTACTATATAATACAAATTATTAAAATCATTTTATTTGAAATCAGCATTTATACTACTTAAGTATAATAATTTTTCACAATATTATATTTTGTAGAAGAGAACAATTTATCCACACATGAATTAAAGGATTTACATAATACTTATCTGCTAACATTTAAAATTTTGAAAACTATATAAAGTAAAGTGTAATTTGAAAATTTTAGACTCTATTTTGAAAACATAAAGTTCACATGTTTAGACTATAGATGTCCCGGTTCTTACCATTATGTAATTCATAGTTCTCCACAAGATATGTATATATATTTTTTTTTCCGAGATAATCATATGAACATTAAAAATTTGCCCAAAAAAGAAAACAACTTGGAAAGAAAATTATAACCTAATCTAGCACATCTAAATATTAATATCATGCTATTAAATTATAAAGACTTTAATCCTACTTTAGATTAATATTTAGAATATTTCACTTATTAATCAATTTTTCTTGCTCGATGAATGAATAAATGCAAAATACAATGATTTGTTACGAAATCCACTATATACTAATTAGAATGTCAACTGCGCAACTTTATCCCCATGCATAAAAATAAAATATGAAGAGAATCCATTCCAATACATGCTATAGTCCTCCACATCTCTTTTAAAAGTTACTGATAATAATTAGTAAATCATTCCCATTTCATTAATCATTACTCTAGCTATTCAACATATATTCCTTGCAATTGAAAACCTTAATCCTATTGATTCAATTTTTCAAAGATATGCCAATTGATATATAGTTGAAAATGGAACTTTCTTCTTTACCCCTTTTCTGTTTTTTTCCTATAGAGAGGGGAAAAGAAAGAAGAACCTTAATCTTGTTCCTTATATTTTTAGGGGGCGACCGGTTCAAGGAGTGCCGGCCGGATTCGTGGGTGCTTCCAGATTTCTTATTCGCGTAGGATTCGAGAACAAGGTACGGTCCTCGTTGAGGTCAGAAAAGGCTGCTCCATATGATGTGGACTCGTAGCGTTCCAACGGCCTGATGTATGGGGGAGTTCAAACCGAAAATGACTTCTGTCTCTATATCCCAAGATTCGCCTCTTTCGGTTTGTTTTGTTTTCAATAAGAACATAATGTTATTAATCCCCCCACCACCCGACCCGCGCCCACCCCCACCCACCCCCCNCTTAATCCTATTGATTCAATTTTTCAAAGATATGCCAATTGATATATAGTTGAAAATGGAACTTTCTTCTTTACCCCTTTTCTGTTTTTTTCCTATAGAGAGGGGAAAAGAAAGAAGAACCTTAATCTTGTTCCTTATATTTTTAGGGGGCGACCGGTTCAAGGAGTGCCGGCCGGATTCGTGGGTGCTTCCAGATTTCTTATTCGCGTAGGATTCGAGAACAAGGTACGGTCCTCGTTGAGGTCAGAAAAGGCTGCTCCATATGATGTGGACTCGTAGCGTTCCAACGGCCTGATGTATGGGGGAGTTCAAACCGAAAATGACTTCTGTCTCTATATCCCAAGATTCGCCTCTTTCGGTTTGTTTTGTTTTCAATAAGAACATAATAATAACATTATGTTCTTATTGAAAACAAAACAAACCGAAACCCAAAAAAAAAAAAACAAAAAACGAAAAACAAAATATGCTAATACTATATCTGTTTCATTCTCATTTTGGAGTAAGGCGTGTCTAGAATATTCTTTAAGGTTGACCATAATCATTTTTTCTTTTTTATCTAATTATTTCATACAACATATAAGATAACTATGTTATGCAAAAAGCAATGCTTACACCGCCACACTATATAAACCTTAAAAAGACTATATATATAACGTCGTAGAACTTAAGATATTATATTCTATCACGTGTTCTCATACTCTAATAACATGTTAGACAATCACATATAAATCTTAGACATCCACCTATAGATAATCTTAACTATAGAGAGAACATAATGAAACCTCGTTTGAAATAAAAGAGTAATAATACTTAGAATTTCATACCATCCAATAAGAAACAAATCAATGTCAACAACATTATTTAACCTATCTATATAGGGTCTCGTGTAACTCTCACAATAGATAAATCAAATAAACAATTCGTAATAATTAAATACTCAGTCTCTAGAGAATCCAACATAATTTAAATAACTCCACTACCATCATCATAGTAATAGTCATATCTCCAACCAAATCCTTATACTAATGCCATAATCACCATAATAGTATTCCTCGTAATCCTCGTATCTTACTCCCGAAGCTAAAAACAAATCCTTAAGAATGAGAAAGGCCTACTACATGATACATATGCATGAGTAACCATTAAGCATAGCAAAAATAAGTAAAAGGCATCAACTATAGTTTATTATCTTTTATTTTAGTCTGCAAACAACATAAGCTCCTACGCTCCAAAACTTAGAGTAACTTATGACTCTAAGGTAAGCAATATATATAAGTACTATATAAGTATGAGTGTTAGGTCCTATCCAACACCCTAGAAGCCAAAAGTTATCCTAAGTCTACTTAGATTATTTCAAAGTGAAATTCTACTCAAAATAGTATCTCACTAAAGTCACTAGGTATTACCCTTAAATCATTGGTCCTTTCGATTCCTTGGACTTAAGTAAGTACAAATTGCTCTCATTTATCAATGACCAAATAATCATTTAGTCTAGTTATGTTTCCTTACCCTAATAAGCATAAGTAGCAAATAGCATCTCGTACCTAAATTCAGTAATTCAAAAGAATTTGAAGAATCTCCTCTATTAGAACCTAGAAACAAACAAAAAAATTAAGACTTTATTTAGCTACTTCTAATTTCTTCTACAATGGTATTCTTACACTTACAATCTTTACTTTACCTTTATCCCCCTTACACTTCACCACTACAAACATTCTAAAGTACTCAAAACAAGATATGGAAGTAAAATGAGTTGGAAAAATATTAATCTAGATAAAAAAAAAAAAAGAAGATGGGAAAATACTTACTTTTAATGTTAGAAGAGATTTTAAAGTGAAAGCTTTAGAAACAATAGAAGAAAGAGAGGATAGGAGAGTTGTAAAGGCAATACAATCCTAACATGACCAAGTTAGAAGGGTCATGTATCTTTTGGTGCTTAAATCCCTCTTCTCATAGGTGACACAACTCGACACAACCATGTCAAATTGTCATATATTTTTTGGAAATTAACTATCAACTTCACATAGTCAATATGACCTTGACTTGACCATGTTAGAGGCTCATGTCGCTTTCAATGACTGAGTTCTTATGCGACAAGGGATAAGAACTTAACACGACCATGTTTGGTGGTTATGAATTTTTTGAATTTTATTATTAGTTTTTCTTTCCTAATAACATGACCCTCGACATTACTGTATTTAAGGACATGTTCCTTACAACAAAAAAGAATTTTCTCCTTGGAAAACACTCTAAATCTAACTCAATTGTTCCCGTCTCTGAATCCTTCTTTGCTTCCTCAACCTCAATCATTACTCCACATGGCAACACATCTATTAAACAACAAATATGAGTTTCTCAACATCTTCAATAATTAAAACACCTCCAAACATCAAATTAACAACCAACCATTCTCCTCTCAACCATAAATTAAATTAAAATACCAAATCCATAATGATAATTAAAGAAATAGAGAAGGAATTTACTTGTAACTTTAGAATCTAACAGACATGCTTATAAAAGCACAAATTTACCCACAACTTGTCACCCTAATTTCCTTTTTCTCTAAGCCTAGATAGAAAACCTAATTTTAAAACTCAAAACTTTATAGACTTGTTGAAAAACAGTGTTTTCTTAACTCATATTTAGCTCCTTCCTTCAAATTTGTGAATCAAACACTTGTTGTTGAGGGTTTCCACATGGGAGTTCTTATTTCAAAATAAAAGCACATGAGGAAGAGAGAGGGTTAGTATTTTCTTTATTCTCTTATAAAATAAGGTTTTATGATATTTTGTAAGGGTTAAAATACCCCTAGCTCTTTAATTATTAGTAAATACTTTTATTAATTATTTTAATGGTTGAGTTTTACAATCCTTCCTCCCTTACATAACTTTCTTCCTAAAAAATTACATGCTTTGGTCAAGAAATAGCTCTAGATACTTTTTCATTATTTTCCCCTCTAATTCCCAAGTTGTTTCTACTTTAAATGCTTTGAACATTGCACCTTGATGTGTGATATATTTCTTCCTCTCATTATTTTCACTTTAATATCTACTATCTTGATGGGTCGTTTTGTTATTGATAAGTCGAGCTACAATTCCAAGGGTTCCTAATCTACTACATGTATCTTAGCTTGTTCCTCTTCCTCTTTCCTAGGGTTGGCTTTAAACTTTCTTAACATTGAGATGTAGATCATGTTATGTACACCTTCCAATCTTAGACGAAGTTCCAATTTATAAGCCACAGTCCCAATCAATATGCCTTAGAGCCAATTTCCTTTTCACCTTGAACTTGAAAACCCCTTTGATAGGTGATACTTTCAAGAGTACTTCATCTCCTACATGATTCCAAGGGTTGTCACCATATATCAACATAACTTTTATAGCGACTTTGAGTCGCTAGCATTCTCTAATTGACCATTTGATCTTATCCATCGCTTCTTGTACCAAGTCAAGACCCAAAAGCTATCTCTTGCCTACTTCATCCTAATGAATGTGTGATATGTACTTTTGTCCATAAAGAGTTTCATAGGAATCTATTCGTATGGTTGCTTGATAATTGTTGTTGTAGGTAAACTATATTATACATAACTGTTCACCCCATTGCCACCAAAGTTAAGCATATAAGCTTTAAGTAAGTCCTTCAGGATCCATATGGTTCTTTTTGATTGCCCATTAGTTTGAGGGTGAAAGGTAGTACTGAACTGAAGCTTTGTGTCTAAGGACTTGTATGGACTCTTCCAAAAGTTACTAACAAATCAAGTATCTCTATCTGAGGTAATCTTCACTAACACCCCATATAGTCTCACTACTTACAAATGTACAACCTAGTAAGCTTCCCTAATGGCTAATTAACATTGATGGGAATAAAATGGGATAACTTGATCAATTTCTCTATAATTTCCCATTTGGCATTGTGCTTATTTAAAGCCTTTGGTAAAGCAGTGAAAAGTCCATGGTTACCTACTTCTACTTCCACTCTGGTACTAGTAAGGGTTGTAACTCATCAGCCTACCTTTAATATTCTATCCTAATGTATTGGTGCATTTGACACTTAGGCACATATCAACAATCTCTCTTTTCATGTTACTCTACTAGTAGTGAGTTTTTAGACCTTAGTACATCTTCATACTTCCAAGATGTATACTGTATCTCAAGTAGTATGTCTCTTTCAATGACTCTTTTTTCAATTATACCTTTGTAAGAACAAATAATCAATTCTTATATCATAGAATTCTCTCAAAGTCAAGAGCAAATTCAATTGTCTTTCCTATCTCTAATTTTCATTTTATCTCTTGAATCTCTTCATCATCTGATTGGTTGCATTAATTCTGATTATTAAAGTATGTTAAATCCTCAAATTGGCTAGTCTAGCAGCCACCTTTGCAATTAGAACTTTAATATTAAGTTTATGCATCTCTTCTAATAAAGGTCATTAATTTCTTAACAAGGCATCTAGATTCCCTTGTCACTTCTTACTTAGTGCATCGGGTACTTCATTAGCCTTCCTAAGGTGATACTAGATGTCCATATCATAGCCTTTTATCAACTCTAGTCATCTCCTTTGTCTCATGTGTAGATCCTTCTAAGTAAAGAAATAGTTCAAACTTTTGTGATCCATGTATGCTTTACACCTTTCCCTAATTGAATAATGCCTCTAAAGCTTAAATGCATAAATCACAGTTGTTATTCAAAGTCTTGCACTAGGTAATTCTTCTAGTTGGGCTTGACTTAGCAAGAAGTGTAAGCTAATCACTTTACCATTTTACATTAAAACTCCTCCTAACCCTTGAATGGAAAACTCCTCCTAACCCTTGAATGGAAGCATCAATATATATCACAAACTCTTCTCCAAGAGACATCAAAACCTTTCCTTCAATTGTTGGAAGCTACTTTCGCAGTTGATGTGTCACAACCTGAGGGATGGCTATGTCATGGCAAAATCGCAGTATACTACAAGAAGATCCAAGACCAACATCACTAATGGTTAGGAACCTTTGTCATACTATACAAGACGTTAACACAACTCTAGCATCTTTTGGAAAGACTGATGTAAAGTAATATCAAAGCATTTAAATAAAGGTTCATCACTTAATACTAGATACATAAAGAGTGAGGCAGACAATTTTCCCTTAATTAAGTCTTACGAACCATAATAAAATACTAATAGTTTAAGCTATTGTAAAAACCTTTAAGAAAAATGTAAGATAATATTAGAAAGTCTATATATGTCATAAATGTCCACTTATGCTCTCATCTTATCTCTGACCATCCCAAAGCTTCTAGTACTTACCTTAGATATCCCTTAGCCTAGCTTTAGCCATAAGTCATGCTACAACAATAAACTATAAGAGGGTAAGCAATAACAGCTTAGTGAGTAACCTTCTTATCCTACCAACAAACAATTTTCAAACAAGTTATTTAAACACATATGTAATGCAAGCAAACATACGAAATGCACACATCATATAGAGCCTATCGACGACTGTATAAAGCACGATTTACCCCTATTGTTACCCAGGTTAAGAAGTATATAAGTACGTCAAGATTTGGGTCCCTACATCTCTCGTCCAATTATATATCATCTTCTCTTGGTAAATCCAAAGCAACAGACATAGTTTAACATTAAGTAAAGGAAAACACTCTCTAAAACTAAGTAGATTCTAAAGGCCAAGGTAAGAGCATACCATACAAATACATCATATAATATAGCATTAGCATAATTATAAAAATGGAATCAACATGCATGATCTCCTACTCTCGTACAGAGTGTTGATGCCCTTTACATTTAATGTACAAATGTGCAATGCATGACCAGTTCTTATTAAGGTCAAATAATTATTATTTCGGTTCATAGTTAACTAACCAAATATATATGACAGACACTTCAAGGCCTTACTTACTAATGCAACAACCAATTCTTGATTCATATATATTATTGTATTTTATAAGTAAGTACAATCAATCCAAGTACATGTAAATAACCCTACCCCAAGCATAATCATTATATATATATATATATATATATATAATTTAATTGGTGCCCTACACTACAAGCATAAACAAAATAAGACATAGGTTAGTATATTTGCTCAACAATAGCATCTAGCAATCCTAATAATCCTTAGTCAAGTCAATCACTAGGTCTACGTCACTTGAAGATTATAATTAAGTATGTAAGTATTGTATCCTAGTTTACTTAGTTACCTCTTCTCGTCCTAAAACTTCTACTTTTATTGTTTTCATATTTTGGTTGAACTTTTTCATTTTAAGTCCGTTTTTAACTATCTTATTGCTATTTTTCATTGTTTTCAAATTTTTTTTTTATTTGGTGAGGTTCTTTTTAGGTATTTAGGCTTGTAAAGTCTTTGTTTAGGTTAATTAAGCTCGTTGGTCAATGGGCTAATTTGATTACTTAGGGTTTGGGTGTAATTTTAGGCTGTAAGATTAGTTTTAGGCCTTAGGCCTTACATATGACATTTTGGGCTTTTTATTTAAGTATTTTAAGTTGAATTTTTTGTCCATTTTCAATAGCTTTTAATTTAGGCCTTATTATTTCTCTAGTGAGCCTAAATGGGCTCTTTTTGCTAATTTAAGGCCTTAGTTGGTTAAGGGGCCTATAGAAGGTGTCTTGTATGGACCTTAAGACTCATTAGACCTTTTATATTTTAATTAATGAGTTTATCATTTTGAGTATCAGATTTGGTCACTTCTTTTTATGGCCTAAATTTTAATTCTTTAAGTGCTTTTTCGGCTTGTTTTGCACTTTAAGGGCTTAAGCCTAACTCCATTCATCTTTTTAAGCCTAAGCTCACTTTATACTTTAATTTAGGTCTAATTTAACTCAAGTTCCAAATCTAGTCATTATTGTTAATAAGGCTTTTAACATTATTCTTAAGCCCTTAATTAGTAACAAAGCTAGTTTAAGTCATTAACTTGTTACTAACTTGCTTAACTTGATTAAAATAATCATGTCATTAAGTTACTGAATCAAAATTTGCAGACCTTAACATAAGTTATAAGTAGCAGCTAAGAAGGTGATTTAAGGTCTCTATTACACTTTTTTATCAATTCCTCATTTTAGTATATTTCCTTAATATAAAATAAGTATTTACTTAATGTAAGTTGATTTTTCTATTAAATGAAATGAAAACAAGTTGGGAACCTCTAAATGAGGTGGCACCAATCTTGAAAAATAAGGTTTGTTAGACTATTTTTTATGATTTGTTAATGAAACCTACTAACTACTAACTTATACTACTTGTTGATGATGGTACTTAAACTACCATGCTTAATGTGTGCATTATCTTAGCTAATCCTTCATGTCACTACTCTAAAACAAGTGTACTTACAAGTGTGTGTGTGTGTGTCTAAAATGTGGAAATCTAGCATGATACAAAGTGAAAAACAAATGAAAAACAAGGTTGTTTAGCTTACTAAAGTTGGGTATGTTAGTCCTCATTTGGGAGTATATGTCATAAGCTTATGTATGCATAGGAATATGTAAGTGTCTGCCTACTAGGGTGGTGTTTAAGGGAGCCATGGAGCTTGGTACTAGTGATTTGGTGGAGTGGTGGTAGTTAAAGGTGTTTGGTATAAGGGTAGCCAATGGTGGTGTTTGAGTGAGATTTTGGAGTGGTTTTTGAAAGAGATTTCAAGAGTGATTGTATGAAATGAATGAGGCTAGAAATGTAAGAAAATAGGGGAAGGGGAATGAAGGCGGTTGGTGTGGGATAGAAGGGGGATGGAGAGACAAAATGGATTGCTTTTGAGTGCATGGTACATGGTCCCCACATGTACCATGTATCTTCATATATTTTTTACCCTTTTTAGCATAACTTTATCTCCTAAAAGACAATTGTCCTTAATCCCACTAACTAATCCTCATGTCTTTTATCATTAATTGTGATTATTTTATTGTTAATTAAGATATAATGGAGGTTGGCTAGGGTTTAGGGTGTAATTAGGGCAATTAACTATGATTAAGTCTAATTAAGCACATTAAGCATAATTAAGGGGATTCTATGACTTTGTTATATGTTATTATTTTAATTTGAATAGATTGTCATGCTACATATGTACTCCTAGGTTTCTTTTGGGTTTTGGGTCCTTTTACAGTTATTGATTTGTGTATACGTTTCATACTTAGGGTTTTATGGAAATCAAAGTACTTGGTTACACATAACGAATGATTTTCACTACTTAAATTAATTTTTCTCAACACTCCAAGGTTTTTAGGAAAATAGTTAGGGCTTCTTTGTTGTTTTAGGGCTTTCCATGTATTAGGGTTTCTAGGGTTTTACTAGTATAATTAGAGTTTTAGGGTTAAACTTACTCTAGGTTTTTTCATCTTTTTATCTAGGGTTTTGACTTAATGTTTAGGGTTAGGTTATCTTATTTAAAGTTTTGATTCTTATATTTCTATAAGGTTGTAGGGATTATCCATTGATTCTCTCTCTTATTTGACTTCCAACTATGCTTAAATCCTATAAGGTTTACATCTTCCACTCCTAAGAAAAAGTTTTGTCCCCAAAACTTACAAGGCATATCTATTGTTTCAAACAAATTTAGGTATTTATGTCTCACCTCCTCTTCTAATTATCAAGTATCTTCCTCCTCTTTCTTATGGTTCCTCTATAATATCTAGACATTCCAAATTTCTTTGGTCATCAACTTCTGGGTCTTTCGGTCCAAGATCCAAATAAGATGCTCTTCATAGGTTGGATTTTCCTTTAGTTGGATTGGTTCTAACTCCACTATTCTATCTAGGTTTGGAATGTGCTTATGAAGGACTGATACATAAAAGATATTGTATAGTCTAGACAAAGTTAGAGGTAAAGCTAGCCAATAGGCAAAATTTCAACTCTATCTAATACTTCGAAGGGTCCAATGTATCGAGGACTTAGCTTCCCTAATGTCTTTGTTCAGCGTATGCTTTTTATTGGCTTCACCTTGAGATATACGTGGTCACCAACTTAGAGCTCTACTTTTCGCCTCTTTAGATTTACCCAATTCTTCTATCAGTCTTGGGCTTCCTTCATTTTCTACTTAATGATGACCTCTTTCTCTACAACTTCTTGTATTAAGTTAGGTCTTAAGCCTAACTTTTCAACGTCATCCTAAAATAGAGGAACTACACTTTCTCCCATATAAGGCTTCATAGGGCAACATTTGAATGCTAAAATGGAAGCTATTATTATAGACAAATTAAATTAGAGGTAAATGCATGTCCCAACTTCCCTTGAATTCTATAGCATAAGCCCTCAACATGTCCTCCAAGGTCTGAATAGTATTTTTCAATTACCCATCAAATTGTAGGTGGTAAGTTGTACTAAAATTCAATAGTATACCCAAGTGTTTCTATAAGCTCCTCTAAAATTTAGACACAAATTATAGATCTCTATATGAAACTATACTTACTAGGATGCCAAAGAGTCTCACAATCTCTATTACATAGATTCTTACCAATTTCTCTAGGAAGTATGTCATATTGATAGGTAGGAAATGCACAGGCTTTGTAAGTCTATCTACAATCACTCAAATTGCATCGAATCCTACCTGTATCCATGGTAATCTGCTTACGAAGTCCATTGTAATCCACTCCTACTTCAACTTTGAAATCAGTAATTGCTGTGGTAATCCTCTTGATCTTTGGTGCTTGGCTTTAACTCTTTCACATGTCTCACATTTTTGCACATACTCTGTTATATCTTGCATCATGTCATTCCATTAGAAATCCTTCTTAAGGTTTTGGTACATTTTAGTCCTCCCAAGGTACATAGAGTATGTTAAATGATAAGCTTAACTCAAGATTTTCTTCTTAAGAGATGCATCATCCAGCACACAACCTACCTTTCATATGATGTGAGTTAGTTCATGTACGACTAAGCTTGGTAGTCAATTTAGGGTGTTTAAGAAAGCTAGAAATATACGAAGAACTTAACAACTTTAGTCGAGGAGTTCTCATAGGCTCAAAATTAAAAAATATAATAAAATATTTAAAACGTAATTAAAATAGTGAGAATTTACTATATTATATGCAAGCCCCCTAGAGTCTCATTTAGAGCAACCGTACCTAAACTTAGGGTTTTTGAAAAAAATTATCCGATTGATTTCAAACTTTACAATAAGATAAAAAAAAAAAAAGTTAGTAGAAATGACATAATAAAGTTAAATTTTTAAATAATTTCATAAAATCCTAATTCTAGCCTTAAAAGTATAATTATGCAATATAGTGTAAAACTTGTCGAAACCCTTAAAACCAAGTCCCGAAATATAACAAGGCACTAGAGATAAATTATTTAAGTTGAAATGTGAATAATATTACATAAAATAATATATGAAAACTATATATAAACTTATAAATATACCCAATATATATAATAAATATATCGGTAAATTAACCTAAAAACCCAAAAAACATGTAGAATAAGCCATAAATTCGAAAAAGTAAAAGGAAATAATATTCCAAAAACTAATAACATGGGTGAAATATAACTCGATGGGTATGATTAGTCATTATATGTATCATGTACATAGGGTATATACATATATACATATATATTAATAAAATACCATAAATCAATAAATTATAACCTAAATATTAGAATTACCCTAAAATATCTACTCCAATCTATCTATAAATTTTTGGATCACACTATACTTAATCATAGTAGCCTAAAAACACTTAAGTTGTTGAATAGAAACCTAAATTATTGATTAAATAACACCTTCTGCTTAGAAATTAGGGGAAAAAGAAAAAGAAAAAAGGAGAACATTGTGGTTAAGGATTTTGAACCAACCCAAACAACTATACAAGGAAAACAAATCTTCAAATTAGTCATTTTGGCAACTTAAGGACTTAGAGAAAAATCCAAAAAATAAAAAACCAAAGCCAGCTATTGATTTAGGATCATTCCTTACCTAAACGAACACCTATTATGGAACCTTACCATATCTAAATAAAGCACCACCCGCCCTAGCTGGCTAACAATCCCCCATTAGCATCTAGTTGTCGAAGCTCCAACAAATGTCATGTTCTAATTTCTAACCTACTTTCCACTTAATTTCTAAAAACATTAAATAAATTAGGAAAAATCAAGAAATTTTTTTTTAGGTTATTTTAAGTATAATTTCATGTAATAAATTTATCTTGGTGAAATTTTAATTATTTAAATTATTTTATATACTTCTTTAAGAAGTGCACTTGTTCATTGGAATTTTCAAATCTAAAATAATTATATTAGACAATGGTGTTTTAAGCTCAAGAATTTTCTGTAAGATCTTTATTACACCTACTTTAATGGTATGTAGCCCAATTTTGATTTCATATATGTCTAGTATTTATTATATTTTTTACCCTAAAAAATTGCTAAAATTGAATTTTTTTGAAATAAATTAGTTTTTGTGAAAATAATCGATAAAAATGAGATATGATGACTTAGACTGTTGTAGTAATGTTAGTACAGTATGGAAATTATTTTGCATAAAAATGATATTATTTGATTAATTAATCTTTAATTAAGAGCAAAAATGTAATTTTACATATTTAGATGATAATCTTGATCGCATAAGACAAATTGTTGGTTGAATTCCATATATTTTCTAAGATTGTAGAAATTTTCATAGGTTTACTTGATAATCCTAACTATTTATTATAAATTTTCCTAACTAAATGGCTTAATTTACTAAACGAGACATATTTTTACCAATATTAGGCCAAAATATGTTAATTATCTAATTAAATCATACTAATATTTACTTTCGCCTCACATGATTACATATTGTTTTTTTGTTATATTTTGTAACATTACATGGACATGATTATGATATACATGTGTGTCGAGCCTGGTTTTTCATCTCTTGGTTCTATCTAAATTAGGTCTTCTTTAAACCGACCAATATTAAACCCTTTCCATTTATTACTAATTCTTGATTAGAATTTAAAGAAAACCATTTTTTTTTTTTTATATTTTGAAAACACTTTAAAGTCACCACTTGACTAAAGTCGGGAAAAAAAGTTAAGTTATAACCAATTAGGTAGATTGGTTATAACTTAGCCACTGATCTTAACGATTAAAATTGATTTTGTAAAATGGTTTTTTGAAACCAAAGATCTAGATTTAGGGATTAGGAATTTTAAACCTTTACAGATACCATTAACTTTTCAAATTTAACTTTAATCTTAAAAATCACCTTTTAATTTCATAAGTCAAAACCCACTTATTAATTACTCTAATTGGATAACTTAAGTAATCTAAACCAAAAAGGAAAATTAGGTTTTTTTTTTTTTTAATTTTTACCATCACCTTGTAGGTACGTACATACCTATATGCCTATATACTTACTATTCGAAATTAAACGTATGTAGTTTCTTTTTTGTAAAACTTTAGTGAATTAGGTTTATTTTAATTTGAAAAACATGATTTACATTTTTAATTCAATTTGATTTATTTAAGAAAATTTCTAAAAGAAAATCCTAAATTAGAAATTTATTTTTTTTTTGGAAAGTTCCAAAGGACCCTAATTTTAAAAACGTCTAATTATTTTTATTTACTTTGGAAAAAAACCTGATTTTTTTAAGTGTTAAGAAAAAATGATTTTCATTTATTAACTTAATTATTTTCTATTTAATTATTATTCTATTTTATCTATTAAAAAAATAAATATATAAACTACTTTTTCTTCTCTTTTTCTTTTTTTTTTCTTTCTTTTTCTTTTTTTTTTTATTTTTTATTTTTTTTCCTTTTATGTGGCAATTTCATGGATAAATAAATAAATAAACAATATAAAAAAATAAAAGTAAAAATAAAAACAAAAAAAGAGGGAAAACAATCATAGAAAAAGAGAAAAGTCGGACTAAGGAGAGGATTTAGACATACGGGTTAGATTGGTATGTGGTTTAGGCATTGGGTCGGATCTCGAGTTGGAGTTTAGGTTGGTGCATGGATTTAGGTCAAGTCGTCTCCAAACTCCACTTTAGCAACACAATGAGGTGCTGTTTGGGTTGATTTAGTAGCCAAAGGGGGTAGGAAAGGGTTGATTTATATGTTTTAGATTGGGACGAGGATGGGCGGGTTCATGCACCAACCTNTTGGGTTGATTTAGTAGCCAAAGGGGGTAGGAAAGGGTTGATTTATATGTTTTAGATTGGGACGAGGATGGGCGGGGGGGTGGGAGGGAGGGAGGGGGGTAGGAGCTGGGCTGGGTATGGTTTAGGTTTAATGCCTTAAGATTTGAAGGTGGTTTAGGTGGTTTATGAGAGTGGCGGTCGGTTGTGATGGAGATGTGCTTACGGCGGCGACTGTTAGGTGTAAGAGGAGAGTATGGTGTGGGGTTTTAAAATGTAGGGAGTTCAGTTGTGGTGGTCATTTTGGTCGAAGGGGGTTGGAGGTGGTGGTTTCAAAGGAGGAGCTACCATGAGTTAGTATTAGGTTGTGGTGGTTTGGCAAGGCAACTTGGAGGTACGGTTAGGGGAGAGGATGGTTGGTTTTGGAAGCCTGAGCTATAAGGAGTGCTCCTAAGATAGTGGTGCGACTCGAAATTAAGTGGAGAGAGAGAACCAAGGAGAGAGAGAGAGAGTTCAATAGAGAGAGGAAGTAAATGAGAAGAGAGAGAGAGAGCTTATACGTGAGAGCTATGTTTGGGAATTGGTTTCTCCTGCCCTTCCCCTCCCACAAGCGTCAATTTATAGTGTTCGAGCTTAGATTAAGGATGAAAGGTGTCAAATTGTGATAAACACAAACTTGTTAGATTTCAGTTTTTTCTTGATTTTACAACCTGATTTGAATGCTCAAATGTATGAATATATCTGTGTTCTTTGATTTTATTCAAAATAGGCTATGTGAACTTTGTAATTACATTGCGGATTTGGTGAAATTGTAAAAAAAAAAAGAGTCCTAAAATTAGCATGAAAGTAGGCTACCCAGTATGGAAATGAAGAGAAAATCTGGGGAAAGGTAAGGAAAGAGGAAGAAAGGGAGAGAAAGGAAAGGAAAATATTGACGTGGCACCAACGTGAGCTAACCCGACTACCCTTAGTGTGCCATATGTCCTCACGTGCCACGTGGTAGCTAACATGGCATGCTACGTGGCACTACATCAGCTTGTCATCCAGCCCGATGCTACTACGTGTTAGGATACATGGTACAATGAAATCCTGACACGTGACAGTTCCTAATGTGATAAAAAATAAGAAGGCTTTTATATGCCTTCACTAAGATTCGAACCCTTGACCTCCAAGTTTAACTCAATGCTACATCTAAATGTTTATCCATTAGGCCATTAGTTTATACTTTGTCTAATTACACATATGGACTAAATCAACATGAGCTAGATTCAAATCTTAGGTCAGCTTGAGCTTGCCTAATGGTCCCACTTCTAAACTTATTAAAAAATCTATTCTATTAAATTGTTATTTTCTAATTTCCCTAAAATCTTCTAAAATTTTCAATTTTTTATTTTCTAAATTTCTTATTTTTTGTGTTTCTTCCTATTTTCCTATTTTTTAATATTTATCCTAGATTTCTTTTTTTTTTTTGTTTTTTTCTTATTTATCTATTTTTTTTTGTATTTTTCTAACTTTCTTATTTTTTTTGAAATTTTTTTTTGGATTTTCTTTAATTTCTACTTTATATATATATATATATATATGTGTGTGTATGTGTGTGTGTGTGTGAATTTTTCTTAACTTAAGACCCCTTATTCTATTGAAATGACAAAATAAAATATAAGAAAAAAGGGGGAAGGAGGGGTAAAAATTAGGTGTTTACAATGTGTAAGGGATAAATAATACATGTTTAGTCATGTTTTACTTAATAAATTATGTAAAAATATACTTTATTTAAATGATATGATATTAATGAGATATTACTTGTTGCATGAATTTATATGTACATTAGGAAAAAAAAAAAATCCTTTACGAGTTATCTTTTGAAATAGAATATGTATTACATATCATCAAGTTCATACGAACCCAACAATGCTAATTTTGTTAAAATTAGATAATTTTAGGTAATAAAATAGGTATTTTTATAATATTATGGAAACTATTGTCCTATGATGACCTTTTTGTAATTAAAACGTAATTTGACTAATTAAATACATATTTCGATACAATTGAAATGATATATTATAACTGATAATATAATTATGTGTATCCATTAATATTACTAGTTTAATATAACTTACATAATGAAACTATACTAATTAAATAAATGTATAAATATATCTATATTTCATAATATATAAATAAGATACTTTAAGTATATATATCTATATATGTATGTGTGTGTATCTATATTAGATAACTTATAATCAAGTAAGGGTATTGAGATTACAATATACTTTAGGTGTATAAGATAAGTATGTATACATATGTATGATGTAATTTCATTAAAATAACTATCTAAATAGTATTTTAGCTAAGTTATACAATAATATGTGGAGTTACATAAAACCTTAATGTTTTCATAAACCTTACGAAAACTAAATCTAGTTTTGGAATATATAGGATTTCCGAGTGAGTGAAACATTGATGGTAAAAACCTACTTGAGTGACCATCTATAGTTGAGGTTGTGGCTTTATCGCTAGGTAGGCTATTATATCAAAGTATTTATAAGTGAAAGAGCACTTTTATTTATGGTTGTAAATTAGGTATCTATATGCGTGCTACATGTGTGAATGATATTCTATTTTGTAGTAGGAGTTGAACTTGTTGGCATGCTATTTTACATGATTTCACATTATTGGTTTGTTTGATCTTGTTTGGCCATTCGTGAATGAGACTAGTACAAATCTAACTACTAACCTAACTAGACATACATAGAAACCCATTAGGCAAATAATTAGGTGTGTAAAACCAAATATCGATCTCTTTGATGGGGATAATAGAAATTGTCCTTTCCCTACCCTTAGTCAAACTAAGTGACAGGAGAAGAGGTTATGACAAGGTTAGGTGTCGTGGTTCGAAAGGTAGTCTTAAGAAGAGAGTACTCTCCATTACATAAGTCTAAGTTTGGTTTTATTTAGTTTACGATAAAAATCCTCAATTCGGATTAGAGTTGATGTAATTTCTTTAATCTTACAATGAATTGAATAATATTGTGTGATGTTGTAAATGATTGATTACATTACATTTCATTATAAATAATAACCATATTGTGCTTGTGTGGTACTCTTCTGTCTTCGTCCCACTTATTGAGCCAGTTGTGCTTACATTCTTATAGACTTTACTGTAGGTACTAACTAGAAGTAAAGATGCAACATTACACCTAACCACAAGTTGCTTTGCAAAGGGTTGGGAGTGAGGAAAAGTATGAAGACTACAAAAACCTAATCACTTTTGGTGTTATGTCATGAGAAAACTAAATGGTCTCCTTAGGTGACCACTAGTTTTCTAAAGAACCTGTGAACTTTTGAAACTTTTCTTTGCACAATGTAAACTTTTGATATAAATATAATTATTTAAATATGAAATAAGTACCAAAAGTACATATTATAACTCTTCTTGTGATTATTGTAAAGGATATACTACAGGTTCTACTTATAATAGGTACCCTACTAGAAAACATAAACTATTAATATAAATATAATTATGTAAATATGAATTGAGTACCAAAAGAATGTAATACAGTCTTCTTGTGATTATTGTGAAGGATATACCATAAGTTCTACTTATAATAAGTACCCTACTAGACACTTCAGATCGATTGAGTAGTATTCACCTTGCATAGGCTACATCTATGATAGTGGTTGTGTTGTCAGCTTCTATTTTAGATTAGTTTGCATGGTGAGATTGTTACAACTTCACCCGTTTAAAGTGTTACAATTCTAGGTTAGTTTCAAAGTATAATTCTTAAGAATCAAGCTCTCAAGCTTTGAAGTATTGTAATTAAATTCAACTAGACATTTTAGGTGCATAGAGAATTGGGGGAATAATTAGGTCGTACAAGGTTTAGACTTATAGGGGAATGTGTGTGTATAAGCTATATGTATGAGAATTTAATAAGTCAATCAATTATGAGTATTATAAAAAATGAAACTAACTTAAGGATTTAAATTATTTTACATTCTTAGAAACGGACTAATTTATGCCTGGATGCAGTTTAATTGGGAAGGGGATGAGTCTCCTCTAAATTATTAGGTTCAAATATAGAAGCTATTGTTGGATATGACTAATTGGCAGTTATTTCATACTCTTAATGAAATCGTATTTATTTATAAGCGTTGGTTATCTTATAGTTTGAATAATTAGCAGTATATAGAGAATGAGATGGGATTAGTGTATATTGAGTATATTACCATAGCTACTTTTAAGAAAAGACACTTATAGTAAAAAGGAATGTTGTCTATGATGTTACCGGTTTTGTATTTTCCAGCTACTATAAAATTGGGTAAAAATTATCCTCTTAATTTTGACCAAGTATCTATAGTTATTCATCATATCTTTAGGAACTATTTACCTAGTATTATTGAGAAAACCCACATCAAAATATATAGGTATATGTAGGAGTAAATGAAGAGGAGGATCCAGAAGAGGAAGAATTTATGTTAAAAGGTGCTAGAGAAAGTAATGAAGTGAATGGGGAAGAACCTTTTGTAGTGATTAATGAAGTTGAGTTTGAAGTAATAGTTATTTATGATAATAAACATAATGAGGATGAAGTTTATGAAGTTATCATGACACTTAAAACCCTAGAACTTGTACTATTGAGTTCAGATTCTAAGCAATTAGAAGAAGAAGAAGAAGAAGTGGAGGAAGAGGGGCAAGAGGATGGAGTTCCTATTGAGGATGCAATAGCCTCAAAGTGTTCAAATAATTGGTAGAGCCAATAGATGACTAGTTGTATGGCTTGACATGTGATAATCCTAATCTTTTGACGATAGCTGTGATATATGACGTAGTTATTTTAATGTATCTAGGTCGTATGTTATCTTTTGATATAATGTTAACTTCTGGTGTAACTTTTGTATGTTCTACCTGTATTTTGGTTTTTAGTTTATGTACTAGATGTAAATATACTTATGTATATATGAAGTTGTAAATAGAAATGATGTATCTAGGAATTAGTTATGTAACCTTTTGATTTTGTAAAGTTAGGTTTGTAGTCTCCTGGGATGTAAATGAAGTTTTATCGAGAATGTACATGTATTTTGTATGCAGTTATGTGAGAAGAAACTATAATTTTGTTAGTATTTGTATTGTATATGTTTCATATGAAGGAATTATAGGAGGTGAATTATAGATGATATATATATATATATTATTGTTATCATTATACAATTGGAGACATAATGTTATAGGTGAATCTACAAGTTCATGTTATGTTGGGAGATTAATGGCTAATTTATATTTATGTTGTATAAGCAAGAGGCTTTCAGTCCATATGGATTTTCAAATAGTATAACTTTATACTAATTGTTAGATTGTATATGTTGAGTGTAGGGTGAATAGTTTGTTATTGTGATTATAGTTATGGTTGAGAATGCGAATGGAGATCCACATGAGCTATGTGAAAATGTTAATCCACCCTCGAATCCTCCTATATCATAGGAATTACTTAGGAATAACATACAACCACCACTATCTTCTCTAAATATGATGGATCTAATCCAATTTGGATAGATGCTTGTAAATATAAATACCATGATTCAACAACGGGGAGCTTTGATCCAACATCTTACAATAAGTGGAAATGTTGTAGATGGAAGATAGCTGAAGTTTAAACTGAGAGGAAATCGACCTTATGAAACTAATAGGCTTCCTAAATTCATGAAAGAAAATTGGTATTTTGAAGATGAGATGGGAAAGCCCGCCTTAATGGATGACTAGTTATCATATATTGAATGAAGTTTTGAGGCCTTCAAGATTCCTGATTATCAAAAAGTTTCTTATGGTACTTTCATGTTGAAAATGAGTGCACAAGTTTGGTGAGACTCAAAGGCAAGATCAATGACATGACCAATTATGTGGCAAGTATTCAAAGAAGAACTTAGGAAAGAATACTTTCCTGTGAGTGTACATAATCAAATGACTAGTAAATTGATGACGTTGAAGAAAGGTATCATAAATGTATCTCAATATAAAAATAAGTTCAATAGATTGTCATGGTATGCACCCGAATTGTACTGGGAACCCAAGTGTTAAAGAAGGATCGTTTCCTTAATGGATTTGACTTGACAATGTTATGTAAACTGATGGATTACAGGTTTACTACCTACCATGAGATTATGGATAAAGCTCAATAGTTGGAGAATTACCAATTAGCTATGTAAGAGCGACGGAGTGAGAAGTTAAGAGAAGTCACTTAGTTCAGACCTACTTTTAAGAGGTCATCTCCTGGTGTTGGCAATAGTTTAGGTCAAAAAGGGAAAAAGCTAGCAACAATGTTTAGTGGACCTATACAGACTAAAGTAAGGCATACTTCCTATGATAGTGAAGGGAATGTAAAATGTTGGAAATGTGAAGCACAACACTATCTTGGTCAATGTGCACAATTTTAGGGTAAGTATTATTTATGTGGGGATCTAAATTATATATCAAGAAAATGCCTAAAGATAAAAACTATGAAATGCTATAGGTGTGAAAAGTCGAGGCACTTCTCGAAGTATTGTGGACAAGTGGGGCTAAGAGCTAAGAACTCTAGTAGAGTGGAAACTAATATAGTTCTAGCACAAGTCTTTGCAATAGAAAGTATAGAAGGTGATAACGAGGAGTATGATGAGTGGATGTAGGATTATTTTCACAATGGCTCTAATGATAATATAGAGATTGATGAAAATAAGTGGGGACTAGTGCTAGGTATGTAATCTAATAACTCTTCTTACTTATAAGTTGAATGTGAAACATTTGATTTTGGTAGATGAATAGTAGGAATCAAGGAAATAAGTAATTTTAACTATAACACTAAATGAGTGATAGGTAACTTTGGTAGTAGTATTTATTTTAAGTAATGTAATTACAAATAGACGAACTACGTATGCATTGTTTGATACTAAAGCCTCACATTCATTTGTTAGTCAAGAGTTCATATTAAATAATGAAATCAATGTCATAGAAGCTAAGGCCACCTATGAAGTGAGAACCCTGCCGAAGACTAAGTGCTAATACAAAAAATAATAGATCATGGACAACTCCAAATGTAAAGGAAAGAATTTCCAATAAAAATTGATAGTGTTACCACTAAAAGGCTATGAAGGTATTACAAGTATATATTGACTGTCCAATCATAAAGCCTTAGTGAATTGTCAAAATAAGAGCGTAATCCTAGATGAAGGTAAGGTGGTATTTCAAGGAAAGATTAGAGAACAAGGAATGAGATTATCAGTAGCAGAAGTAAGTGAAAAATGGATAACATTACAGAGGATTAGTGAATTTATTGGATATTTGCAGTAGAAGGAAAGAAAAAGACTCCGAGTATGTTTGAGATACCTATAGTATGTGAATTCCTATATGTCTTTCCAAATGAATTACTAGGTTTAGTCTTATATCAAGAGTTGGACTTTACCATAAGATTGATTCCACAAACTGAACCCAAATCAAAAGCACCATATAAGATGCCACCAATAGAGCTTCAAGAGTTAAAGAAGAAACTATAAGAATTGTTCAATAAATGATTCATTCAGCCTAGTATATGTGCATAAGAAGCACTAGTGCTATTTGTGAAGAAGAAGAATGGAATTATGACATTGTGTATTGACTATAGAGAAACAAATAAGGTGACTATTAAGAATAAGTATCCAATTCTATGAATTAATGATCTGTTTAATCAGTTGCAAGGAGCTACTGTATTCTTACGGATTGATTTGAGATATGGATATCATCAGTTATGCATTAAGCTGAAGGATGTATTGAAGACGGCTTTTTGAGTGCGATACATACATTATGAGGTTTTAGTTATGCCATTTGGACTTACTAATGTGATTGTAGTATTTATGGATTTAATGAATCAAATCTATAAACTATATATAGATGAATTTGTTGTTGTATTTATTGATGATAATCTAATTTATTCCAAGACTAAAGAGGAGCATGCATAATTTTTGCGATTAGCATTACAAAAGCTAAGAGATGACAAGTTGTATGCTAAGCTAAGTAAATGTGAGTTTTGCTTGGATAAAATTTCACTCTTAAGACGTATAGTATTGAGTGAAGGGATATCAGATGATCTTAGGAAATTTAAGGTTGTAGCTAAGTGGATGCAATTGACAATGATTTCTAGATGATAGGAACTCCTAAACTAATCACATGAAGTCGAGATAGAGGACTGTAAGGACTTGTGCAAAGAATACTAGCTTAAAGCCACATTCGAGATGGAGATTCCTATTCCAAACTAATATCTTATCAACTTAGCTATCTGACTCTTACGTGTGTCAGATCTGTTCCTACTTAGTAGTGAAGCTTTATCTTAGAAGATAGCCCAAGACTAGCCGAGCCGAGCTCCCGAACCAACCATAGACATCTAACTCCAATTCAACTGACTTCTTTATAGGACTGACTGGCTCCTGACTTGATCTAGATCAGGTCGACCCTTGACGGCAACGTTTTTCTACGTCTACCTACTTTGTATTATATTTCTAATGTCTAGCCACCAAGCGACACGAATCTTCTAACACAACATCCTAAGATGATTCTTTCTTTTTCCTTGTTGAATATTCGCTGTCTCTTTTAACCCTTTTAGTACATTGTATATAACCTAATTGTAAGAATACTCTTTTATCTTTTCATACATGTAAAGTAACCTTAATAGACTGGTATATAAACTCTTACTTGCTTGTACGTAGACAATGGATAAAAATACATAACTTATTCACATTTCCTTTGAGCAATCTTAGTGTTCTCATTATCTTTCAACTCTTATCTATTCCCTTTAGTAAAGAGTAGTGGTGAGTGACCCTTCAATACTGACTGATGAGTCATATCTAGTGAATTATAGGTTGATTAGGATTGAGTAGTATGTCATATCCATTCGATAGTTACCTGGACTTTGCTACTTTTTCTTTAATTACTTTTAGTTTGCTTTATTGTGGTGCTTCTTCATATGTCCTACCTCGAAGATGCATCAGCTTTGCTAGTATCAGAGCATGGTTCTACAAGGGATTATGTGAAGTTACAATGAAGTTTTGGTTCTGATAGCAATCAACCCATTGGATTGATCACAAGAAGCTAAGTTAGAGGACTTTAAGGGCTTGCATAAAAAATACTAACTCTAAGCCATAGCCGAGACGGGGACTCCTATTCCGGTCCGACCTCTAGCTGACCTGTTAGTCAGATCCTCATGTGTATCCAACATGCTCTTGCCTAGCTACAAAGTCCTGACCTAGAAGGTAACTTAGGAAAGGCTAGTTGAGGCAAGCTCTCCAACCGTCTATTGGTGCCTGAGTCCAATTTAGTTGACTTCCTAACCAGATTGATTTGCTCTCGACTTGATTTAGATTAGGTCGGCCCTTGACTACTAACACTTCTTGTTTTTGCCTATGTTGTATCTTACTCTTGATGTATAGCCATCAAGTGATACATACCTTTTAACACAATGTTCTAGAATAATTTTTTTCTTTTTTGTACTAAATATTCCTTGTCCTTTTTAGCATGATTCATGTAACATTATGGTAAAGTATCCTTTTGTCTTTTCATACATGTAAAGTAACCCCAATGGGCAAGTATATAAACCCCCACTTTCCTTGTACGTAGCCATCTAACTTTCAATACAAAATTATTCACTTGAGTAACCTTAGTGTTATTGTTATCATTCAACTCTTATCTATTCCCTTTAGCAAGGAGTAGTGGTGAGTGACCTTACAATTCAGACCGGTATGTCACATTTAGTAAATTATTGGCCAAGTAGAATTAGGTGGTGTATCATATCAATTCTATAGCTACTTGGACTTTGCTAGCTTTTTCTTTGTTTCTTTCTGGTTTGCTCCATTGTGGTACCTTTCCGTGTGTCCGCCCTCGAAGACACATCGGCTTTATTGGTATCAAAGCATAATTTTGCTAGGGAATGTGTGAAGTTGCAGTGAAGTTTTTGTTAACCTTATTGTTTGTAGCTATTGTCACGCCTCGAAGCGGCAGAGTCGTAATAGGCCCACCGTGTAAACCATCCTAAGATAGAAGTTGGCCTTACAATTACTATCTTAGACCTGATCTACACAAGGCATCCACGACTAACCCGCTTTGAAGTAAACAGTTTGTAATTTAAATAAATCATTTACCTAAGAAAGTGAGGAAATATATATATACACTATAATTCGGTTATTGCAATTAAAGTTTACAATATTTCTTTATAATATATTTCCTAGTTATTACATTATTCAGAAATGAAAAATAATTCTAAAATAAAAACTTAGACCTTAAAAATATATGTTTATTCTTCAATGTTTTTCCTCACTTCCCAAGATCCGGCAGTTGCTAGCTTCGGAGTAGTTGTTTGCCGCTTCTTAGCCAGCACCTGTACGACTTCTATAGGGATATGAGCAACTACAGCTCAGTAAGTTAGGATGGAGGACATAAAACTATACCATAAACACAATAAGGTTTTCAATCAACTTATTAGGTGCAATGCATGTACAAGCAAATGCCATCGCATGATGTTATTCGACCCGTCGTGAGATTAGAGAAATTGTGTCTGCTCTAATCCGGGTTGAGGAGTTGCCATTAATGCAACAGCTCACGACCAAACCCAGGCTTATGCAATGGAGACCTCGCTCCTCCCGTAACTACCTTTGAACCACTGACTTCACCTTCACCGCGACCTCCTCTCCTATCACTTAGTTCGACTGAGGATGAAGAAGGGACCATTATGCAATTCTACGCTATCCCTTTCGAAGGGGTTGGTATTTGGCCAGAGAGTCTAAGTTCCCCTAATGGGTTACCATGCATGTCCGATTATGATTACTGGTCGTATATTTGATTAAGTCCAATTTAGGGTGATCAATCATTTCATTCAAATCATACAATACTTACCAGAGTAACGAACAGAATCATAACATCACCTATAATCAAGCACATGCACACATTCAACTATATAGTAAGCACAAACAAGCATAATCTTAAGCCTCCGAAATATAGTATCGTATTAATCTTAACTTACCTTGACTCCTCGCTCACTCACTTGAGGTCCGACTTGCTCAGGCCATCGCCGATTATCCCTATAACACAAACGTAGTTTCAGTTTTTCATATAATTATTATAAGTTCATTTTATCCTATAACGCTTATTGTTAGGTTTTGTTTAGGGTTTAATATGCCTAATTATCTAGGTCTTAAGTCTTTTATAATTATTCTAGGTTTGGGGTTAAGTTCGGGTTCGGTTTTCGCATTGATTTCTAAATTAGGTTCTAGTTCCATTTCTAAGTATTGTTTTATACTATAAATTCATTTAGACCCATAATGTAAAATTAATCACATTACTTCCCGATCTCCTAAATATCATCATTACCTCTAATTAGTATTTTATTTCCCCAGTACACTTAAATCCGCATTAGTGTACTGAATTCACTCTTGATTGGAGAAATTTTTACATTTTTCATCTAATTCAATAAATTCAAGTTTCCTATCAGATTTATTGTACATTTTTATTATTATCATAATATCAATTTTTATTATAATATTTTCTATTTATTATATTTCCAATAATTACATATTATGTATTATTATCTATTATGTATATAATATACTTCTAATATTTCTATCACTTTAATTATCATCCCTAAACATCAATTATCATTTCAAAATGTCTAAATTCCTCTTAAATCAGATTTTACATCTAATTACCCTAATTTACAAAATTAGCTTAAAATTTACTATTTTTCCCTATTACTCATTTACTACATAATTAACCTAATAATTACATCTAACACCCTAAATGCTACAAGTATCATACTCCATCAGATTTCAATATCCTAAAATATGTACTTATTCACTAAATCAGTAATTAACCATCTAATTACTTTATTAGCCCTAATTTACCCATTTTATGCCCCATTTTAAAGCCTAAAAATTATCTAAAAATTTTGAAAATTAATTTTTGAAAACGGGCTTCATAGCAATATTCTATATCATCTAAGTAATCTACACAGAAATTTTGGGCTCGAAACTACGCTCCTAAGGTCATTTGTTTCTAAACCGAAATATGCTCGGTTTTGCATGATTTCTTAAGAACCCTATATCACAAGACATATTTTTATCAAAATAATATTTTTCCTAAAAACTAAATACAAAAATATCCCAGAATAACAAAATTCATAATTTTCTAAGAATATTTACTATTTTTATCAAAATTACATAAAATTGGGTTGGAAATCGAACTCACCGATCGGGGTGGCTTCGGCCACCGCCGGTTGTGGTGGCCTTGTCGGCCAGCCTGGGCGCTACCACCACTATATGGTGGTGGTGGCTGTCCACTCCCAGCTGCTCGTCTGGTGTGGGTTCCCTTTAAAAGCCTTAATTGCACAATTTTTCTTATTTTTTTTTCTAACTCAAATTTTTTTGTCCATTTTTGCCTCTCCCTAATTTTCTCTGATTTTTAACTGTTCAAATGAGCTTCTAAATTTTTTCCCTATTTATAGAGCTTTAGGTAATTTATTTTGCATTAAATTGGACAAGACAATTGCCTTATCCCTTAATTTTTTGCTTTTGTGTTGTCTTAATTTAATTGGCCGATTTTTTTTCTTATTTTTCCCAGCTACCACGACCCAATTCTAGATAATTCTTGATTTTTTCTGATTTTTCTTGATTTTTCCTTAATTAATTATGAATTTCCTTTAAGTATTTTGTATTATTTTAGCACATTTCGCGTATTTTAAGTAATTACGCGTATTTATACCTACATGTAAATTCATATATAGTACAAATAAATATTCCTAAATATTATTTAGGTCATTTTATGATTTTTAGTATATATATAATTTATTTCTAGCGATTCGTTAATTATCGAAATGCATTTTACGCATTTTCGATAAATGACTAGTTATATACTTAAAATTTGAAATTTTTATAGTCTTTTATTTTATTGCTTATTTTCTTAAATTCAAACTTACGGGATCATTTTACTAATATTTTTAGCTTTACTTTATAATTTAGGCTTGATCAGATCTTTCGGCCGATCAAAACCTTGAGTGATTGGTTGTGGGGCTTACAGCTACTACAGTATATTAGTATGAATAGCCAGTGTGGTTTATTGTTACTCTATTTACTCTGTTTTTCAATAGAAAAACAAATCAAGTTTGTTTCTATCCTATTTAGTGACTATTGGGTATTAGGGTTGTTAGTAAGTTGTTAATCTATTTAAAAAAGTATTATACTATGTTAGAATCGAGTATTTAAAGTGTCATTAGTGACCAGAGCAGTGGTGCTCAACCTTGTCTTGGTCATAATGGTAGTAACACTACAAGGTCCGTTGATGATGCACATAACAGACTCACAAACCTTGTTGAGAGTCTAGTCACCGCAATATAAGTTAATAGGCAATAACCCTAAGGTGTACAGCAACAAAACCCCTAAGATGGCGCCCCTGAGATACACTATGGTTAAGTTAATCGAACTAATCACCCAGTTCAACCTATTCGAGCTAGAGGAGCTACTAAACGAAGACTGGAGTTAGAGGAGATTGTAGAAGATGACAAGGAGCTGGATGTTGAAGGGTTTGGTGAAGAAGAAGAAGTTGATTATTACAGAGTATAAGGATGAGGACGCCGAGTCCTTTAAGGGCTAGACAATGTTAAGGTACAAATCCCACCCTTCAGTGGAAGTGGAAATGCAGATGAATACTTAGAGTGGGAAGAAAAGGTCGAGAAAACATTTGAATTTTATGGGTATCAGGATGTGGTCAAAGTCTAACTTGCTATGATGGAGTTTACTGGGTATGCCATCCTCTGGTAGAAGAATCTAAATGCAGTTAGGGGAAGAGATGGAAGACGAAGTGTTAGAACTTGGGATGAGATGAAAAGGTTGTTAAGAGGTAGATTTATGCCTAAGACTTATCTATAAGATACGTTTATAAAGTTACAAGAGCTACACCAAGGAAACCGATCTGTTGATGACTACGTAAGAGAGTTCAAAATATTAATGATCCAATCCAACATGAAAGAGCCATAGGCCCATATAGTATCAAGGTTCATTTATAGGCTAAAGTATGAGATTTGCAATATTGTAGAAGTATAAAGGTTTTATAATTTGGAAGAGGCCATCAAAATAGTGTAGAGGATCAAAAAGCAGAGGAGAAATGTTTCAAGCTGACTTAAGCTAACATTCTCTCAAGCCTCGGTACTATACTGACCTATTCAAGCTCAACCGAGGAGACTGTACCAAGCTAAGGAAAGGGATGACCGAACTGATGATAGCCGAGCAAGACAGTCAAGCCGAGCTGAGGCTAGGCCACCCTTGAGAATGTATGAGAAGGGACAGACCTCTGGATGGAAGTTTAGCAAGGTGAAATGCTTTAAATGCTTAGGCTTCGGACATATGGTTATTGAGTGTATGAACTGACATGTCATGGTGCTCCGAGGAGATGTAGTGGATAGTATCGACGAGAGTAAGCCGAAGGAAGAGAAGGATGTTCGAATGGTAAAAGCTGAGGAGGAAGAGGAGACCTGTGTTTATGTTGACCAGGGAGAAGTGATGACCCTAGTATTGAGACGAGTCCTGGGTTCTATGCCGAACCCCGAGGAGGACTAGATGGAGAATTTTTTCTATACTAAGTGTACCGTTCAAGGTCAATTATGCACAATCATAGTGGATGGAGGAAGTTTCACTAATGTGGTTGTGCAATCATTTATGCAGAAGTTAGGTCTATTGACCTCAAGGCATCCACAACCTTACAAGCTGCATTGGCTCCATGATAAGGGTGCTTTGCACGTGACTGAACAAGTGACCATACCGTTCAGTGTTGGAAATGTATACAGGGATGAAGTAATGTTCGATGTCATCCTCATGGGAACTTCACACTTATTGCTTTGATGACCTTGGTTATTCGACTAATGTGTTACATATGACGAGTATAAGAACACCTATGCCTTTATTAAGGATGGAAAGAGGATAGTATTGCAACCCCTAACCCCGTCCTAAGTAAATGAAGCCTATAATCAGCTTACCCAAGCTCGCAAGAAAATGGCCCTAGTGATGAGCTATAGAGAGCTTCGATCTATTAAGAAATTTGATGAACCGATGTTCCTATTGGTTAGGAGATTGATGGAGATGAAGTAGTTATAGAATGCTCTAGAAGAAATCTGAGGCTTGCTAAATGAGTATTTTGAGTTGTTTCCGAAAGAACTACCTAAATGACTACCATCGATCTAAGGCATTGAGCATTGCATTGTCCTGTATCAACTCTACTCGTTTCAAAGAAAGATGGTTCATGGTGCATGTGCATCGATAGCCAAGTAATCAATCGAATTACTGTTAAGTATAGATACTCGATATCGAAGCTCAATGACATGTTGTATGAGCTTTATGGTGTAAAGATATTTTCAAAGATAGATCTACGAAGTAGCTACCACCAAATTCGCATGAGGTTGGGCGATGAATGGAAGACTACCTTTAAGATTAGGTACAGGCTCCACGAATGGTTAGTTATGCCATTCAGACTTACTAATATGCTAAACACATTCATGAGGTTAATGAACCATATGATGTGCTCTCTTGTTGGAAGATGTGTGGTCGTATATTTTGATGACATATTAGTGTACAATACCGACCTGAACAACTGTTCAACATCTTTGTGAACTATTTGGGATTTTGTGAGTTGAGAAGTTATATGGAAATGTAAGGAAATGCATGTTCTGCCAAAAAAGAGGTGATTTTCCTAGGGTTTGTAGTCTTAGGGGAAAGAATCCAAGTAGATGAAGAAAAGATCTGAGCTGTTCTGGAATGGTCAATGCTGAAGAATATCATTGAAGTCCGAAGTTTCCACGACCTAGCTTCTTTCTATAGGCGATTTATTAAGGAGTTCAGTATAATAGCCGCCCCATTGACTGAGCTGACAAAGAAGAATGAAGGGTTTAGGTGAAACGATTGAGTTAAGCGAAGCTTCAGGCAGATTAAGGAGAAGCTCACCTCAACACCTGTCTTTTCACTACCAAATTTTGATAAGCCCTTTGAACTAGAGTACAATACATCGGGAGTTGGAATAGGTGCTGTCTTGATGTAAGAATGACAATCTACCACTCACCATAGTGAGAAACTAAGTGGCCCAGCCTTGAACTATTCCGTGTACGAAAAGGAGATCTACTCCCTTTTCTGAGCCCTTACTGTTTAGCAACATTATTTGCTGTCGCGAGAGTTTGTTATTTATACAAACCATGAGTCTTTGAACCATCTAGGGAGTTAGAACAAGCTTTCGAAGAGGCAAGCTAAGTGGTTGGAGTTCATGGAGAGTTTCTCATACGTCATTCGATATAAGAAGGGAAGTACAAATGTGGTGGTTGACGCTTTGTCATGACAACAAACCTTATTGACCACTTTGTAGACAAAATTATTGGAATTCTCACTAATTACCGAGCAAAATGCTCATGACTCTCATTTCAGCCCTATCATAGAATAGTGTAAGGACAGAATTACTGTCAAGGGATATTATCTCAAGGATGGCTATCTATTCAAGGACCGCAGGCTATGTATTCCAAACCACTCCACCCTTAAACTATTGGTTCGAGAAGCTTACGATGGTGAACTTTCAAGCCACTTTGGGGAGGTCAAAATAGCCAATTTATTGAAAGAGAATTTTTACTGGCCAGGTCTGGCTAAGGATGTCCAAAAGGTAGTCGGTCGTTGTGAAGTATGTAAGTGCACTAAGGGGAAAAGAGAACCCCATGGAGAGTATATGCCTCTACTAACGCCAACCTTATCATGGGTCAACCATAGCATAGACTTTGTCCTAGGGTTGCCCTGGACATTCAGAGGAAAAGATTTTATCTTTGTTGTAGTGGACCGCTTTAGCAAGATGGCACACTTCATTCGGTGCCATCGGACTAATGATACTTCATATATTGCTGATTTGTTTTTGCAAGAGGTTGTCCAACTTCATGGAGTCCCAAAGACTATTGTCTTAGATCGGGATACAAAATTTTTAAGCTATTTCTAGAAGACTTTTTGGAGGAGACTTGAGACTAAACTAATGTTTAGCTCCAATAGCCACCTTCAGATTGATGGCTAGACTAAAGTGGTGAATAGGACGTTAAGCAATCTGCTCAAAGCTATTGCAGGGAAGAACTTAAGAGATTGGGATCTATGCCTACCAATCGTAGAGTTTACATATAACTGAACTATCCACAACACCACAGGGAAGACTCCATTGGAGGTTATCTATGGCCTTAACCCAACCATTCCCTTGGACATGATTTGTACCCTAGTAGCTACTGAAGAAGGTCAATCTGGAGTTAATCACGCTTGAGAATTACATAACCTACACTAATCCATAACAAAGAAGATCTCCAAATTCAATTAGAGATAGCAAGAGATTGGTTGCCGAGGTTACCGAATTGTTTCTTTCTATCCAAGAAACTTAGTATGGATTCACCTCAATCGAGAGTCATTCCTATACTTAAGACAAAGTAAACTACCTCCTTAAGCTAACGGCCCATTCAAAGTCCTAAAAAAGATCAACCACAATGCCTGCCAAATCAAGTTGCTTGATGACTATAGTGTCTCCTCTACTTTTAATGTGTCCAATTTGATTCCCCATCAACTAACAGAAGACCTTGTGAGCGCCCTAGAAAAACGAACAAAAGCCCCTTTAGATTTGAGGATAAATCTTTTTAACCCATAGGCAAATGATAGGAATCAACCCCTGGACCGATCACAAGAAGCTTAGCTAGAGGACTTAAAGGGC
The DNA here is from genome assembly GCA_024138015.1 of Lumnitzera littorea. Taxonomy (NCBI): domain Eukaryota; kingdom Viridiplantae; phylum Streptophyta; class Magnoliopsida; order Myrtales; family Combretaceae; genus Lumnitzera; species Lumnitzera littorea. The sequence continues at coordinate 25,698,738 of JAMXBB010000008.1, forward strand.
TCGCACGGAAAATACTAACTCTAAGTTATAGCCGAAATAGGGACTCCTATTCCGATCTAACCTTTAGTCGACCTGTCGGTCTGATCTTCATGTGTGTCCAACATGCTCTAGCCCAGTTGGGAAGTCCTGACCTAGAAAGTAGCCTAAGAAAGGCTAGTCAAGGTGAGCTCTCTAACTGTCCACTAGTGCTTGACTCCAATTCAACTGACTTCCTAACCAGATTGATTTGCTCCCGACCTGATCCGGATCAGGTCGACCCTTGACTATCAGCACTTCCTGTTTCTACCTATGTTATATCTTACCGTTAGTGGTTGTTGTGTTCTTTCTATAGCTACTACCGTATATTGGATATGTAAATAAGTATACTTTCATTATTACTCTGTTTTTCATTGCAAAAACAATGTAAGCTCACTTCTATTCTATTCAAGTGATTGTTGAGTATTAAAGCTATTAGTGAGTTATTAATCTGTTTAAGAAGTATTGTACCATGTCAAATTTGAGTGTTCAGGGTATTATTAGTTATTAGAGTAATGGTGCTCAACTTGGTCATAGTCATAATGGTAGTAACACCTTAAGGTTGGTTGATGACAAACTTGACAGACCCCTATACCTTGTTGAGAGTCTAGTTACAGCAATGCAAGTTAATAAACAACAACCCTAGGGTATGCTACCACAAAATCTACCTAAAAATGTTTAAGAGCAAGGTTATGACTAAGGTAGCTAAGCACATTACCCAGTTCAACCCCCTTGAGTTAGAGGAGTTATAGAATGAGCTACTAGATGATGGCTAGAGTTAGAAGAAATTGAAGAGGATAATGAGGAGATTGATGCTGAGGAGTATGGGGAAGAGGAAGAAGAGGTTGGTTATTACCAAGTATAAGAGTGGGGATGCTGAGCTCTTCGAAGGCTATACAATGTCAAGGTCAAAATCCCATCATTTGGTAGAAGTAGAGATGCCAATGAACACTTGGAGTGGGAGGAGAACGTAAAAAGGTGTTTGACTATTATCGGTATACAAAAGTAGTGAACGTTTGACTTGCTACACTTGAGTTCTCTAAGTATGCCACTATGTGGTAGAAAAATCTAAATGTAACTAGAGCAAGGGATTAAAGACAAGGTGTAAGGACTTGGGAGGAGATGAAATGGTTATTAAGAGGTAGATTTGTACCAGAAACCTACCTATAAGATACATTTGCAAGATTGCAAGAACTTAGCCAAGGAAGCCGAATAGTTGACGATTATATAAGGGTATTTGATGCGTTTCTGAGGTCGAAGACACGGAGTGGCACCACAACGAAGTGAATAAAAAACAAACAGGGAAAAAGTTACCAATGTCTGAACAGCTACCAAATGGATATGATACACCATTCGATCATACTTGTCCTATAATCCGCTAGATATGATGTACTGGTCCAAACTGAAGGGTTATTCACTGCTACTCTTGCTAAAGGGAATATATAAAAGTTAAATGATAACTAGAACACTAAGGTTACTCAAGTAAATAATTCTATATTGATTAGTTGATTATCTATGTACAAGAAAGTGAGGGTTTATATATGCATCTACTAGGGTTACTTTATATGTATGAAAAAACAAAAAAGGGTATTCTATAATTAGGTTACATGAAACTTACAAAAAGGGGGCAAAAGAGACAGAGAATATTTAGTACGAAAAGTGAAGAATCCTTCTAGAAAGATTGTGCTAGAAGATGTGTGTCATGTGGTGGATGGGACTTAGGACTATGATACAAAGTAGATCAAACAAAAAGTACTGATAGTTAGGGGTCAGCTTGATTTGGACTAGGCTAGGGGCTAATTAGTTCTTCTAAAGAGAAGTCAATTCAATTCAAGGTTGGACACTTATGGTTGGATAGAGAGCTCGCCTTGGCTATTCTTGGGCTGTCTTCTAGGATAAAGCATTGCCTCTAAATAAGGGCGGATCTGACATAAGTAAGGATCTGATAATCAGGTCTGTAGGACACCAGCTTGAGATAGGAATCCCTATCTCGACTATGGCTTAGAGCTAGTATCCTTCGAGTGAGTCCTTAGAGTTCTTTAGTTCAGTTATGCGTGATCAGTTTAGGGGGATGCATCCTATCATTTACCTGAGGGTCGAAAAGATTTATCCTCGAATCTAGACTAGTCTTTGCTCTTTCTTCTAGGGCGTTCATAGGGTCTTCTTCTGTTGGTTGGTGAGGAATTAGATTGGACACATTAAAGGTCGAGGAAACACCATAGTCATCAAGCAACTCGATTTGGTAGGCATTATAGTTGACCTTCTTTAGGACCTTGAATAGGCCATCAGCTCGAGGTGATAGTTTGCTCTATCTCCTCTTGGCTGAAGTGAATCCATATTAAGTCTCCTGGGTAGAAGGAAATAATTTGGTGGCCTTGGCTACTAATTTCATGTTATCATTGATTGAATTTAGCAATCTTCTTAGTTATAGACTGGTGTAGTTCATGCAATTCTTAGGCTTAGTTAACTTTGGATTGACTCACTTCGGTAGCTGCTGGAGTGCCGATCATATCTAAGGGAATAGTAGGGTTAAGGCCATAGACAATCTTGAATGGGGTCTTCCCAATAGTATTATGGACAGTTTAGTTATATGTGAACTCCACAACTGGTAGGCAAAGATCCCAATCCTTCAAATTCTTTCCTACGATAACTCTAAGCAGATTGCCTAGCTTCCAATTTACCACTTCAGTTTGGCCATTAGTTTGAGGGTGGCTACTAAAGCTGAATATAAGTTTAGTTCTAAGTCTTCTCCAAAAAGTCTTCCAAAAATAGCTCAAAAATTTTGTGTCCTATCTAAGACAATAGTATTCAGTACCTTATGTAGTTAGACAACTTCTTGCAAAAATAAATCAGCAATATATAAAGCATCGTTAGTTTGATGGCATAGAATGAAGTGTCCCATCTTGCTGAAGCAGTCCACTACAATAATGATAGAATCTTTGTCCCTAGATGTCTGGGGCAACCTTAGGACAAAGTCCATGTTGAGGTCGGCCCAAGGCAAGGTTAGTGTTGGCAACGGCGTGTATTCTCCATGGGTTTCTCTCTTCTCCTTAGCTTGCTTGCATGCTTCATAATTACTAACTACCTTATGGACATCTTTGGCCAACCCTATCTAGTAAAAGTTCTCCTTCAATAGATTAGCTATCTTAGTCTCTTAAAAATGATTAGATAATCCTCTACTAGGAGCTTCCTTGATCAATAGCTTACGCATGGAGAAGTTTGGAATACATAGCCTGTAGTCCTTAAACAGATAGCCGACCTTAAGATAATATCCTCCAACAATTACCCTTTCTCGGTACTGTTCAACAATAGGACCAAAGTGAGGGTCAGAAGCATATTGCTTAGTGATGAGTGAGAATCCTAATAGTTTTATTTGTAAAGTGGTCAACAAAGTTTGCTACTGTGATAGAGCATCAGTGACCACATTTACGCTTCCCTTCTTTTACCAAATGACATATGAGAACCCTTCCATAAATTCCAACCACTTGGCTTGTCTCTTTGAGAGTTTGTTATGACTCCTAAGATGCTTCAATGATTTGTAATCAGTGTAAATAACAAACTCCCGCAGTAGCAAATAGTGTTGCTAAATAGTGAGCGCTCGGAAAAGGGAGTACAACTCCTTTTCGTACACATAATAGTTTGGGGTAAGACCACTAAGTTTCTCACTGTGATATGTGATGAGTTGTTGCTCTTGCATCAAGATAGCACCAATTCTAACTCTCAATGCATCACATTCTAATTCGAAAGGCTTATCAAAATCTGGTAGTAACAGGACAAGTGTTGAGGAAAGCTTTTTCTTGATCTCTCTAAAGCTCTATTTAGCTCGGTCATTTTACCTAAACCCTTTACTCTTCTTTGTCAACTCGATCAATAGGGTAGCTATTGTACTGAAGTCCTTAATAAATTGCCCATAGAAAGAAGCCAAGCCATGAAAACTTTAGACCTCAATAGCATTCTTCGACATCAACCATTTTCAGAACGGCTTGGATCTTTTCCTCATCTGCTCGGATCCCTTCCCTTAACACTACAAACCTTAGAAAAACCACCTCATTCTTACAGAATGTACACTTCTTCACATTCCCATACAACTTCTCAATTCGCAAAACGTCAAATACATTACGGAGATGTTAAACATGGTTGTTTAGGTTAGCATTATATATTAGTATGTCATCAAAATACATAACCACATACCTTCTAATCAGAGAGCGCATCACATGGTTCATTAACCTCATGAATGTGCTTGACATATTAGTAAGTTCAAATGGCATAACCAACAATTCGTAGAGTTCGTACCTAGTCTTAAAGGTAGTCTTCTACTCATCTCCTAGTCTCATATGAATATGGTAGTAACCACTTCGTAGATCAATCTTTTAAATTATCTTGGCACCATGAAGCTCATCCAGTATATCATCAAGCCTTAGTATCAAATATCTGTATTTGATAGTAATTTGGTTGATTGCTTGGCTATCGATATACATATACCATGAACAATCTTTCTTCGAAAGGAGTAGAGTTGGTATTGCGCAAGGACTTATGCTCTCCCGTACATATCCTCAATCTATAAGCTCATTCACCTGTTTCTTCAGCTTGTTAGCCTACTTAGGGTTTATCCTATATGCAGGTTAGTTCAGTAGGGTGGTGCGTGGCTACAAGTCAATATAGTACTCTATTCTTCGAACTAAAGGCAATCTTCTAGGTAGTTTTTCTAAAAACAGGTTGAAAAACTCATATAGTAAGCTTCAGATCTCTTCTAGAACATCATCTAATTCCCTCATCTGTAACAGTCTCTTAACCAATAGGAACATGGGTTCTTTAGCATTTTCAGCAACTCGAAGCTCTCTTCGGGTCATCACCAAGGCTTTCTTCTTACTGGTTCAAGTGAGCTGGCTATAGGCTTCGTTTACTTAGGATGAGGTCATAGGTTACAATATAATCTTCTATCCATCTTTGACAAAGGCATAGGTGTTCTTATATTCGTTTGTGAGTAACACAGGGGTTGAACAACCAAGGTTATCCAAACAGTAGATATGAAGCTCCCATGGTGATGACATCGTAAACTACTTTGTCCTTATACACATTCGTAACACTAATCAGTACGATCACTTTTTTGGTTACGTGTAAAGTACCCTTATCATGAAGCCAATGCAACTTATAAGGTTAGGGATACTTTGAGGTCGATAGACCTAACCTCTGCATAAAGGACTATGTAATGACATTAGTGCAACTTCCATCATCTACAATCATTGTGCACAATTGGCCTTTGATGGTACATTTGTTATGGAACAAATTCTCCATTTGGTCCTCCTCAGAGTTTTGCAAGGAACTAATACTCATCTTAAGACTAGGATCATCTCTTCTCCTTGGTTGACATAGACACAGGTCTCCTCTTCCTCTTCTACTTCGGGCTTTCTTACATGTTCTTCTTTCTTAAGCTCGCTCTTATTAGTGCTATCCACCACATCTCTTTAGAGCACCATGATACGTCGGTTTAGACACTCAACAGCCATGTGTTCAAAGCCTAAGCATTTAAAGCACTTCACCTCATTAGTCTTCTATCGAGAGGTTTACCCTTTCTCATATGTCCTCAAGGTCAACCTAACCTCTAGTCGACTTATCTAACTAACTTGGCCTTATTGGCTCACTCGACTATCATCAGATCGGTCATTCTTATCCTCGGCCCTGTATGGCCTCCTTGGCTCGGCTTGAATAGGTTTGTGTAAAACTAGGGATTCGGAGAATGTTGGCCCAAGTCAGCTTAGAGCACTTCTCCTCTATTTTTCAACTGTCATACTTCCATGATATTGTGAATCTCATATTTAAGCCCAGAAATGAACCTTGATATTGTACGGGACTCAGGTTCTTCCATGTTGGCTCAGATCATTAGCAATTAGAGCTCTTTAACATAGTCATCAACAAATTGGCTTCCTTGGCGAAGCTCTTGCAACTTTGTAAACGTATCTTTAGGTAGGTTTTGGGTATAAATCTATCTCTTAACAACCTTTTTCATCTCATCCCAGGTTCTAACACCTTATCTTCTATCCCATGCTCTGGCTGCATTCAGATTCTTTCACCACATGGTGGCATGCCCAGTAAACTCCAACTCAATAAGTTGGACTTTGACAGCATCTATATATCTATAACATTCAAACACTTTCTTGACCTTCTCTTCCCACTCTAAGTATTCATTGCATCTCCACTTCCATTGTGGGGTAGGATTTGAACCTTGACATTATCTAGCCTTCGAGGAGCTCGGCATCTTCATCCTTGTGCTTGGTAATAGTCAACTTCTTCTTCTTTCTCCCCAAACTCTTCAACATCCAACTCCTCATCATCTTCCTCAATCTCTTCTAATTCTAGTCTTTATCTAGTAGCTCTTCCAACTTGAGGGGGTCAAATTGGGCAATAGACTTGACCAGCTTGGCCATAACCCCTCTCTTGAATATTTTTAGGTAAATTTTACGGTAGCATACCCTAAGATTGTTGCCTATTGACTTACATCACTATGACTAGACTCTCAACAAAGTTTGTGAGTCTATCAAATTTGGCGTCGATAGATCTTAGGGTGTTACCACCATTATGACCACGACTGAGTTGAGCACCACTACTTTAGTCACTAATAGCACCCTGAACACTTAAATCTGACATAGTACAATACTTCCCTAATAGATTAATAATTCACTAACAACTTTAGTGCCCAATAGTCGCTCAAATAGAATAGAAACAAACTTGCTCTATTTTCGTAATGAGAAATAGAGTAACAATGAAACCACACTTGCTATCACACAAACACACTACAGTAGCTAAGGAAGGAACGTAATAGCTACTAACAGTAAAGCCAACCAAAACTTCACTGCAATTTTACATACTTCCTCTCGGAACTATGCTCTGATACTAGTGATGCTAATGCATCTTTGGGGTTGAACACATGGAGTAGTACCACAACGAAGCGAATAAAAAACAAATAGGGAAAAATTTAGTAAAGTCTAGGCAATTACCAAATGGATATGACATACCACTCGATCCTACTCGGCTTACAATCCACTGGATATGACATACTAGTCCAAACTGAAGGATTACTTACCACTACTCCTTGCTAAAGGAAATAAATAAGAGTTAAATGATAATAAGAACACTAAGGTTGCTCAAGTGAATAATTCTGTATTGATTATTTGATTGTTTGCATATAAGAAAGTGGGGTTTTTTATACCCTTCCACTAGGGTTACTTTACATGTATGAAAAGACAAAAAGGGGTATTCTACAATTAGGTTATATGAAACTTACTAAAATGGGGCAAAAGCGACAAAGAATATTCAGTGTGAAAAGTGAAGAATCCTTCTAGAAAGATTATGCTAGAAGATATGTATCATGTGATGGATGGGAGTTAGGACTATGATACAAAGTAGACGAAATAGAAAGTGTTGGCAGCCAGGGGTCGATATGATTTGGACTAGGCCGAGGACTAATTAGTTCTTTTGAAGAGAAGTTAACTCAATTCAGGGTTGGATGCTTGTGGTTGGATCAGCAGCTCACCTCAGCTATTCTTGGTCCTTCTTCTGAGATAAAGCATTGTCGTTGAACAGGGGTGATTTGACATAAGTAAGGATTTGATAGTCAGGTTGATAGGAGACCAGCTTGGGATAGGAATCCCTATCTCAACCATGGCTTAGAGTTAGTATCCTCTGAGGGAATCCTTAGAGTCCTTTAGCTTGGCTATGCATGATCGATTCAGGGGGTTGATTCCTATTAGTGTTCCAAATGCTCATGATCCAGGCCAACATAGAAGAACTCGAGGCTCATACATTGTCGAGGTTCATCGCTGGACTTAAATATGAAATTCACAACATTGTGGAGGTGTAAGGGTTTTATACCTTAGAAAAGGCAATAAAGATAGCACAAAGGGTCGAGAAGCAAAGGAGAAGTGCTTTACGTCGACTTGGGCAAACCTTCTCTCGAGCCCTAGTTTCGTACCAACTTATCCAAGCTGAGTTGAGGAGGCCATACAGGGTCAAGGATAGAAATGACTAATTTGATGACAGTTGAGCAAGCCAACAAGGCCAAGCTGGTTAGCTAAGCTAAGCTGAGGTTAGGTTGACCTCGAGGACATATGAGAAAGGGCAGACCTTTGGATGAAAGACCAATGAATTGAAATGTTTTAAATGCTTAGGCTTTGGACATATAGCTGCTGAGTATCCGAACCGATGAGTCATGGTGCTCCAAGGAGATGTAGTGGATAGCACCGATGAAAGTGAGCCCAAGAAGGAAGAGAATGTTGAAAAACCCAAAGCCTAAGAGGAAGAGGAGACTTGTACTTATGCCGACCAGGGAGAAGTGATGACCTTAGTCTTGAGATGAGTATTGAGTTCCTCGTAGAACTTTAAGGAGGACTAAAGGAGAATTTGTTCCATACCAAGTGTACCATCAAAGGTCAATTATGTACGATCATTGTGGATGGGGGAAGTTGTACTAATGTCATTGCACAATCCTTTGTGCAAAGGTTGGGACTACCAACCTCAAAACACCCTTAACCTTATAAACTACATTGGCTTTATGATAAGGGTGCTTTGCATGTGACTGTACCATTCATTGTTGGGAACGTATATAAGGATGAAGTAGTTAACAATGTCATTTCCATGGGAGCTTCACACCTGTTATAAGGACGACCTTGGTTGTTCATCCGACGTATTACTCACGACAGATATAAGAACACTTATGCCTTTGTTAAGGATGGAAAGAGGATTGTGTTGCAACCTATGACCTTGTACCAAGTAAATGAGACCCATCATTAGCTCATTCGAGCTAGTAAGAAGAAGGCCTTAATTATGAGCCAAAGAGAGCTTTGATTTGTTGAGAAGGCTGATGAGCCCATGTTCCTATTGGTTAGGAGTTTGTTAGAGGAGAGAGGTTTAGAGAATGTTACAAATGAAATCCAAAGCCTATTGAATGAGTTCATCGATTTATTCCCTAAAGAATTGGACTACCTCCAATTCGAGGTATAGAGCACTATATTGATCTAGTGCCAAGCGTTGCGCTACTAAATCGACCTGCATACAAAATGAACCCTAAACAGGTTACCAAGCTAAAAAAGTAAGTGGATGAACTCATAAAGCGAAGGTATGTAAGGGAGAGCATGAGCCCTTGCGTAGTATTGGCTCTACTCATTTCGAAGAAAGATAGTTCATGGTGTATGTGTATTGATAGCTAAGCAATCAATTAGATTACTGTCAAGTACGGATATTAGATATTGAGGCTCGATGATATGTTAGATAAGCTTCATGGTGCCAAGATGTTTTTGAAGAATAGTTTGTGAATTGTCTACCACTAAATTCCTATGAGACCAGGTGATGAGTGGAAAACTGCCTTCAAAACTAGGCATGAACTCTACAAATGGTAGGTTATGCCATTCAAACATACTAATGCGTCGAGCACATTAACAAGGTTGATGAACCATGTGATGCGCCCTTTGATCGAAAGATGTATAATCATGTACTTTGATGATATACTGGTATATAGTACTAACCTAAACAACCATGTTTTACATCTCCATAAGGTATTTGACATTTTGCAAATTGAGAAGTTGTATGGGGATATGAAGAAGTGCATCTTCTACTATAACAAAGTAAAGTTTGTGGTGTAAAGGGAAGGAATCCGTGCAGATAAGGAGAAGATACAAGCTATTCTAGAGTAGCCGACACTAAAGAGTGTCATTGAGGTTCAAAGTTTTTATGGCTTAGCTTCTTTCTGTAGGTGATTTATCAAAAACTTCAATACCATAGCTACCCCTTTGACCAAGCTGACAAAGAAGAGTGAAGGATTCAAGTGGAATAATCGAGCTGAGTAAAGCTTTAGAGAGATCAAAGAGAAGCTCACCTCGGGGCTTGTCCTTTCATTTCCAGATTTTGACAAGCACTTCGAGTTAGAATATTATGCATTGGGAGTTGGAATTGACATTGTCCTAATGTAGGAGCGATGACTCGTCGCCTACCATAACAAGAAGCTTAGTAGTCCTACCTTGAATTATTCTACATACGAGAAGGAGTTATACTCTTTGTACCAAGCCCTTATTATTTGGCAACACTATTTACTACCATGAGAGTTTGTTATTTATACAGACCATAAGCCTTTGAAGCATCTTGGGAGTTAGAACAAACTCTTGAAAAGATAAGCTAAGTGGTTGTAATTTATGAAAGCGTTCTTGTATGTCATTCGACATAAGAAGGGAAGCGTAAATGTGGTTGTCAATGCTCTATTAAGATGGCAAGCTTTATTGACCACTTTGCAAACAAAATTATTAGGATTCTTACTCATCACTATATAGTATGCTCATGATCCTCATTTCGGTCTTATTATACAACAGTACGGGGATGAAATTGCTATTAAGGGATATTATCTTAAGGATAGTTATCTATTTAAGGATCGAAGATTGTGTAGTCTAAACTGTTCTACACATGAGTTGTTAATCAAGGAAGCTCATAGTAGTAGATTGTTTGGTCATTTTGGAGAGACTAAAACAGCCAATTTGTTGAAAGAAAACTTTTATTAGCTTGGTTTGACTAAGGATGTCCATAAGATAGTTGGTAGTTGTGAAGTATGCAAGCAAGCTAATGGGAAGAGAGAACCCTATGCAGAATACATGCCTTTACCAATGCCAACTTTACCTTAGGCCGACCTTAGGATGAACTTTGTCTTAGGGTTGCCTTAGATATCTAAAGGGAAAGATTCTATATTTGTTATCATGGACCACTTCAGCAAGATGGCGTGCTTCATTCCTTACCATCAGACTAATGATGCTTTATATATTGCTGATTTGTTTCTACAGAAAGTTGCCTGACTACATGGAATACCAAAGACTATTGTTTTAAACAGAGACACAAAATTTTTGAGCTAATTTTGGAAGACTCTTTAGAGAAAACTTAGAACTAATCTTGTGTTCAACTTTAGTAGCCACCCTAATGGGAATCAACCTACGACTATCTCCTAGCCAAGGCCTACTTGTCCCAAGCTGATGCCGACCCTCTAGAGGAAGATGCTAACCTATCCTAACCTAAGGCTGAATAGTTCAATGCCAAGGTTGAACAGCTTTTGCCGAAGCCGAGCAAATGATAGGATTAGGTTTGTTGTCTGCTAAGAAGCCAAGATATCACACAGTCGAGGACTCGAGACCAAAGAACTACTCAATACACCCCTGAAACACTAGTGTCGACTAATTCTAGCACTTAATAATTATGGGTCAACCTTTCTAGTGTCTCAACCAAGCACTGTGAGACTCTAAGAGCTCCTCCTTGGACCTGGACATCCAATTGCCAACCCTACCTAGTTCGGATCCTGCTCCTTTCAAGACAGGCTAAGTGATGTCAACTTCTATGAAACACATAGTTTTGTATTCTTATGTTTGTTTTTCTTTATTTTATTTATGGGCCTAATTCTTTAGGGTTTAAGGCCTTGTACATTATTTACATTTTTGCCACTAAAATTTATGACTTGCTATAAATAGCAACATTTGTAAACATCAAACAAGAGGTCGAATAGACAGAAAAAGTATATTCCTACATTTTGAAATCTTTCCCTTTTCGAGCAAGGCTACTCTTGAGCTAGTATTTGCCGAATTATCAAGTGTACATCAAACCCTTTAATCTCTCCAGCGTTCTTATCGATCTTAACCTTAAGATTGTGGTAAACCCCTTCATTTGAATCACTTAGTGGGTTGCATCTAACCCTCATTTCAATCCCGAGTGATATTTAGTGTTTATAAGTTGTATCGAACCTTATTTTGAGCTCAAACCCTCGATAATATTTGTGTCTTGGTGTGTGATATCCATTCACATTCATCGTTGAAACTAACCAATTCACTTCCTATTTGTCATACCCATTTGACCCATTTTAGGTTTTTGAGATTTGGTACCATTGATCCTTATCACACCCGTAGATTGATGGGCAGACTGAAGTGGTAAACAGGATGCTAGGCAACTTACTTAAAGCTATTGTAGGAAAGAACATAAGGGATTGGGATTTGTACCTACCAGTTGTGGAGTTTACATACAACCGGACTATCCAGAACACCATTGGGAAGACTCTATTCGAGATCGTCTATGGCCTTAATCCAATAATTGCCTTGGACATGATTAGCACCCTAACAGTTGCTAAAGAGTGTCAATCTAGAGTTAATTGAGCCTAAGAATTGTAAGTGCTATACCAGTCTATAACCAGGAAGATTGCCAAGTTCAATCAGAAACAATATGAGATTAGTAGCCAAGGCCATCGAACTATCACTTTCTAGCTAGGAGACTTAGTATGGATTCACCTTAGCCGAGAATGATTCTTGCACTTAAGATAGAGCAAATTATTTGCTTGAGTTGATGGTCCATTTAGGATCTTAAAGAAAGTTAACCATAATGCCTACTAGGTCGAGTTACCTGATGACTATGGTGTTTTCTCCACCTTTAACATGACCGATCTAATCCCTCACCAACCAACAGAAGAAGACCCTATGAGCTCCCTAGGAGAAGAAGCAGAAACCACTTTAGATTTGAGGGCAAATCTTTTTGAGCCCTAAGTAGATGATAGGAATCAGTCCCTTAGACCTATTACACGTAACCAAGTTAAAGGACTCTAAGGACTCGTAAAGAGAACACTAGCTCAAGGCCATATTTGAGATAGGGATTCCTATTCTAAATTGATATCTTGTTGACTTGGCTATTAGATCCTTATGTATGTCAGATTTGCTCCTACTTAATAGCGAAGCTTTATTCTAGAAGATAGCCCAAGACTAGTTGAGTCGAGCTCTCGAACCAACCATAGACATTTGATTCCAATTCAGCTAACTTCTTTATAGGACTGACTGGCTCATGACCTATTCCAGAACAGGTTAGCCCTTGATTGCAATGCTTTTCTACTTTTGCTTACTTTGTATCATATTTCTAATGTCCAGCTACCAAGTGACACATATTTTGTGATACAACATCTTAAGATGATTCTTTCCTTTTTCATATTGAATATTCTTTATCTCTTTTATACCTTTTGGTACATACTATGTAACCTAATTGTAAGAATGCCCTTTTGTCTTTTCATACATGTAAAGTAGCCTTAGTAGACAGGTATGTAAACCTCTACTTAGTTGTACGCAAATAATGGATAAAAATACAAAACTTATTCACATTTTCATTGAGTAACTTTAGTGTTTTCATTATTTTTCAACTCTTATCTATTTCCTTTAATAAGGAGTAATGGTGAGTAACTCTTCAGTTCGGACTAATGAGTCATATCCAGTGAATTGTAGATCGAGTAGGATCAAGTGGTGCATCATATCCATTTGCTAGCTACTTGAACTTTGCTAGGTTTTTTTTTTTTTTTGTTACTTTTGATTCACTTTGTTTTGGTGCTTCTCTATATGTCCTACCCTAGAGACGTACCACCAAAGTAAGAAGCTTCTTAGGAATGGTAGGCTACTATAGATAATTTATAAAGGATTTTTCTAAAATAACAAGGCCTTTAACTCGACTAACGCAAAAAGATGTTAAGTTTGAATGGAGTGATGAGCATAAATAGAGTTTTCAAGAGTTAAAGGATCGTCTAATTTCAACTTCGATACTTACTCTATTGGATCCAAGTAAACCATATTGTGTATTTAACGATGCTTCTCAAAACGAACTTGACGAGGTATTAATGTAGGATGGTAAAATAGTGGCATATGTGTCAAGGCAATTAAGGCCTCATAAAAAGAATTATTTGATGCATGATCTTGAATTATTAGTTATGGTTTTTGCTTTAAAGATTTGGAGACATTATTTGTATGGCCAATATTGTGAAATTTATACAAATCATAAGAGTTTGAAATATTTCTTTACTTAAAAGGAGTTAAACTTAATGCAAAGGTGATCGTTAGATTTGATTAAGGATTATATCTAACAATTAATTATCATCCTGGCAAAGCTAATATAGTAGTGAATGCATTAAGTCGTAATATTTATGAGCAAGTGACTTCACTACTTACTCCCTAACAAAAGTTGATTCAAGAATTTGAGAAGTTGGAGATTGGATTTGGATGGCATGAAATGGAGCTACAATTGATGAACTTGATGGTGGAACTAACATTGATATAACGGATTAAATTTCAACAAGACGAAGATACGACTTTAAAGGAAATTAAGGAGAGGTTAAAAATGGGAGATGTATGAGATTTTTGAATTGATGTAAATGGAATATTATGATACAAGAATAAGATTTGTATACCTTAGGATTCTAAGTTAAAGAGGGAAATTATGGATCAAGCTCACACTATTGGTTGTACTTTACATCTTCGTGGAAATAAAATATATCATGATTTGAAATCATTATTCTAGTGGAAAGGCATGAAAAAGGAAATAGCACAATAGGTGTCAAGATGTACTATATGTTAATAAGTGAATGCTGAATACTAAGGACCCAATGGGTTGTTGCAATAATTAGTAATACCCTAGTAAAAGTGGGATCATGTTACTATGGATTTTGTAGTGGTACTACTAAGAACTAGAGCAGGTCATGATTCAATTTGGGCTCATTTCTTACCTTATCAAATTGGTGAATCAATGGAGAAGTTAGCTTAATTATATGTGTGAGAGATTGTCAGATTGCATGGTATACCTATAAGTATTGCCTTAAGTAGGGATATTTGTTTTATATCTAAGTTCAGGGGAAGTTTACACCAATCTTTGGGAACTAAGCTATAGTTCAATACAATTTATAATCCTCAAACGGATGGTCAGTCAGAGTAAGTGATTTAGATATGGGAGGATATGTTAAGGGGTTTTATCTTAGACTTTGGTGGTGGTTGGGACTAATGTTTACCATTCGTAGAGTTTGCTTATAACAATGGTTATCAAGCAACTATATAAATGGCTTTATATGAAGCATTATATGGAAGAAAGTGTAGATTGCCACTGTATTAGGAAAGTGATAAACATACAATGATAGGTCTTGACATGATCCACCAGATGAATGAAAAAGTAAAGATAATAGGGCAAAGAATGAGAGTTGCTCAGGATTGTTATAAGAGTTGGGTTGATTTGAAGTAGAAACTTGTGGAATTTGTAGTAGGAAATCGTAAGTATGTGAAAAAGAAGCCCTTTTAAGGGATTTAAATGATTTGTTACCATAGGGAAGTTACTCCTCAATTTATGGGACTGTTTGAAGTATTGGAAAGAATTAGAGATGTGGCATATCAAATTGCTTCACTTTTGTGTTTGGTAAGGTATCATGATGTTTTCCATGTATCACTGTTAAGGAGATTGGCAAAGGACCTACAACCAATAGTTGAATTAAAACAAATGGATTTGTAGAAAGATTATACATATAAGGAGAAACCAATTAATATATTAGAAAATCAAATTCAAAAGTTGAGGAATTGTGAAGTAGAATATGTAAAAGTTCAGTGGGGTAAAGTTTTAAGAGTGGAGATAACTTGGGAACCAAAGATGGCAATAAAGAATCACTACTCGAAACTTTTCAAAGAGACAAGTGAATAATAGTTTTTCCATAAAAAAGTAGTTATTATTTATGTTATGGTTAGATTAAAAATTTTGAGGATAAAACTTTCCTAGAGGCGAGTAGAAATGTAAGCCCCTTTCATTAATGACTAGGTTCAATAGTCCATTTAAGACATTCAAGAAAATAACTTGACTAAGCTAGAAATTTATGAGGAACTTGGTAACTTTAGTTGAGGAGTCCTTGAAGGCTTACAATTCAAAAATATAATAAAATGTTAAAAATATAATTAAAATAGTGAGAATTTATTATATTATATGTAAGCTCCTAAAGTAGCATTTAGAACAACCATACCTAAATTTAGAACTTTCGGGAAAATTTATCCGATTGAATCTAAACTTACGATGAAGTCAGAAAAGTTAGTATAAGTAACTCTATAAAGTTAGATTTTAAAAATAATTTCATAAAACCCTAAATTTAGCCTTAAAAGTATAATTATTCAATATAGTATAAAACTCATTAAGATCCCTAAAACCTAATCCCAAAATATAATAAGGCATTAGAGATAAATTATTTAAGTTGAGACATGAATAATATTACATAAAATAATATATGAAAAATATATGTACACTTATAAATATACTCAATATATATAATAAATATCCTCGTGAATTAACCTAAAAACCTTAAAAACGTGTAGAATAAGAGATAAATTCGAAAAATTAAAAGGATATTATATTCTAAAAACTAATAACATGGGTGAAACATAACTCGATGGGTATGATTAGTCACTATATGTATCACATATGTAGGATATATACATATATATTAATAAAATACCTAAATATCAATAGATTATAACCTAAATATTAGAATTACCCTAAAATGTCTACTTTAACCTATCTACAAATTTCTAAATCACATTATACTTAATTGTGGTAGCCTCAAAACACTTAAGTTGTAGAAATTAAGGGAAAAAGAAAATGTTAAAAAAGAGAACTTCATGGTTAAGGATTTTGAATTGACCTAAACAACTATATAAAGTAGACAATTATTCAAATTACTTAGTAACTTAGGGACTTAAAGCAAATTCTAGAAAAAATTTAGAAAATAAGAAAAAAATTCATAAAAGTAGAGCATGCTACTACCTTAGGACCATTCCTAGCCCAAATCAACACCTTCTATGGAACCCCGTTGGGCCTAGATAAAGCGCCACTTGCCCTTGCCAATTGATAACCCCCCACTATTCTCCAATCGTTGGAGCTCCAACGAATGTCAAGTTCCAATTTTTACATTGTTTTTCACTTAATTTCTAAAACTATTAAATAAATTAGGAAAAATCTGAAAACATTTATTCCTAGGTTATTTTAAGTGTAATTTTATGTGGTAAATTTATCTTAATGAAATTTTACTTATTTTATATACTTCCTTAAGAAGTGTTACATTCATTTAAGTTTTCAAAACTAAAATAAATGTATTAAATAGTGTTATTTTAAGATCAGAATTTTTCTGTATGATCATTATTACACCTAGTTTAATGCTATATAGCCTAATTTTGATTTGATACATGTCTAGCATTTATTGTATTTTTTACCCAAAAAAATTACTAAAACAAGAATTTTCTAAATTAAATTGGTTTTTGTGAAAATAATTCATGAAAATGAGATCTGATGACTACTAGAGACTTGTAGTAATGTTAGGACAATATGGAAATTATTTTGCATAAAAAAATGATATTATTTGATTAATTAATCTTAATTATGGGTAAAAATTTAATTTTACATATTTATGCGATAATCCTGATTGCATAAGATAAATTGCTGGTTGAATTCCATATATTTTTCTGAGTTTATGGAAATTTTCATAGATTTATTTGATAATCTTAATAATTTATTGTGAATTTTCCTATCTAAATCGCTTAATTTACTAATTAGGACATACTTTTAGCAATATTAGGCTAAAATATATTAATTATATGATTAAATCATAATTATATTTACTTTGGACAGACATGATTACATATTGTTTATTTTATATATTTTGTAACATTGTATGGCTTGGGTTGGGATTTATATGTGCTAGGAATAGATAGTACTTGTTTTACCATGTTTTACTTGAAATTTATGTTAAAATATACTTTAGTTAGATAATATGATATTAATGTGATATTACTTGTTACAAAAATTTATATGCACATTAGGAAAAAAAATCCTTTAGAAATTATCTTTCAAAATAAAATATGTATTACGTATCATCCAGTTCATTCGAACTCGATGATACTAATTGTTAAAATTAGATAATTTTAGGTAATAAAATAAATATTTTATAGTATTATGGAAACAATCATCCTACAATGACTTTTCTATAATTGAAACGCAATTTGACTGATTAAATGTATGTTTTGATACAATCAAAATTATATATTATAACAAATAGTATAATTTTGTATATCCATTAATATTAGTTAATTTAATATAACTTATATAATAAAACTATAATAATTAAATACAAGTATAAATATGTCTATATTTCATAATATATGAATAAGATACCTTACACATATATATATCTATATATGTATGTGTGTGTATCTATATTAGATAAGTTATAATCAAATAAGGGTATTGAGATTATAATATACTTTAAGTATATAAGATAACTGAGCATATATATGTATAAATGTAACTTTATTAAAATAACTATTTAAATAGTATTTCAGCTAAGTTATATAATAATATGTAGAGCTACATAAACCTTAACATTTTCGTAAACCTTATGAAAACTGACTCTGGGTTTTAGTATATATATACTTTCTAAGTGAGTAGAACCTTAAAGGTTAAAACCTACCGAAGTGAGCATCTATACAAGTAAGTTGGGACTATGACTTTACCATTGGTTAGGATACTATATCAAAGCATTTGGAGGCTTAAGAGTGCTTTTGTTTATAGTTATAAATTAGCTATTTGTGTACATGCTATGTATCTGATTGATATTCTATTTTGTAACAAGAGTTGAACTCCTTGGCATGTTATTCTACATGATTTCATATTATTAGTTTGTTTGATCTTGTTTGGCCACCCTTGAATGAAACTAATAGAAATTTGGCCGTTAACTTAATTCGGTATGCATAACAACTCATTTGGGGAATGACTAGGCGTGTCAAATCAAATATTGTCCCCATTGAATGAGGATAGCTGAAATCGTCATTTTCCCACTCTTAGTCGAACTAAGTGATATGAGAGAAGCATGTGGCAATTAGGTGCTATAGTTCAAAAGTAGTCTCAAGAGGAGAGTGTTCTCCATTGTATAAGCTTGGGTTTGATCTGATTTAGGTCACAGTAAAACTCCTCAATTCGGGTTGGAGCTCATGTAATTTCTCTAATCTCACAATACATTAGATAACATTGTATGATGCTACATATGATTGATTACGTTATATTTCATTATGAATAATAACCTTGTTTGTGCTTGCATGGTATTCTTTTGTCTTCATCTCACTTATTAAGCTAGTTATGCTCACATGCTTATAGATTTTGCTGCAAGTATTGGTTAGAAGTAGAGATGTAGTGTTACATCTAACCATAGGTCAGTTAGCAAGGGGTTGGAGTGAGGAAAAGTAGGAAGACTACAAAAACCTAATCACTTTTGGTGTTATGTTGTGAGAAAACTAAATGGTTTCCCTAAGCAACCACTAATTTCCTAATAAAGTCTATACATTAGTGTCATAACCTATGAACTTTTGAAACTTTTCTTTGTAAAATGTAAGCTTTTGATATAAATATAATTATGTAAATATCAATTAAGTACCCGTATGTACTATAGGTCTTCTTGTGATTATTATAAAGGAAATACCTCAAGTTCTGCTTATAATAGGTACCTTACTAGACTCTTTAGGTTGGTTGAGTCATGTTTGTCTTACGTAAGCTACATCTAAATAGCCAATGTGGGGTTCACTTCTACCTTAGATTAGTTTATATGGCAAGACTATTAGGACTTCATTCATTCAAGGCGTGATATACGAATACCATTATTGTTGATATTGACGTTTGGATGCTTACCACTTGTCATTTCCTCTCACTCTCAATAGAGCTAAATTGGGTTACTACGCTTCTCGGACCCTTTCCATTATGATGGGTTCAATGACCAAATTTGACAACTCCACATTTTCTTCAGGCCAAGTGAACTCTATATTCAATCCCTTAAATTCCTTGATCAATTCGCTTTGCTCGATGAGGAGTAAGGCAACTTCTATATGATTCTTGTAACTCAAAGCATCTGCTGCTGCATTCACTCGACATGGATAGTAATTGATTCCACGATCATAATCCTTAATGAAATCTCCTTTGCCTCAAGTTCAATTCTTTTTTAGTGAAGAGATATTTGAGGCTCTTATGGTTAGTGTAAATTTCACATCTTTGCCTATACAAATAGTGCCTTCGAATTTTCAAGGCAAAGACTAGTATGGCCAATTTTAGATTGTGAGTGGGATAATTTTACTTGTGAGGTTTCAATTGTTTGGACACATATGCTATAACTCTTCTACCTCGCATCAATATAGAGCTAAGTCCATTTCTAGAAGCATCAATATACATAATGAAGGGCTCTTCCATGTTAGGCAAAACAAAAATTGGTGCAAACACTAACCTATGCTTAACCTCTTGGAAACTCTATTTTCTCTTGTCCATCCACTCATTACATGCTTCTAAGTTAATTGAGCAAGGGGTCTTTCTATAGTGGAGAAATCCTTGACAAACTTTCTATAGTACCTTACAAGACTTAAGAAACTATGAACCTCGGAAACTGTTTTCGATCTCTTCCGTTCAACCATGACCTCTATTTTTTTAGATCTACTATGATCCCATCATCAAATATAACATGCTTAAAGAAGGAAATCTCTTCTAACTAAAAGTCTCATTTGGATAGCTTGGCATAAAGATGAGGTTCCCTCAATGTCTGCAACACTAGCCTTATGTGTTCATCATGTTGTTCAAATGAAGCCGAGTAAACTAAGATGTCATTAATAAAGATGATAACATACTTATCTAATAAGGTGCAGAATACACAGTTCGTTAAGCCTACAAATGTAGCTGGTGCATTTGTCAACCTAAATGGCATCACCAAAAATTCATAATGATTATGCCGTGTTTTGAAAGCTACCTTAGGAACGTCTTCAAGCTTAATCTTGAGCTGATGGTATCCACGTCTCAAATCAATTCAAGAAAAGACTTTGGCTCCTCTCAAATAATCAAACAAGTCATCTATCCAAGGTAGTAGATACTTATTTTTTATTTTCACTTTATTCAAGTCCTGATAATCTATAAATGATCTCATCTAACCATCTTTCTTCTTAACAAATAACATTAGTGCTCCCTATGTAGATATGCTTAGCCTAATGAATCCTGGATCTAATAGTTGTTGCAAATATTTCTTTAACTCTATGAGCTCTACTAAAGTAATCCTGTATGGTGCCTTTAAGATAGGCTTTGTACCTAGCAACAGGTCGATGATAAAACCAATTTGCCTCTTAGGTGGCAAACCCGAAAGCTCATCAAGGAAAACATATGGAAACTCATCTACCATGGGAATTTCCTTAATTCATGGTTTTTCTTTTTTCTTTTTTGTCTTAGCTGTATTCAACCCTACTTCTACCCACTTTTAGAGACTTTTATTTAAGACTATTTCGAGTGAGTACATTTCCTTTGACTTGATCTGGCCTTAGTACCTTCTAATGTATCAAATTCCACTTCCTTGCTTTGATAATTCACCTTAGCATTTATAACTAACATCTAACTCAGGCCTAATATGGCCTCGTACTTGTTCATCTCAAGTATTATCATATCAACTTAGGAATCATTATCTTAAATCCTTAAATGGCAATTCCTTACCACTTCTCGAGTCACTACTATGCTTCTTGTAGGTGTCTTGACCCCTATACTGGACTCTGTAATCATCACTTGTAATCTAGCTTTCTAAACAATCTTGGGCATGATAAAAGAGTGAGTATCTTCCTTATCAAACAAGTTGTATACAGGCAGATTGGAAACATGGATATTCCCTAAACCAATTCACAATTTTCATCTTTTAACTTTTTAGGTAAAAGATATCTTTTAGTTCATTAATAACTTTTTCATGGTCTCTTATACCATATCAAGGGTTACAAATCTATAAAGGAACAATTAGAAAGGGAAAATTTAAATCTATAAAGGAGCAACTAGAAAGTGCAAATTTAAATCTATAAAGGAGCAACTAGAAAGTACAAAATTTATATGCTTGCAACAAGTCCAACATCAACAACATCTCCCTCCTTAAACTCTACAACATCACCATCTTCTACATAATCCCATTTACCCTCCAAGTTATAAACTTTAGCATGTGCGGGAGCACCTATTCTAGCTTGTGCTAGTCCTAGCTTACCTATCTATCTTTAGGCCATTAGATGACTTAGAAGTGCCATGGGGTGAGTTGGCTGGATGCCTTGTGTAGTCATCTTATGTAGATAATTAGGGGTGATGTATCCCATCTACTTACACATGAAACATGTCATACTAGCTCTCTTGGGATACTCAACTATGTAGTGATTACCATCTTTATAGAGGAAACACTTATGCTAAAGTTGAGGGCATTCTCTAGGGTAATGTGCCCCCTTACATGTCCTACATCTTTCTTACTTGAAATTAGAGCAACTAGCCTAAGCTGCCAACCATAAAGGTGTCAATGGTTAATAGTCGTCGCTAACCCCATGTACAACTAGTCTCCACTTATTGAACATTGGTTTCATTGGTTAATAGTCGTCGCTAACCAAAAATGCTATCTTTAGTGGTTGTCTAGAATGTCTTGCTAACCAGGACTTGTGCTTAAGTACATGAATGAGCTTGGTGTTGGTGTAGATTTGGCGATGGAGTTCCATGAGTCTACCCTTCCACCAAGATAGCATCATCCTCATACTATAAGGCTCCTCGATCAAAGCAAAGTCCTCATACAGCAGTTAGAGGCAACAATGATAGTTCAAGAGAGTCTCTCTTTCCTCCATATGAAACTCGGCCACTACTCTATAAGAGTCTCGAAATTACACTAGAACATAGAAATTTCTTAATTTTAGGTTTCGTTATCATTTTGAATAACAAGTTTCACTTTATGTTTCATAACCTAGTTCTACCCCTCTCAACCTCATTAGGTTAACTCCTTATTATGTCTATAGTCAGTTTTTATTCTTTTTTAATGTAACGCTCTAATACCACCTTAATAATATCACAACTGGAGGGATAGCTAAGTCATGATAATACCACCATGTGCTATGAGAAGATTCGAGGCTAGCACCATTATTGATCAGGAACTTTCGTCATACTACACATGGAGTCATCATAACTCTAAGCATCCATTAGAAAGACTAACGTAAAATAATATCAAAGCAATTAAATTAAGGTTCATCACATAATACTAAATATCATAAAGTGTGGGGTAAACAATTTTTCCTTAATTAAGTCTTACAAACCATAATAAAATACTAGTAGTCTAAGCTACTACAAAACCCTTAAGAAAAATATAAGATAATACTAAAAAATTTAAACAATTCACAAATGTCCATTGATGCTTTCATTTTCCATTTGACCATCCTAAAGCTTCTAGTACTAACATGGAGCATTCTTCGACTCGGCTCTAGTCATAAGTCGTGTTATAACAATAAACTATAAGGAGATAAGCAATAATAGCTTAGTGAGTAACCTTCTTATCCTACCAACAGATAAATATCAAGCAAGTTATTTCAATGCGTATATGCAATGTAGGCAAACATATGAAATGCACACATTATATGTAGCTTGCCACTGACTATATAAAGTATGGTTTTATGCTTATTATTGCCCAAGTTGAGAAGTATTTAAGCATGTTAGGACCTAGGTGTCAAGCCCTATTTTAGTTTTCCTTAATTTAATATATATTAAGTCTAGCCTGTTAAATATAAATTACTTGACATATAAAATTAAGGAAAAACATTTTTCTTTTAAAAAATATTTTTAAAAAATCAAAGTCGCCAACCAGTTAAATTGGTAAGAAGTCAAATTAAGGTTTCTAGGTGGGAAAATCTTAATTTAATCATTAGTTTACAAATATTCTAAAAAAATAATTTTTAAAAAATTAAACCAAAAAATCTAAGTTGGAGGGCTAACCTATTAAAATTAAGTCACCATGTAAAAATAACAAAAAATAATGGGCTTTTACTTTTTTTTTTTTAATTTTTCTAAGAATACCAAAATCTATGAGGAGATGCAAAAATGTAATTAAAATGAATTTTTTATGATTTTTTATTACGAATTTAAAAAAAAAAATATTTCAATTTTTATGGTTACCCCGTAGGTGCTCACATACCTACTAATCGGGATCAAATCGATGTATTTCTGTTTTTTTTTTTATAAAAGATTTAGTGAGTTGATTTTGTTTAAAAGAAATCGAGCTAGATTTACGTTAATTATTAATTTATTATTTAAAAAAAAACCTAAAGAAGATCTAATTTCATGAATCTATTTTGAGAAAAAAAAAAACCTAACTAAATCTTTTGAAAAAAAACTCTAGTTAAGATTTTTATTTTAAAAAAAAAGTACTACGTATCAAAATTAATTTTTCTAAAACCTATATGCAAGATTTATTTAGATCTATCAAGACTTAGAGAAGATATGTAACTTTTTTTAAAAAATGCAATTTTAATGAAAAAAAGAAGCAATATGCAATTCATCTAAAAAAATCAAATTTACACAATTTATCTAAAAAAAAAATTATCTAATTAAAATGTATGATATATGATTTAAGTTAAAATTCTTAAATAATTTGCACTAAAAAAAAAAACAAGTTAGTAAAATAAAGTTATTAATTAGAAACAAAATAAATAAATGACTAAAACAATTTACCCAATTACTTAAGCAGGTTGGAACATGTATGTGAGTGTTGAACTTAAGCTAATCGAGTGTAAACTTGGACTAGACTACATAGACTCGAACTGGACTGTTCTGTTTATGTCATACAGTGAGCACACTATTGGATTGTACTATTCATGCCGTGTTGGATGTGGTGGATTGTCGACTATTTGATTGTGTGTAAGTGAGTGGTCATAAGTCGTGTGTGGGGGCTGTGTGTATAATTGAGCATGAGTAGGGTCTGTTGTGTACAAGCGTAAGTGGGGTTTGGGGATGTGTGTAACATGTACGATGTGTAAAGTAGGTGAGTGAAGGAGATTATGTATAGTGGCGTGAATAGATGTGTTAATGTGTAGGACATGAGTGAATGGTCTGGTTTGTGGCTTGTGTCTTTGTAAAAAAAAAAAACTCTAAAAATTTTAAAACTCTAAAAATTTTACAACTAAAAACCACTATTTATAAACCATAAACTTGAATTTTTCAAATATTTTTGTTGTGAAGATTCAATCTTAACAAATATAATATTCTTAAGATATGATAATACTCGATTTAGATTTATTAAATTCATTCAAGATTTAATCCAATCCATTTTCAAGATCAAGTTTCTAGAAACCCAATATTTATTTAGACTTTCTTTATTAGGTTGGACTTTGTCCATCTTATTAACCACAACCCATAGTCTACTTAATAAATCCTGAGTCTCTTTTAGTTTAATTTAAATATTCAAAATTAAACTAAGGTCTATATTCATGAGTTCAAATATGATTGGACTTTTCTTAAATAGCATTGTTTTAATAAAGCCCAAAAGACTCTAAATTTACTAAATTGTATGTATATATTTTATTGTAATCTAACCTAATCCTAAATGACTAAATGACTTGTTTCGGACACTTTTGACACTTTGTACTTTTAAATTTTCTTTTTTTTTTGCAAAAATGGTAATTTTTAAACCTCACCTAATAAAAGAAGAATCCTAAAGAGTAACAAAGATGGGATGTCTACAGCTGTTCCTTTTTATAGTGAAGTTTGTAAAAACTTTACTACAAAGACAAAAAGACATACTCATTTTTACTGAGTCCTAACTTCAATTGGTAAGGTAAGGACTTTGAACATCAAACAAATAGGTTCATGATTTGAAAGATTAGGTATCATCAAGAGGATATATCTCTTTAAGAATCAGTCGCTTGAAAAGATAGATCTTTCAAAGGCAAGATAAAATGAAACTTTCTTAGAGATAAAATAAGACAATGCTCTTATGAGTTGACGATCTTTTAAATGACTGGACCATGCTCCATTAAGCAAGCTGTCTAACTAAGGATAGGATGATGCTCCACTATGCAAGCAATCCTAGAAAGAACTAGATGGTTCTCTTAGAAGCAAGCGATCTAGAAAATGATTGGATTAAATAGGATAGCACTCCTTTAAGTAAGAAATCCTAGAAACGACTAAATATAGTTGCACTGAGCAAGCGACCCATCTAAGAATAGGATAGCATTTTAATGAGCAAGCGATTCAATAAAAGACAGGATTGGATGACGCTCTATTGAGCAAGTGATCTTAAAAAATATTAGATAGGATAACTCTCTTTTGAGCAAGTGATCTTAAACAGAATAGGACTATACTTCCTTGAGTAAGCGATCCTAAAAAAGATTGGATGACGCTCCACTAAGTAAGTGATCTAAGAAGGAATAGGACAATACTCCTTTGAGCATGCAATCCTGGAAAGGATTGGATGGTGCTCCACTAAGTAAGCAACCCAACTAGGAATAGGACAACACTCTTTTGAGTAAGTGATCTTAGAAAAGATTAGATAACGCTCCAATAAGAAAGCGATCTTAGATTACTTTATGAAATGGACAACACACCAAAGGGTAAGCAATCTAAGAATTTCAAGGACTCTCATGAGTTTTGACAAATTGATCTAAGACTTGAGTTTGAGGGATTTTTATGATTCTTTGAAAATTTTAACTTCTTTCTTTTTCAAGAATTCTCTCTTGATAATTTTTGAAAAAGGTTTTATTTCTCTTTTGAAAATTTTTTCTTTAAAAAAAAAAAACACTCTTTGATGGAAAATTGAGTTGCTAACAAGTAAGAAAGTTTGAAGACTTTAAAGATCACAAATAAAGGATTGGCTTACCCCTTGCCCATTGATTACTCATTCTTTCAGTCTTGTTTCTTGGAGCATAATTCATGATTCCTAAACTTTTTAGAAGTATTGATTTCAAACTTGGGGTTAAGACCATTCATGTTTTCAAGAAAGCATACAACCTTTCTCTAATTTTCCACTAAGGAGATAGATACCATTACTTGAAATGTTTAGTCAAATAGGACTTCCTTGCACTCTAATAGCTATATTTTCACTCTTGACATTAATTCCAAAAGCAATAGCCTATCTTGTAAGTAGTATATTCTGGTCAATTAATTAGGTCTTTTTTGTATTTACAATGTAAGGCTTTTGGTCAATGGTTTAAGCAAACGAATATTAATGTACTTGGCCAATTTTGAGGAAATCATATACAATCCATCCCGGGTTTATAAGCCAATAACCTAGAAAAAACTAAACATGGGCTTACCATAGTTTCATGAGCAAATTTTGCTTAAGATAAGTCTATTTCTTTAGTCAAAAGAGTTTCATTAAGGGTAGTATAGTGGGTGGGATCATAAAATGAGGGATAGGCTTTTTGGCTTAGGTATTTAATGTGTTTAGCTCTTGAATATCCTTTATAAGTTCTGACTGTAAGTCTTATTAGCAATTTAGCTCATCTTTGAAGGTGATTACCTTGCTTTTTTCTTCTTCTTTTTTTCCTTTTCTTTTTTATGTTCTTTTTTTTTTTTTGTCTAAGTGGTCACCTTCCATTATTAAGTTTTCACTTGATGGGATTCAAAGCCCTAAAACCATGGGTTCAAAGAGTATAAGCTTAGGAAAAGTATATATGGCTTTAGAGTGTTTCAGAAAAATGGGCCTAAGGTATTTAAATAAGTATATAGGTGATAGGAATCAACCCCTTAGACCAATCACAAGAAGTCGAGCTAGAGGACTTTAAGGGCTCACACTAAAAATACTAGCTCTATGCCATAGCTATGATTAGGACTCCTATCTCAATTCAACCTCTAGTTGACCTATCTATCAGATCCTTACATATGTCTAACATACTTCTACCTAGCTACAAAGTCTTGACCCTAAAGGTAATCTAGGAAAGACTAGCCGAGCTGAGTTCTCCATCTAACTACTGGTGCCTAACTCTAATTTAGCTAACTTTCTAATTAGACTGATTGGCTCCTAACCTGATCTAGATTAAATTATCCCCTGATTACCAGCACTTCTTGTTTTTACCTATGTTGTATTATACTCCTGACGTACAGCCATCAAACTATACGTATCTTCTAATACAATATTCTAAAATGATTCTTTCTTTTCCGTATTATATATTCTTTGTCCTTTTTACCCCTTTTTAGTATGTTTCATGTAACGTAATTGTAAAATACCCTTTTATCTTTTCATACATGTAAAATAATCCTAGTGGGTAAGTATATAAACCCCTACTTTCCTTATACGCCGACATTCGGCTTTTAATACAAAATTACTCACTTTAAGCAACCTTAGTGTTCTCGTTATCATTCAACTCTTATCTATTCCCTTTAGCAAGGAGTAGTGGTGAGTAACCCTTCAATTTGAACCGGTGTATCTTATTCGGTAGATTATAGGTTGAGTAGGATCAAGTGGTGAGTCATATCCATTTGGTAGCTACCTGGACTTCGCTAGTTTCTTGTCTATTTCCTTTTTGATTCATTTGTTGTAGTGTTTCTTCGTATGTCTGACCCCGGAGATGCATCAACTTTTTTGGTATCAGAGCATGGTTTCACGAGGGAGTGTATAAAGCTATAGTGAAGTTTTGGCTCGTTTTACTATTAGTGGCTGCTGTATTCATTCCGTAGCTATTGCAATGTGCTTGTGTGTTCATAAGTATGGTTTCCCTGATACTCTATTTTACTCTGTTTTCCATTGTCACAATACAGCAAGTTTGTCTCTATTATGTTTGAGTAACTCTGGGTACTAAAGTTGTTAATAGTTTGTTAATCTATTCGAAAAACTATTATATTATGTCATATTTAAGTGTTTAGGGAGTTATTAGTGACTAAGGCAATAGTGCTCAACCTAGTCATAGTCATAATGATAGTAACACCCTAGGGTCCTTTGATGACAAACTTGATAAACTCATAAACCTTGTTAAGAGTCTAGTCACTGTAATGCAAGTTAATAGGCAACAATCCTAAGGTGTATAGCAACAAAACCCACAGGATGGCACCCTTGAGAGACACTGTAGCTAAGTCAATCGAACCAATCATCCAGTTTAACCTCCTCAAGCTAAAGGAGCTATTGACAAAGACTAGAGTTAGAGGAGATTGCGAAGGATGATGAGGAGTTGGATGTTGAAGGGTTTGGTGAAAAAGAGAAAGTTAATTATTACCAAACACAAGGATGAGGACACCGAGTCCCTTAAGGGTTAGAAAATGTCAAGGTATAAATTCTGCCCTTCAATAGGAATGGAGATGTCGATGAATACTTAGAGTGGGAAGAAAAGGTTGACAAGGTCTTTGACTATTATAGGTATACGGATATTGTCAAGGTTCGACTTGCTGCATTGGAATTTACTAAATATGCAATAATGTAGTGGAAAAATCTAAATGTAGCATGAGCAAGGGATGGAAGATGAGGTGTCAGAACTTGGGACGAGATGAAAAGGTTGTTGAGGGGTAGATTTGTACCTGAAACGTACCTATAAGATACATTTGCCAAGTTATAGGAGATTCGCTAAGGAAGCCGATCTATTGATGACTATGTTAGAGAATTCTAGATGCTTATGATCAGAGTTGACATGGAAGAACCAGAGGCCTGCATAGTATCAAGGGTCACTTTTGGGCTCAAGTACGAGATTTGTAATATCATGGAAGTATAAAGATTTTACACGTTAGACGTGGCGAACAAGATCGTGTAGAGAGTTAAGAAATAAAGGAGAAATGTTCCGAGCTGACTTAGGCCGACATTCTCTCGAGCCCCAATACTATGCCAACCTATTCAAGTCGAGCTAAGGAAGCCATGTTGACCAAGGAAGCTATATTAAGCTAAGGATAGGAGTGAGAGACCTGATGATAGCCAAAATAACCATTAGGGCCGAACCAATTAATCACGCTGATCTAAGGCTAAGCCAACCTCGAGAACATATGAAAAGGGACAAACCTCTGAATGAAAGATTAGTGAGGTGAAATGCTTCAAGTACTTAGGCTTCGGACACATGGCTGTTGAGTGACCGAACTAACGCGTTATGGTGCTCAAAGGAGATGTAGTGGATAGCACCGACAAGAGTAAGCCTAAGGAAGAAGATGTTGGGAAGCTCGAGGTTGCAGAGGAGGAGGAGGCCTGTATCTATGTCGACTAGGGAGAAGTGATGACCTTAGTCCTAAGACGAGTCCTGAGTATCTTGCTAAACTTTGAGGAGGACTAGAAGGAAAATCTATTCCATACCAACTGTACCATCATAGGCCAATTGTGCATGATCATAGTAGATGGAGGAAGTTGTACAAATGTTGTTACATAATCCCTTGTACAGAGGTTAGGTTTATCAACCACAAAGCATCCCCGACCTTACAAGCTACATTGACTTCATGATAAGGGTGCTTTGCATGTAACTAAACAAGTGACTGTATAGTTCATTGTTGGAAATGTATACAGGGATGAAGTAGTGTATAATGTCATCTTCATGAGAGCTTCACACTTGCTGCTTGGACGACCTTAGTTGTTCGACTGACGTGTTATGCACAACGGGTATAAGAATACCTATGCCTTTGTTAAGGATGAAAGGAGGATAGTATTGTAACCCTTAACCCCGTCCCAAGTAAATGAAACCATAATAAGCTCACTTGAGTTAGTAAGAAAAAGGCCCTAGTGATGAGCCATAGGAAGCTCTAACCTGTTGAAGAGGTTAATGAACCGATGTTCTTGTAGGTTAGATGATTGATGGAGATGAGAGAATTACAAGAAGTCCTGAAAGAAATTTGATGCTTGCTAAATGAGTTTTCTGACCTATTTTTGGAAGAACTACCTAGAGGACTGCTACTAGTCCGAGGCATAGAGCACTGTATTGATCTACTACCGGGCGCCGCCTTACCTAACTAACCTACATATAAGATGAACCCTGAGTAGGCTACCGAGTTAAAAAGTTAGGTGGACAAACTCATTGAGTGAAGATATGTGAAGGAGAGCATAAGCCCTTGTACTGTACTAGCACTGCTCATTATGAAGAAAGATGGTTTATGGCATATGTATATTGACAACCGAGTGATCAATTGAATTACTATCAAGTACAGATATCCAATATTAAGGCTCGATGACATGTTAGATGAGCTTCATGGTGTAAAGATATTTTCAAAGATAGATCTACGAAGTGGTTACCACTAAATTTGTATGAAGCTAAGTGATGAATGGAAGACTACCATTAAAACTCGGCATGGACTCTACAAATGGTTGGTTATGCTATTCAAACTAACTAATGCGCCGAGCACATTCATGAGGTTAATGAACCATATGATGTGCTCTCTTCTTGGAAGATGTGTAGTATTATACTTTGATGACATATTGGTGTATAGTATCGACCTGAACAACCATATTCATCATCTTGCAAAGTATTTGGCATTCTACGAGTTGAGAACTTGTATGGGAATGTAAAGAAATGCATGTTCTGCTAGAAAGAGATGATGTTCCTAGGGTTTGTAGTGTTAGGGGAAGGAATTTGAGCAGATGAGGAGAAGATCTAAGTTATTCTGGAATGGTTGGCACTAAAGAATGTCATTGAAGTCCGAAGTTTCCATGCCCTAGCTTCTTTTTATAGGCGATTTATTAAGGATTTTAGCACAATAGCCACCCTATTGATTGAGCTGACAAAGAAGAATGAAGGGTTCAGGTGGAATGATCGAGCTGAGTGAAGCTTTAGGGAGATTAAGGAGAAGCTCACCTCAGCACCTGTCCTTTCACTACCAGATTTTGATAAGCCCTTCGAATTGGAGCACGACGCATCAGGAGTTGGAAATAGTGCTATCCTAATGCAATAACGACGTCCCATCACTTACCAAAGTGAGAAATTGAGTGGCCTAATCCTAAACTATTCTATGCTCGAAAAGGAGTTGTACTCCCCTTTTTGAGCCCTTATCGTTTAACAACACTACCTACTGCCATGAGAGTTTGTTAGTTACAATGACCATGAATCATTAAAGCATCTTGGGAGTCAGAATAAGCTTTTGAAGAGACAAGCTAAGTGGTTAGAGTTCATGGAAGGTTTCTCATATGACATTCGACACAAGAAGGGAAGCGCAAATGTGGTCGCTGATGCTTTATCAGGACAGTAAACCTTGTTGATCACTTGGCAAAGAAAACTATTGGGATTCTCACTTATCACTGAGCAGTATGCTAATGTCCCTCACTTCAATTCCATTGTTGAATAGTGTCATAAAGGACTAGTTATAGGAGGATATTATCTTAAGGATGGCTATCCATTCAAGGACTGCAAAATATGTATTCCAAACTACTCCACACATGAACTGTTGGTCTAGGAAGCTTACAGTAGTAGACTTTCAAGCCACTTTAGGGAGGTCAAGATAGCCAATCTATTGAAAGAGAATTTTTACTAGCAACGACCGACTACCTTATGGACATCCTCTCTTCCCCTTAGCACACTTACATACTTCACAACAACCGACTACCTTATGGACATCCTTGGCCAACTAAGGGGAAGAGAGAACCCCATGGAGAGTACATGCCTCTACCAATGCCTACCTTATCATGGGCCAACCTCAGCATAGACTTTGTCCTAGGGTTACCTCAGACATCAAGAGAGAACGATTCTATATTTGTTATAGTGGACCATTTCAGCAAGATGGTACACTTCATTCCATGCCATCAGACTAACGATGCTTTATATATTACTGATTTGTTTTTGTAGGAGATTGTCCGACTACATAGAGTACTGAAGACTATTGTCTCAGATTAGGACACAAAATTTTTAAGCTATTTTTGGAAGACTCTTTGGAGAAAACTTAAGACTAAACTAGTGTTTAGCTCCAGTAACCACCCTCAAACTGATGGCCAGACTGAAGTAGTGAGCAAGACACTAGGCAATCTACTCAGAGTTGTTATAAGGAAGAACTTGAGGGAATGGGATCTATGCCTACCAGTTATGGAGTATGCATACAACCAAACTATCTACAACACTATAAGGAAGACCCCATTCGAGGTCTTCTATGGTCTTAACCCAACCATTCCCCTAGACATGATTAGCACCCCAACAGCTACTAAAGAGAGTCAATCCAGAGTTAATCAAGCTCAAGAATTACATGAATTATACTAGTCCGTAACAAAGAAGATCTCCAAATTCAATTAGAAACAGCAAGAGATTGGTAGCTAAGGTTGCCAAACTATTTCTTTCTAACTAAGAGACTTAGTATGGATTTACCTTAACCAAGAGCGATTCCCGTACTTAAGAAAAAGCAAACTATCTTCTCAAGCTGATTGCCCATTCAAGGTCTTGATGACTATGGTGTCTCTTCTACCTTTAATGTGTCTGGTCTGATTCCCCATCAACCAACAAAAGAAGACCCTGCGAGCGCTTGAGAAGAACAAGCAAAAATTGCTTCAAATTTGAGGATAAATCTTTTTGAGCCCTAGGCAAATTATAGGAATCAATCCCCTCAACCAATCACAAGAGCCGAGCTATAGGACTTCAAGGGCTTGCACGAAAAAAACTAGCTCTAAGCCATAGTCGAGATGAGGACTCCTATCCCAATCTAACCTTCAGCCGACCTGTCTAGCAGATCCTCACATGTATCCAGGATGCTCTTACCCAACTGTAAAGTCCTAACATAGAAGGTAACCTAGGAAAGGCTAGCTGAGCTCTCCAATCGAGCACTGGTGCCTAACTCTAATTTAGCTGACTTCCTAACCAAATTGATTGGCTCCCGACCTAGTCCAGATCAAGTTGGCCCCTGATTACCAACACTTCTTATTTCTACCTATGTTGTATCATACTCCTAACATACAGCCATCAAGCGACACGTGTCTTTTGATACAATGTTCTAGAATGATTATTTCTTTTCCATACTGGACATTCTTTGTCCTTTGTACCCCTTTTTAGTATGATTTATGTAACATAATTGTAAAATACCCTTTTGTCTTTTCATACTTGTAAAATAACCTTAGTGGGCAAGTATATAAAACTCCACTTTCCTTATACGCAAACATTCAGCTTTTAATACAAAATTACTCACTTTGAGTAACTTTGGTGTTTTCGTTATCATTCAACTCTTATTTATTCCCTTTAGCAAGTAGTAGTGGTGTGAAACTCTTCAATTCAGACCAATGTGACATATCCGGCGGATTGTAGGCCGAGTAGGATCAAGTGGTGAGTTATATCCATTTGATAACTACTCGGACTTTGCTTGTTTCTTTTCTATTTCCTTTTTGGTTCGTTAGTTATGGTGTTTCTCTATGTGTCTAACCCCAAAGATGCATCAATAGGCTTAAGTGAGGTGTATATGGTTTGAAACTCTTCTTCTTCTTAAAGAAATTGAATTATCTATGGCAATATTTGTTCATGAATTGACAAAACTAAGGCAAGTGCAAGTTAGTCTACTCCTTTTCTCTAGATTAATGACCCTAACCTCTTGATTGCCCTAGTATAGGATAGTTCTTGGCAAGGTTAATTTCAAAAGAAATCCCTAAAAGGCTCAAAAGGTTTTGCAAGGAATAATTGTGTTTAGGGTAGTAAAATGACTGCCTAACATCATTTTGACATGTATACCAAGTTCAAAACAAACCTCCTTTAAGGAATGAGCCTAATACTCTCCTTGAATTGCTCAATTCTCATGTGTGTTTAGGGTTGGTGGTTAGGATATGAGGTGCCTCTTTTCATCCGAAACCTTTCAAGTAATGTGATATCATTCGCTTAGGTAGAAAGCTTTAAGTTTTGAGTTCACATTTTATCCATTTTCACTCATTCAAATACCACTATTTAAATTGAGGTAGCTTCATACCATACAAAGATAAGGATACACATGAAAACCACTTTATTTAATAGCTCGTATCAATTACAAACTAAGATTATTTTGAAAGGAAAATGTAAGGACTAAAACTCTTTTCTACTTCTTGCCCCCATTTCTATCACTCCTTTAAACTTAGCTCATTCAGTTGAATTAATCTTCTAGAGATATACTCAATTGCTTCAAATGGTGAGCTACCTAATGAGATTATAATAGTAAGCTTTCAATATTTTATGTTAGAGGCTATTTGTTTGATGCTTGTTCATGACTTGGGGAAGTAATACCACTGCCAATTGACCTATTATCCTCTAGAAAGCTCGGTTGGATAATTTTTGCCTCAATCAAATCTTGCACCTTATGCTTTAATTTCGAACAGTTTTCTATGGTATGCCCTACCTAACCCATATGATATTCGTACCATTTACTAGAGTTATAATCCATTGGCTTGTAATTCTTTATTAGGTTTTCACATGCTAGCAACCTTATCTCTCTCAATTGGTTGAACACTTTGGTCATTGGAATTTTGAACTATGTAAGTAGCCTCCTCTTGCTGTGGATAGGCTTATCTTGATACTTGGCTTTCCCATTTGGCACACCCATTCCTGACTCCTCTTTCTTTGAATCATCCTCATGCTTGGGCTGTGATGTCTTATCTATACAGGGATCCAATTTTTCAAATTGCTTAAGCACATAACCCATTGCCATTTCTATGCTTATGAGTCTTTCTTCTAATATCACAAACTTTTCCTTTAAGGCTACAATCTTGTTTTTTAGATCTTAGCAATGACATACCCCATGGGCTTGACCATTTAAATCTATCTCTAGTAACCTTTCCAACCTTTATATCACATTGATAGTAGGCTCATGAACTTGTAACACTTTAGACCTGTCTACTTGAGATGATGTGTTAATAGGTACCTAGGCTCTAGTATAGATCATGGTCTTAATTTACTTCATGTACTTATTCAGAATCCTTTCTATTGTGGCTATTCTTTGCTCAAGAGCTTTAAACATCTTGATTTTGAAAATGAGTTATTATGGGCTTCAAGTTAAGCTAAACCATCCAAAAAGCAATCTTTCAAGTCCTACAAGAATCCCTTTTTATTAGCAACACTACATCCCCTCTCTTAAAAAAAAAAAAAAAGAGTCAAGTTTTTAGTTTTGAAAACCTTTTTTTTTTTCTTCAAAATCTTTTATTGAAAAATCAATACTTATTTTATGTTACGGACAACCTAATATTGTCATTGACAAATCTAAAATTATTATATAAACAAAAGGTTAAAAAAAAATGGAAACATTAGGACTGATAACTAAGGACATAAGATGATGATTATATTATAAGGAGAAACTTATTAAAAGATGACATAAGGGTAACGACTTATGGAGAAAGCTCTATTAGGACCATGGCAACTTAATAGATAAACCCAAAAAATGAAAACTTAGACATTTGCAAGATTGTTAACTTTGAGGTAGGAAATAATTTACAACGAGAATCTGATAGTTAAATTTTTTTTTATTTTTTTATTTTGTTAGTTCCTAACAGTCTATTATATGTAGGGCATTGTAGTAGAAATCAACCAAGTAAATAAAATTACAATGAAACTAGTTTTTTTTTTTTTATCATAAAATATCTTTTTGAAATCTCTTTTTTAGAAAAGCTGGAAAGCTTTAAAAAATGATAGTTCCATAATAATTTTTATCATAGTAAATTTCCATAATTACATGCCAAAAAAAATTTTTAAAAGTTGAAATTGAAGTTTTTTTTTTTCTTTTTAATGTTAGCACATTGTGGTGCAGGAAGAATATTAATGATTTTGTGCTTTCTATGTTAAATCTTATGTTATACAACCTATTACTCATGAAATAAAACAAAAATTATAAGACTCATATATATTATATAAGATAGTATATAAAGATAAATATGAAAATTAAAAATATAAAATAAATGCAATGCAATATGTTACACATACATGCAATGTAATGGGATTGGTAATTAATAAACTATAGGAATAGAATTATGAACTCGTGGTTGAGAATACATTTATATATAAGTGAATCAAAATATTTTTTTTTAAAAAAAATGAGGCTCATAAATACTTATATATAAGGGTATTGATTCTTTTAATTTTCTTTTTTTTTTTTTCAAAAAGAAAACCCAACTAACCGCGGATTATTAAAATTTTCCCATAATTTAAAAATGACTAACCTCTTTTTTTTTTTTTTTGAAAAAAAAAAATGACACAAGAGAGAGAGAGGTCTATAGGTCTCAAGCTCTATAACCTTAGGCATTTTCAGAGGAAAAACTTAGTAGGCTCCACCGAAGCATGAGTGGCTTACCTATCGCTACAAGGTATAGGGGTAAGGATCTCAACAACTTAAGAGTTACACAATAGCAGCTCGTCCTAAGTTCTTAAGGTGGCCTACATCCCACCATATTAAGCATACAAATGATAAAAAACAAAAGTTTCCCTCCCCACTCCACCAAATTCCCTAAGATAAGGCCCACTTGGTTGACATCTTTCTAATAGGCCTACATCACTAAAATCTAGTTAGTACAACTATTTTACAATATTGAATAATAAAATAAGCCCATTAACTAATTTTTATATTTTTACATGGCTAGCTCACCAAGCATCCCTAGTGGAGTCACAAAATTTGTCGACCTTTATTTTGATTTTTCTTAATTTAATCTATATTAAGGCCAGCTCATTTAATATAAATTACTTAACATAAAATTAAGAAAAAACATTTTTCTTTAAAAAAAAACTAGTTAAACTGGTAAAAAGTCAAATTAGAGTTTTCAGGTGAGAAAATTCTAATTTAGTCGCTAATCTACAAATATTCTAAAAAAATAATTTTTAGAAAATTAAATTGGAAAATCTAAGTTTAAGAGCTAACCCATTAAAACAAAGTCACTAAGTAAAAAAAAAAAAAAGGATAATGGGATTTTATTTTTTCTATAATTTTTCTAAGAATGCCAAAATCTATATGGAGATGCAAAAACATAATTAAAATGAATTTTGTATGATTTTTTTATTACGAATTTTCAAAAAAAAAAAAGGAATTTTATATATTTTTTATTATTGTCCTAAAAGTGCCTATATACTAGCTAGTCGAGATCAAACTAATATAGTTTTGTTTTTTTGGAAAAGATTTAGTAGGTTGATTTTTTTAAAAAGAAATCGAGCTAGATTTATGTTAGTTATCAATTTATTATTTAAAAAAACCTAAATAATATCTAATTTCATAAATCTATTTTTAAAAAAACTAAATAACTAAATCTTTTGAAAAGAAACTCTAGTTAAGATTTTTATTTAAAAAAAAAAAACTACTACATGTCAAAATTAATTTTTCTAAATCTTATATACAAGATTTATTTGAATCTATCAAGATATGCAATATAGATACATATTTTCATTAAAGATATGAATCTCGAAGAAGATATGTAACTTTTTCTAAAAAATGCAATTTTAATGAAAAAAAGATGCAATATGCAATTCATCTAAAAAAATGAAATTTATAGAATTTATCTAAAAGGTTACAAATTTATCTAATTAAAATGTATGACATATGATTTATGTTAAAACTTTTAAATAATTTGCAATAAAAAAAATAAGTTAGTAAAATAAAGTTATTAATTAAAATAAATAAATAAATTATTAGAACAATTTACCTAATTACCTAAGCAAGTCGAATCATGCGTACGAGTGTTGAACTCGAACTAGTCATGCATAGATTTGGATTGGATTGTATAGATTTAGATTGGACTATATGGACTCGGATTGGATTGTTCTATTCGTGCTGTACAATGAGCATGTTGTTGGACTATATTATTCATGCCATGTTGGATGTAGCTGATCATGAACTATGTGATCATATGTAATTGAGTGGTCGTAAGTCGTATGTGAGGGTTGTGCGTATAAGTGAGTTTAGGTAGGGTTTATTATGTGTGAGCGTAGGTGGGGTTTGGGGATATTGTGTATGTTTAGGGATGTGTATGATGTGTATAGTTGGTGAGTGAAGGAGATTGTGTGTAGTGGCATGAATAGATGTGTAAATGTGTATGTGACATGAGTGAATGGTTTGGTTTGTGGCTTGTATCTTTATAAAAAAAACTCTAAAAATTTTGTAGGCAAAAACTAGTATTTATAAACCATAAACTTGAATCTTTTAAATATTTTTGTTGTGAAGATTCAATCTTAATAAATCTAATATTCTTAAGATATGATAATATTCGATTTAGATTTGTTAAATTCATTCAAGATTTACTCCAATCCTTTTTCAAGATCAAGTTTCTAGAAACTCCATATTTATTTAGGCTTTCTTTATTGGGTTAGACTTTATCCATCTTGTTAACCACAACCTATAGTCCACTTAATAAATCCTGAGTCCCATTTAACTTTATTAAAATATTCAAAATTGGAGCAAGGTTGACATTCATGAGTTCAAATATGATTGGACTTTTCTTAAATAGTATTTTTCTAATAAAGTGTAGAAGACTTTAAATTTACTAAATCGCACTTATATATTTTACTATAATCTAACTCGATCTTAAATGACTAATTGACTTGATTAAGATACCTTTAACACTTTGTACTTTTTATTTTTTTCAATTTTCGTTTTTTATTTTTTTCTTTCAAAAATAATAATTTTTAAACCTAGCCCAATAAGAAAAAGATCCTAAAGAGTAGCAAAAATGGGGTATCTACACTAGGCCTCAACATCTACCTTCTAATCATATATCATCTTCTCTTAGTAAACCCAAAGTAATAGATATGGGTCGGCCTCAAGCAGAAGGCAGCATCCCTCGAAGCCAAGAAGATCCCAAAGGTCAAGGCAAGAATATATTGTACAAGTATGTTATACGATACTACAATAACATAATCATAAACATGGATCCAACATACATGATCTCCTGCTCCCTTGCATAGTATTGATGCCCTTTATATTTGATGCATAAATGTGCAATGTATGACCAGTTCTTATTAAGGTCGAATAATTATTATTCTAGTTCGTAGGTGACCAACCAAACTTATATGACAAATGCTCCAAGACCCTACTTACTAATGTAATAACCAATTCTTGGTTTAGATATATTATTGTATTGTACAAGCAAGTATAATCAATCTAAACATATGTGAATAACCTAATCCCAAGCATAATAATTAGATATATATATTTATATATAATTTAATTGGTGCCCTACACTACATGCACAAACAACATAAGACAAGGGTCGGTATACTTACTTAACCATAATGTTTAGCAATCCTAGTAATACTCAATCGAGTTAATCCTTGGGGCTATGTTACCTAACGATTATATTTAAGTATATAAATAATCTATCTTAGTTTACTTAGGTAGCTCTTTTTGTCCTAAAACTTTCACTTTTCTTATTTTCGTATTTTGGTCATAACTTTTTCATTTTAAGTTTGTTTTTAATGATCTTATAGTTATTTTTCATCATTTTCTAATGTTCTTTCATTTGATAAGGTTCTTTTTAGTTGTTTAGGTATGTAAAGTCTTAGTTTAGGTACATTAAGCTTGTTGGTCAATGGGCTAGTTTTACTATCTTAGGATTTAGGCCTTTGGCATTACATATGACTTCCTAGGTTCTTATTTAAGTATTTTAAGTTGAATTTTCTATACAATTTTGAATAGCTTTTAATTTGAGCCTTATCATTACTCTAGTGGGCCTAAATGGGTTTTTTTCACTAGTTTAGAACCTTAGTTGGTTATAGGGCCTATGTAAGGTGTCTTGTACAGACCTTAGGACTTATTGGGGCTTTAATATTTTAACTAATGAGCTTTTCATTTTTGTGTATCAAATTTGGTCACATCTTTTTAAGGCCTAAATTTTAATTTTTAAGGCTTTTTAGGCTTGTTTTGCACTTTAAGGCCCTTCAGCCCAACTCCATTCATCTTTTTAGGCCTAAGCCCACTTTATACTCTAAGTTAGGTTCAATTTAACTAAAGTTCTAGATTTGGTCAATGATAAGAATCAAGGATTGAATACTTGCTTCTAAGCCTAAGGACTTGCTAACCTAGTCTACTAAGTTGTCCAAGGGGAGTTAACCCTTAAGGAGTAGCATATCAATCGACTTAATCTATCGAGCTCATTCACTCCACTCTTGCTTTCTCTCATCTTAGATTCAAGTTTATCTAATACAGCCAAGCAATTGTAGAGTCAATCTGCTAAGACCAACTTAGCAAGCCTAAGCTGCTAGACTCCTATTTCTTAAACGCACACTAACTAAGCTTTTAAGCTGCCAAGCCAACATCAAGTGAGTTAACCCTGCTCGATACCCTCTTATCCATTTGGGACCATAGATTGAGCAGTCAATACATATCCATTTTCTAACATCCATACTATCCTTTCTATACCCAAATATTCTTTATCCATTTTATGACATTACCTTTATGCAGCATTTGTTTACTACTTATAATAGGAATCCTCTTTTTGCAATTTTTAGTAACTTAGGACTTTCCTTAAATGAGATGTATGAATAATCTTCAATTGTATTAGCTGTAACTTGTTGGAATCAAAATTTTAGTAACAGTCATTTTTCCTTCTCTTCTTGAGCTTGTGTTTTCCTTACTGAGAATCAAGACCTTGAAGAGCTCTTATATAGGCCATTAAGCATGGAATAGTAGTGAGTAACCTTACATTATACTTGTACATCATATCAAGTATACTTTGAGCTCATATGAGGCATTAGTTCTTCATATATATCGTTGGAACATGAAAGCCCTCTAGCTCAATCTTCAACTTTCATTTATCCTTTAGGCCATCCTGTGGTTTAGACCTACCCCTAGTTCATGTGATAATGGTAGCCATATGTCACCCTTCCTAGCAATCTGTATTATCTTGGTATAAGAGCTTGGTTATGTTTAAGTAAGTCTTAGTTTTGGATTTTATTACTCTAGTATGTGTATTTGTGTTGTAGTTGTGAAGTAGGTTGTGTTGCAGTCTAGGTTAAAGTAGAGATTGTGACTAGTTAAGGTTAGTGTGGAGTATAGTTATGAGAGTAATAGCTAGTGCTCTATTCTCCCCTATTTTGGTACTTGCAAAACAAAGTGTATGACTTTGTTGGTTTAGTTATTGCTAGTTGTTATTGTAGTCAATGTAATAGTTATTGGTGTACAAGTGTTGATTGTTCAAAGTGAGGTTTAGTTAGTGTATTAAAGTAATCGACAATGTCAGATTTTAGTGTTCAAGGAACCTTAAGTAACCAAGAAAGTGGTGCATGAAATAGCCATAGTTAATAAGGGAGTTGTACACCCTAATCTACAGATGACAAATTAGACAAGCTCACCAACCTAAGGACTAGCTTAATAACTATTATAACTGAAGATAGGCAACAATGAGCCCAAAAAGACCTAAACAGAGGCTAAGTAAATGCACTTCCCAAGAGAGGTAATGGTTAACATGGCTAAGCCAATGTCCTAGTTTGACTATCCTGAGCTGGAGGAGTGGATAGAGTTGCTTAACGAAGGCTTATGTTAGAGGAGATAGAAGAATGAGAAGAGGAGTCAAGTGATGAGAAAAAAGAATTGATAGGGCTGCACTAAGGATGGACAAGGTCGGCTGTATTGAAGATAGGTCTAAGCTTATCAAAAGCCTGAAATGAAGATGGGAATGCATGAAAAGAGAAGTGAATAAACAAAACCTCTGATTAACTCCTAAGATATGACACACTAAGAAACTATATAAGACTCATGAATCAACTTGATATGATGCATAAGTTGGTCTAATGAAGTTACTCACCACTTAGCCTTACTTAAAGGTTAAGATAAGAGTGATAATAGTAAGCAAGCAAACAAAAAGGGATGCTTACAAGCCAACAAGAAAGACTTAGAATATTCCATAATAATAATGAATATATTGTGGCTACAATATACAAAGGGTATTTATACTTGATATTTTGGGGCAACTTGCTTAAGGTGGAAAAGACAAAAAGGACTAATGTCCTAAATAAGTAAGGTACAAGGAGCATAAAAGGGTATAAATGAAAATTTAGGAAAA
This sequence comes from Lumnitzera littorea, assembly GCA_024138015.1. Taxonomy (NCBI): domain Eukaryota; kingdom Viridiplantae; phylum Streptophyta; class Magnoliopsida; order Myrtales; family Combretaceae; genus Lumnitzera; species Lumnitzera littorea. The sequence continues at coordinate 25,741,228 of JAMXBB010000008.1, forward strand.
CGTCCAGTCTGTATGGTAGATTCCATCATGTGGTAGTTGGATACATAGTTGGTGGCCATTGGCAGTACTTCCGACATAGTAGACAGAACTGTATGGCTTGTCAGGTTATTGTTGAGTAGAGGTGTTAAGCTGGGTTAAAGACTCTTCTGAAGTGAATTTAGCTCATACATGCTCTAGACAGCATGGGTTTAGGTTGGCCAAGCAGGTGACTGGTTAATATGCCTAAGATCTTAGTTATCACTAGGGCTTACCATAATAGATTCGAACTAATGGGTCCTTTGAAATATCGAAGAAAATAGATTGTGTTCATCTACGGACTGACAAGAGTAGTTGACATGAAGCTACTCGGAGGATATGACCTACTTGCAAACACAACATGACTTAACACTTCACTTGATATGATGCATAAGTTGATATCAAGGTCCACCTACCACCAATCTTAAGCTACCCTATAAGATTAGATAAGAGTGTATAAGAATAGTCTTAGAGAGGGTGGTTTCATAAGAATAGAATGTTGAATGTATATCTATGATGTAAGATGATTCTGGCTTATAAGGAAAAAGAGACTATTTATAGTAGGTCTTTAAGGCAACCATACAAATAAAGAAATTACAAAAAAAGGCATACAAAAGGGGAATTCCTAGTACATAGGTCCTAATCATGTAAATTCTTCCCTACAACTACTCACAAAAGGTTACCGATTATCATGTTTACTACTTTGGTCTGGTCATGTGTCTAAGGGTAGCAAGAAGTACTGTACATAAGCTAGGTGCCAAGTTTCCTTCATAGGGTTTTTTAGAAGAAACTCATGAACTTTAAATCACGGTTAGATATAGTACTCTTTAGCAGCCCATGTAGACATATAATTTCCTGTAGAAAGATGTTAGTGATAAATAAAGTGTCATTAGTTCTATGGCAAGGAATGAAGTGGCTCATCTTACTGAAATAGTTGACCACAAAAATAATGGAGTCACATCTTCTTGACATTTGGGGAAGGCCGAGCATGAAATCCATGCTTAGGTTAATCCATGGGCACTTAGGTATGGGTAAGGGTGTGCACTCTCCATATAGCTCTCTCCTTCCTTTTGCATGTTTACACATCTCATACCTCTCAAGAACTTGGCACACATCCTTCATTATCCTAAGCTAGTAGAAATGTTTTTTCAATATTTCAGCTGTCCTCTTTTAGCCAAAATGGACAGCCAAACCTCCAACATGAGCTTCATGGATGAGTAGTTCTCTAGCCAAACCACTCAACACATCAACTTGCTTGCCTTTCATGAGAAACCCTTGACTCAAGTAGAATCCATCCATAACACCTCCAACATTGCACTTGGCTACTAAGAGCCCAAAAAACTAATTATGCTCATATTGATCAAGTAGGGTACTAGATTGAAGTACCTTAGCTTGAATAGTTGTAATAAGGGCATGATGACAAGAAAGAGCATCGACTATTGTGTTAGTGCTCCCTTTCTTATACCAGATGACATAGTAGAAAGTCTCTAAGAATTCAACTCATTTAACATGACGTTAAGAAAGTTTCTTCTGCCTATGAAAATGCTTGAGAGACTTATAATTTGAATAGATGAGGAACTCTCTCAATAGTAAATAATGCTACTAGTTCATTAGTGTTTGGACAAGGGCATAGAACTAATTGTCATAGGTTGAATAATTCAAGGTAGCACCACGAAGTTTCTTGCTAAAATAGGCAATTAGTCGACACTCTTGCATAAGGACAACACTAATGCCAACATCGATGCATCACATTCAACCTCAAAAACTTTCTCAAAATTTGGTAGGGTGAGTACTAGAGCAAACATCAACTTAGACTTCACATCTCCAAAACTCTTCTGAGCATTCTCTGACTAACTAAACTCAATGTTCTTCTTGGTCAATTTAGTTAATGACGCTGTTATGGAATTGAAGTTTTGAATGAATCTCCAATAGAACAAAGCTAAACCATGGAAGCTCTTGACTTCAGCAACACTGGTTAGCATAGGCTACTCAAGAATAGCTTTGTCTTTCTTGTCATCAACTATAACTCCTTTCCTTGAAACAACATATCTAAGGAAAACAACCTCACTTTGACAAAACATACATTTCTTTAGGTTACCAAATAATTTCTTGACTTGGAGGATGTTAAACACTGACCTTAAATGCTCAACCTAAATGACAAGGTCGGTACTGTAAACTAGAATGTCATCAAAATAGACCACAACACATTTGCCGATCAATGTTCTAAGCACATGATTCATTAGTCGCATAAATGTACTTGGTGGTTAGGCTAAACAACATTACCATCCATTCAAATAGGCCATCCTTTGTTTTGATGGCCATCTTCTATTCATCTCCAAGCCTCATTCGTATTTGGCAGTAACTACTTTTCAGATAAATCTTTCAAAAGATGCGAGCACCATGCAACTCATCGAGCATATCATCCAACCATGAGATCGGGTATTAGTACTTAATAGTAATTTTATTGATGGCATGGTTGTCAATGCACATTCTCTATGACCCATCTTTCTTTGGTACTAGCACGGCAAGGATAACACATGGGCTCATGCTCTTTTGGACATATTCGCGATCCATCAACTCATTAACTTGCTTCTTTAGCTCGGCTAACTACTCAGGATTGAGTTTATAAGTAGGTCGGTTTGATAGAGTTGCTCTAGGCTAAAGATCAATGCAATGCTCAATGCCTCTTAAAGGTAGTAAACCTTTTAGCATCTCGATAGGAAATAGATTGGCATATTCTTGTAATAGAGTTCTCACTTCGGTTAGGCATTTCTCAGCATCTCTCACCTCTAAGAGTCTCCTAACTAGAAGGAGTACATAGTCCTCGGCCTTGACTTCTTAGGCAAATTAAGCTCGAGAAATCATTAAGGACTTTTTACTATAGAGATCTAGCAACCTTTTCTTAAGCTTCCTGCACTTTCTTAGGACTCATAGGCATCAGTATTTATCACGACCTAACAGTATCGTTGTCATGGTAGATCACCATGTATCGTACAAAGGTCTACTATCAACCCCCTTGCTGATCGCAGGCCTTTCATATGGCACACAAGGCTCTTTCCACTATACATTATCACCAGGCCCATAAATAAGTAATATAGAGGAATTTACTAAAATTAACTTCTAAGACATAAATTAATCAAGTAAATGTGTGGACTCGTTAAATTCCACACCAAAAGAATATTACAAACAAATGCAGTTCATAATGGAAACTACATCATAAACTTCAAACTATATTATGAACAAAAATAAAGATAAATAGTTATCTACAAAAGCTGTTACAAAATCTCCTCTTTACTCCCTAATTGCTCCAACCCATCTCTATACGAGACTCACCTTGAGCATGCCTCAGGCCGAATGAATGAAGAGGTTTCCTACAACAAAGGAATCTATCGGGATATAAGCTTACGCTTAGTGAGATAAATACCTTCGTGAATACTGCATGGCAAAAATTTATTAGAAGCACATTTACAAGAATGCATAAACAATCAATATGCTAAACAATGTACATAGTGGCCTAAGAACTACATATGACTCAAAATTACGCCCCTTCTAGTCAGGGTTTAGAGATAATTAACCAACCCAAACCAAAATCCGGGTTCTAGACCTTGGGTTTTATATCATTTGCACTATTATGCTTAAGCCAAAACAAAACTATAAGTATATATATACTTTATTTACTATATAACAAATCATATTTTCAAAATCTCAAGTCTAACAGTATGGTGGCCTCCGTAATCTACAAACACATACCCTAAGCAGAAGCCACAAGACACGACTCCTCGTCGACTGTTGACGTCTTTTGGCGCTTAATAAGCTTGTCAGCTTAGTATAAAGACTCAATAAAATGATGACATAGCTAGTGCCCAATCCTGCAGAAGGCCCTCCTCTGGTTAGTCCCTTCCCATCTTCTACATGAAGCGGTAGTTAGTGTTATCCAAATGCAATTATAGGGAATGCATGATCCATTTAATTTCTTAATCATATAAGTAGTTAATCTAATTTTTCATGTTGATCAAACAATTTCAATTCATACAATTACATGCATAAATTATCACTAACAATTTCCATTCTTCTATGACTAACAAGCCATAGCATTCAATCACAAATTCATACACATGCATTTCCCATATCCTAGAAGCATCCAATTTATATATATAAGTTTAGATTCATCTATTCTATAAACAAAATCAAGTAAAGAATGATCAGGAATTCACTCACTCAACCATGTAAGTTAGTTAAAGTAGTCCCAAGATAGGTCATCTCTGAACGCTAGGTCCTTTGGTCATCGTAATCATAATACTATAAGGAATTGAAATAAAACTTAGAAAACTAAGCTAAAACCTCTTAACTTATACTCTTGAATAATTTTTGTATTTTCCTCGATTTTACTTGAAAGTTCAATCACATATAACTTTCTCGTTTTAAATCCGATTTTAATCATCTTATAGTCAATCTTCATTGTTTATGAGTGTACTTTAATGTGGTGAGGTTAGATTTTTGAGATGAGGCATGCAAATTTGCCCGTAGGTCAGAACAGTAGCTGTTCTCATGATTTGGAGTGCTTTTGGGCTTTGTTTGGCTAATGGGCTTTTTAGTAACTTGGGAATTCCTTTGGGCTTGGCTTAAGATTTCATTCTAGGCTCAAAATACTCCTTAAGGTTAGATTTACAACTTTGATTTACACTCCTAAGGCAACAACTACTTCTTGGGCTCTTAAGTAAGCTTAAGTTGTCAAATGAGCTTATTTTTTATTCCATTCAAAGATGGTCACTTTCTTGTGCTTAGAGAGTATCTTGTGGGCCTCTTAGCAGTCTCAAAACAACTTTCATTGTTGTTTCAAGTTGCTGGTCAAACACTTAAGGGTGGTTCAACTTGACATTTGAAGCTCAATTTGGAAGTTTTAAGCTCCGTTTTTAGTCTTAGGCTTGATACACTTATCGTACTTGCTTTGGTTGGTCTTTTCACTTTGTTTACTTACTTTTATCATATTTTTAAATGTCTTTTAGGAATGTTCCGGATCTGGTCAGTTTGAGTATGAGGGCTTCCAACTTGTTTCATCATTTCCTTAAGTTTAGGTGTTAGATCATAGACTTAAGCTACTTATATTCAAATCTTAACTTGACTTCTTTTCCATGAGATGATTATTTGAGTCATACTTTACATGAAAATAGAGGATCCATATCATAGTTCATGTCTTATAAAGTTGGTTTCCTCATAAAACATCATGTAATGGATTTTTCCTTTTCCTAAGTCTAGATTTGAGCATGTTTAACTTAATAGAAGTGAAAACAACATCCAAATTACTCCTAAACTCTCACGTCCAGCATGCTTCCCTTTCATTCAAGTTCTTATTTCAAGACTTTCTCAACTTAAAATCTTCTATTCAAAGTGTTAAACAAGTGTCTCTACAAAATACCAACTTTGCATGCTCATATTTCAACTTTCATGTAAGGGTTTCATGAGTTTGCTTCTTAAGGCAATCTTAGATGTTATATCAACTTATGATCATACTCATATCTTTAAGAAATCATGGTCTCCTAACATGAATACTAAACTACTAACTCAAGATATACTTACTCATCCTCAAAGCAAAAATATGGTAGTCGTGCACTAAGATTCCACTTATGCTCTTTATCTTATTGCCTCCTTCTTGCACCCTTTTTAGAGCTTGAGTTCTTGTCCTTTGAAGTGAGGTTTAAGGAGTGTTCTAAGGATTCTAAAGGATCTTTGAATGTTGGCAAAAGCAAGACAAGAAGAAGTTGAAAGTGCCATGTATGTATGTGCTTAGAATGTGGCGGTAAGTAAAGGATTTTGTAGGGTTTGGTTGTTTCTTCTTTTGTGTTGTTTTCAAAGTGAGAGAAAAGAAAGTGAAAATGAAATTGAAAGTCAGAACAAATGGGAAAAGAGTAGCCAATTGAAATGAGGGTAGAAATATGTTTAAGAAGTTTGATTTTATTATCTTGTAGCATGTACAAAAGTCAACAATTGCAACTCTTGGTGATGTAAGCATTAAGGGGTGAATAGTGGATGTGAGATAAAGTGATTGATGGATGAAAGGCAAGAGTATGGCTCCCCATTTTCTTGCTTGTACAAACTAGCCATTAGGGTCTCTTTGTGGTATGGAATTGCCTTATCACATTTATTAAAGTTAAACATGTGAAATCTTATGATAATTTGTCCATATTTAGTATAAGTTAATGGGTGATAAGGAAAGTGTCTTATCACTAGTTTTTGATAGGTTATCAAATGATAAATGACTCCAACACTCAATTGATAAGTTATTTAAGGTGATTAGTTAGTCTACTTATTCACATGTAAAGCTTAGACATGAAGATAAGGGAATTGTCTTATAAGAAATTGTTTTAGGATTTACTTCTTAAATTGTTTTGTAAATGATGATTCAATTCTTATAAAATTATGAAATTTTCTAAAGTTAAATAAAATTATTCAAATTAAATTATCGATTAGTCGCTTAGGGTTAAAAGTCCTTAATTGTTTTAGAGTTTAGGGTTTTAAGTGACTTTAGAGTTCGTAGTTTTTCAAGTTTGGGTTTTATCAATAATAGGCTTTCAAGTTGGAAAAGTAAGTTCATTTTCAATTATAAACTTGAGTTCTTAGTTTAGTTGATCCTTGGGAACGTTCAGGAAGTACTCTTAGTCATATCATAGGCCTGCTAAAAGTAGGGTTTACAGTATTTTTTTTTCCATCCTTCTAGAACTTATAGGTGTTCCTATACTAATTGTATAATAGTCTCAAGTCAAACAGCCATGGTCGGCCGAGTAATATGTGAGAAGTGCACATTGGAAGGACATCACACAACACCTTGTCCCTATATTTATCACTAATGGTAATTGGTACTCTAACCTGCTCAGCAACATGTAAGCCACCTTTCTCAATCAGCCAATGAATCTTATACGGCTTAGGATGCGAGAGGGTTAATAGTTTCATGCCCTTAACTATCGCTTAAGCTATGACATTGGTGCAGCTCTCTCCATCAATAATTAAGGCACATAGCTTACCATTCACTTAATAATTCGTATGGAAGAGGTTATCCTTCTACTCGTTCTCTTCTGCCACAAATGCACTAAGACACCGTCAAACAACAAAATAGTACTTGGCACTGCCCTCAGGAGGTGTCTCGGCATCAAGGTCTTCCTAAAACTCTTCCAGCACCTACTCAACTCTCATCTCTTCCTCTCCTTCGTTGGTACTCTCTACTTCAAACTGAGGCTTGTCTCCCTTTATAGTCATGACTTGACGGTTTGTGCATTGACTAGCCACATATCCATAACCGAGACATTTAAAGCATTTGATTTCTCGAGACTTTCTTTCAGAGCTTTGACCTTAGTCTTTTTATCACTCAAGTTCCTCGACCTTCTTCTAGTTGGATAGGCACTTGCCCTCAACATTCCACCTCGAAACTATTTGATGCTTAGTCATTTCTTTGTTGACTCAGCATGTTACTTCTTCTTGGTAACATAGGTTGGCTATTCGGCATACAACTAACTTGGTTTCACTTTTTCCTTTCAACTTTCTATACTACCCTAATGGCTTCATCTAGAGCCGTAAGACTCTATAGCTCTACTATGTTACTAATCTTAATCCTAACCCCATAAATGAACTTAGTGATAGTTCTCATCCCGGGTTCATTGACATCATACCGAATCATGAGTAATTGAAACTCTCGGACATAGTCGTCCACTAATCTATTACCTTATCTCAAGTCTTGGAGATGTATAAAAGTATCTTGCTCATAGTGTTCAGGAACAAATCTACCTCTCAGGACCCTCTTCATTTCATTCCATTTCCGAACTTCTCGTAGGGTTTTCAAGTGGACATTTTGCAACTTCTTTGACCATATTGCTGCATATCTAGAAACTTCCAATGCAGCCACTCGAATACAATCAACATCTTCATAATCATAGAAGTCAAATATTTTCTCGATCTTCTCTTCCTAATCTAGGTAGTCATTAGCATTACCAAACCCATTGAAACTCAAAATCTGTACCTTACGATGTTTAGCACCTCTCGATGCTCTAATCTCACGCTCATCAATCCTAACATACTGTTCCTCTTCTTCTTCATACTCTTCCACTTCGTCCAACTCCAATCTTCTTCTCGCCATTCTATTAGCACGATGGGGTAGTAGTTAGTTCATAGGAAAGGCTTCTAGTGCTCATTCATTCATCTGCCTTCTAGGCCTCTATCTCATTTCTGAGCCCTATTCAATTACTCTCTCTCTCGACTCAGTCTCTAAGACTCTCTATACTGAAATAGCTAAATTGGCTACAATAGTAGTAAAGTCTTATATTTACTCCCCATTAGTAGTAAGGTTTGTTGGGTAACTTGACTATGACCATGAGCATCACTCTTGGCATTGTTAAGCTCTCCCTGAACACTTTGATTCAACATTTACATAAGGAACAAGCTTCAAAACACATTCTTCACATAGGAAAGCTTTCCACACATACAAATATCTTGAACAACGACTAGTAAGGACTATCACTATACAGCTCTCAATCATAACCTCAACCTTTAACACAAGGATTATATAATGTGCTTAAGAGCTCAATTATCACTAGGCTTTACTGTAGTAGATTCAAACCAGTGGGTCCTTTGAAATATTGAAGAATACTGAGTGAGTCGGTTTACGAACTGATAAGAGTAGCTAATGTGAAGCTGCTTGAAGGATATGACCTACTTGCGAACACAACACAACTTGATACTTCACTTGATATGACGTACAAGTTGATCTCATGGTCCACCTGCCACTAATCCTAAGCTATTCGGCAAGATTAGATAAAAGTATATAAGAATGGTCTTGAAGAAGGTAGTCTCACAAGAACAGGATACTCAATGTATATCTGTGATGTAAGATGATTCCGACTTATAAGGAAAAAGGGACTATTTATAGTAGGTCCCTAGGACAACCATACAAATAAGGAAATTACAAAACAAGGCATACAAAAGGGGAATTCCTAGTACATACAAAAAAGGATAAAAAGGAAAAAGGAAAAAAAGTATAATCTCAAGTGAAATGGATAAGTAGCAACACAACATTAGTTTCGTACATAGATTCTCCATTTATAGCAAGCAAGAGGGATCAAAATGTTACAACATCAGGGTCTACCGAAACGAGGAAAGGGTGCAGCAAGTGTCAGTAGGGAGATGGAAGAAAATATTCAACCCAAGAAGAGTGTCTCGTTACTCAGTAGGAGTCTCTAAGCAAGTAAAAGTTCGATCACTTGGAATAGAGCCTTCAACAAGTGAATAATTAGCATTAGCATAAGAGACATAATAGAGTAGGGTGTAACCTCTCAAAGTTGTCAAGGAATTCAACCATTCTCCTTCTACATAGGTTCTCTTGTCATCGGTAGGTTACTGAAAGAGGATTCTTTGAGCATGAGATTGGAGGCCTCAGAGTCATACGCGAGTAAGAGGACAAGTGGTCGGTAACTCATCATTAGTTGAGTAGAGACCTTACTTAAGTGCTCTTTAGGTCGATAGTAGGAGACAATCGATAGGCACGAGAGAGGTTAGCTTTAATAAGGTAGTAGGTTGATAGATGGAAGTAGTTCGAACTCATTAAGTGTAGGTCGATATAAGAGAATTTGCATAGTTAAACTCTTAAGCTTTCGAGCTTAGGATCAGGTTAAAGGTTCGGTGACTTGATTCCTATCATCCCAATTGAGCTGGTTAGGATACGAGATCAAATTCAGTTGATCCTCATTTAATTCTTCATTAGGTCGGTAAGGGCAAAGGTTGGCAATGTTAAACACACTAGATACTCTAAAATCTTATGGTAGCTCCAATTGTTATGCACTGTCATTTATCTTTTGAAGTATCATGAATGTTCCTTTAGCTCAGGTGGATAACTTGTTCTTTCACTTGTTAGGAAATCTTTCTTTGCTTAAATGTAGACTTAGTCACCAGGCTAAAACTACTTAATCTTCCTACCTTTTCCTTTCTCTCATAACTTTCTAGCAGCTTAGTCAATGTGCTAAGTAACTCATTAGTAGATCTATTGGAGGGATTGAGCTCTAGTTCTTGCTTTTGAGTTTTTTTAGTCAGTTAAGGGCATTGGGGTGTAATTAAGAGGCAGCTTAAGATTGAAACTATAAACGACCTCAAATGGGGCATGTCTAATGGTGGTATGTATGGTTCTGTTGTAAGCAAATTCCACTATAGGTAGGCAAACATGAATCGCTAAGTTCTTTCCCACTACAGCTCAGAGTAGTGGCCTTAAGGTGTATTTGACCACCTCTGTTTGGCCTTCAGTTTAGGGATGGCAAGAAGTACTAAATCGTAGTTTGGTTCTCATCAAATACCAAAGAGTTTACTAGGAATGGCTCAGGAACTTTAGGTCCTGATCCAACACCACACTTCTGGGCATGCCATGCAAACAAACAATCTCCTTTAAGAACAAAGAAGCAATAGTTAAAGCATTGTTTGTCTTTGTATAAGGCACAAAGTGTGCCATCTTACTAAATCTGTCTATGATAACCATAATTAAGTCTTTACCTCGAGCAATTCAAGGTAATCTGAGGACAAAGTCCATTCTCAGGTCAACCCATGGGATGGTTGGGATGAGTAGAGGCATCACTCTCCTTGGTTTAGCTCAGCTTTTGGCTTTCTTCTAAATAGCATGATATGTCCAACCGAGGGCTAATAAGGGCGATAGTATTGAGATGGGTCTAAGCTTGTAGAAAGCCTAATAAAACGAAGATGGAAAGAGAAATGCATGAACAATAATGAAAGTAAAATAAGCAAAACCCATGATCAACTCTAAGGAAATGATGTGCCAAAGAACTATAAAGGACTCATAGCTCAACTTAATATGATGCACAAGCTGGTCTAATGAGGGTACTTACCACTTAGCATTACTTAAAGGTTAGGATAAGAGTAAAGATAAGAGAGAGAAGTAAGTACACTTAGCTTACAAAAAGAGGAACTATATTTAATGTTTGATGTATGATGATCCAATGACCTTTACAATGGGTATTTATACTTGAAATATTAATACAACAACTATAATTGAAAATGACTAAAAAGGGTAAAGTCTTAGAGAAGTAACGTATAAAAGAAAAATGTTCATCTTATACAGAGAATTCTATCATATGATTACTTGGACAAGTGGCTCTTTATAGGTAGGTGACTTTTTTGTAGAAGAAGATAAACTATACAATTGAGTTGGTGACTACCGGGTTGAAGTGTCAAGCAGACCTAAGGTGGGGTCCTTTTGAGAAGTCATGGTCACAAATGTGCAATGGGGTTTCTTAGCACAAATATTGTTGAGCTGGAGATTGGTATGGTCATGGTTGAGTAGATGTATAAGAGGGGTCGAACTATTAAGGCAGCTTATATTCAAGTCAGCTATATAGTTAGTTGGGTGGATTGAGCTCTTGTCTGAGTACAACCCTAGTTAGCAATTGGAGACTATTGATAAACATAAGAGGGCTCAACTCGGACAGGGCATCAAGTCAGTGGATTGTAATAGAGGATAAAAAGAGAGAACTTACCTCAACATTTTTCTAGTCCTTAGGCTAGAGCTCGAGTTAAAGGTTTGGTGGCCTGATTCCTATCATCCCTATCAGGTTGATTAGGATTTGAGAGCAAATTCGGTCGATCCTCATCGAAGTCCTTCTTGAATTAGTAGAGACTAAGGTCGTCAACATTGATCTCATTAGACACTCTGAAGTCCTCTAATAGCTCTATTTGATAAACATTGTCATTAATCTTCTAAAAGATCTTAAAGGGTCTATCAACTCTAGTAGGTACCTTGCTCTTCCTCTTGTTTGGAAATCTTTCCCTACTCATGTGTAGCCACACTTGGTCACTAGGCTGAAATTGCTTGGTTTTCCTTCCTTTACCTTTCTCCTTAGTTTTCTGGCAACTTGGTTAACGTGCTAGGTAACTCGATGGCAGATCTACCAAATGAACTAAGCTTTGGTCCTCACTTCTAAACCTTCTTGGTTGTTAGTTAGCATTAGGGTATGATTAGGGTAGTATGATGTTAAAACCATAGACAACCTTAAATGGGGCTCACCCAGTGGTGGCATGTACTATCCTTTTATAAACAAATTTGACTATAGGTAGGCAAATGCCCTAGTTAACTATGTTCTTTCCTATTATAGCTTGAACTAGTGAACCTAGGGTACGATTGACCACTTTTGTTTAGCCATTAGTTCGAACATAGCAAGAGGTGCTAAATAATAGTTTAATTCCCATCCGATGTCACACAGTTCTCCAAAAATGGCTAAAAAATTTTAGGGTTCTGTCTGATAACACATTTCCTGGCACTTTGTGTGATGGTTTGCCGACCTTTGGTCCAATTACTCATACACACCTTAGAGGCCTCCAATCCTCACCTGAAGGATTCTCCCTCATTAACTTGCTAATAACGAGAAACATTACATAAAAGACAGATGGCCGAATACCCTGAGAGCTCCAGATTGTTATACTATGCTCTATTCTCTCTCTATTGTCGATGCTAACTATTCTCTAGTCAAGAGCTCTATGTCGAATGATCAAACTTTTGGTTACCGAAAGGTTTCTACTAAGTAACAAGAGATAGCCTCCTACTAGTCGAGTACTTCCCTCCTGCCCTCCTACCAATTCTAATGACATCTCTTTCTTGTCTTGGCCTCCTTATCACCATAACATCTTGATTCCACCATGCTATTGTAACTAGAGAATCTTTTATATGGAACCAATGTTATGTTACCACTTATCCAACTCATCCAACACCGTACTGTTTTACTCTTTTTGTTATTTTTCCTATTTACCTTTTTTCGTATGTACTAAGAACCCCTTTATATATGTCTTTTTGTAATTTTCCTTATTTGTAATGTTGCCCTAAGGACTTACTAAAAATAGTCCCTTCTCTTTGTAGTTGAAAATTATTACATTTTGGATTCCTAACATTATATATATTGGTTCTTATGAAACAACCCTCTCCAAGTCCTATTTCTTACACTCTTATATAATCTTATCGAGTAACTCAAGATTAATAGCGGGTAGACCTTGACATCATCTTGTATGTCATATCAAGTGAAGTTTCAAGTTATGTTGTGTTTGTTGGTGGGTCACATCCTCTAAGCAACTTCATGTCAACTACTATATTTCATTCGTTGACCTACTTACTCTATTTTCTTCGATATTTCGAAGGACCCATTGGTTTTTCACTTCCTGCGATAAGCCCTAGTGATAACTAAGCTCCTAAGCATATCATATAACTTCTTGATATCAAAGCTTAAGGTTGTGACCAAGAGCTATGTTGCAATAGTTCTTATTGGTCCGTTTTTGTTATACTCAGTTTTGATCTAGAAGAACAGAGCAAGTCCTTAGTTCATTGTTGGATTGGTATTTTCTTTACGTGGTAATTCCTTACGTAAAGAGTATATTCTGAAGCTTATTCTTTTTGAAAATGTCAAATCCTAGCGTTTAGGGAGAAATTAACGATGATGAGAGTGATGCTCAAGGATGCAGCCATTTAGCCCAACAGACATTACGTACTGCTGATAAGAAGATACAAGATCTTACTATTATTGTGGCCAATCTAATTGTCTCAGTGCAAAGAGTCTTAGAGATTAGTTCTCAAGATAGGATCACCACTGAACAGGGCTAAGAAATGAGCGATAAGCCAAGAGGGCAGGTGATGGAGGAGTGAGCACTAGAGCCCCTTCTTGTAAACCAAACACAACCACATCGTACTAATAAAGCCGTACAAAGGAGTTTAGAGTTGGATCAACTAGAAAAGTATGAAGAAGAAGAGGAATAGTATGTTGGAGATAACAAACATAAGTTTAGAGCTCCTAAGGGAGCTTAACACCTCCGGGTACAGATTCTGAGCTTCAACAAACCTGGTAGTGCTAACAATTACCTAGATTGGGAAGAGAAGATCAAAAAGATATTTGACTTTTACAATTATGAAGATGCTATTTGTATTCAAGTGGCCACATTGGAATTTTCTAGATATGCAGCAATATGGCGGAAGAAGCTGCGGAATGTTCGCTTGAAGGCTTAACACGAAATTCGAACATAGAATGAGATGAAGAGAGTTCTAAGAAATAGGTTCATTCTCGAATACTACAAGTAAGACACTTTTCGATGTCTCCAAGACTTGAGATAGGGTAACCGATTGGTGGACGACTATGTCTAAGAGTTTTAGTTTACATATGATTTGATGTGATGTTGACAAACCTAAGACACAAATAATAGCAAGGTTCATTTTTAGACTAAGAATGGAGATTGATCATATTATAGAGTTATAGAGATTGGGAAGTTTAGATGAGACCATCTGAGTGGCGTAAAGGGTTGAGAGGTAAAGATGGAGCCATCCTAGCTGACAAAGATTGCCGAACTAGAGCAACATGCCGAGCCAATCAGTCTATGACCATACATTGAATAGTTTCAAGGTAGATCGCCGAGGACAGGTTTGGAGCTAACCAAAAGAAGGCTAGGGTAAAGGTAAGGTTGAGGAACTTGAGGTCTGAAGAGACTAAAGTCAAAGCTTTAGAAGGAAGACCTGAGGGATCAAATGCTTTAAATGTTTCGGCTATGGATACGTTGCTAGTCAATGTTTGAACAAATGTGTCACGATGATTAAGGGAGACAAGCCACAATTTGAAGTGGAGAGTGTAAGTGAAGGAGAATAGAAGGTTGAAGTTAGCCTACCACTAAAAGAGTTTCAAGAAGACCCTAATGCCCTTACACCTCTTAAAGTAGCAACCGAATACTGTTTTGTTGTGCATCGATCTCTCAGCACTTTTATAGCCGATGAGAATTTACAAAGCGAGAATCTCTTCCACACAAATTGCTAAGTAAATGGCAAATTATGTACCCTGATAATTGACGAAGGAAGCTATACCAATGTTATAGCACAGGGCGTAGTGAAGTCCATGAAGTTGGCCCAACACTAGAAGAGTTTCAAGAAGACCTTAATGGCCTTACACCTCCCAAAGTAGTAGCCAAATACTGTTTTGTTGTGCATCAATCTCTTAGCACTTTTGTAGCTGACGAGAATCTACAAAAGGAGAATCTCTTCCATACAAATTGCTAAGTGAATGACAAATTATGTGCCCTGATCATTGACGGAGGAAGCTATACCAATGTTATAGCACATAGTGTAGTGAAGGCCATGAAGTCACCGACTCTTCTGCATCTTAAGCCACATGAGATTAACTGGTTGAATCATAAAGGAGGTTTACCTATTGCCGAGCAAGTTAGGGTACTGATTTAAGTTAGGGTACCAATTGCCATTAGCGATAAGTATAAGGATGAGGTACTATGTGATGTCCTACCCATGTGTGCTTCGCACATCTTACTCGGCCGACCCTAGCTGTTTGACTTGAGGGTATTACATGATGGGTATAGGAACACTTACATGTTCCAAAAGGATGGGAAGAAGGTTATAGTAACTCCTATGAGTCCTAGGGAAATGCAAGAGGCATAAGAGAAGGTTGCTTAATCGTTGTAGTAGAAATCTTTAGCGATTTCCCAAGCTCAATTCGCTCGTGAAGTCGAGGCTGAAGAGTGTGCACTCCTTCTAGTAACGAAACTCTTGGAGTTGAGAGAAGCCAAAAACTTACCTACCAAGGTGATTACTCTACTAGAAGAATATGCCTACCTATTTCCTGTAGAGATGCTAAAAGGTTTACCACCCTTAAGAGGCATTGAACATTGCATTGATCTTCAACCCAGAGCTGCCCTGCTAATCAACTAACTTTTAGGCTCAATCCTAAGCATGTAATCGAACTAAAGAAACAAGTAGATGAGTTGGTGGATTGTGGACATGTTCAAGAAAGCATGAGCCAATGTGTCGTACCAACCATACTAGTACCGAAAAAAGGTGGGTCATAGAGAATGTGCATTGACAATGGTGCCATCAATAAAATTACTATTAAGTACTGATATTTGATCCCACAATTAGATCATATGCTTGATGAGTTGAATGGTGCCTACATCTTTTTAAAGATTGATCTAAAGAATGGCTACCACCAAATGCGAATAAGACTTAGAGATGAATGGAAGATGGCCTTCAAAACAAAGGATGGTCTGTTCAAATGATAGGTGATGCCCTTTGGTCTGACAAATGCACTGAGTACTTTTATGTAGCTCATGAATCATGTACTAAGGGCGCTAATTGGCAAATGTGTTGTGGTTTATTTCGATAATATTTTAGTCTACAGTACCGACGTCATCGTCCATATGGAGCATTTAAGATAGGTTTTTAACATCCTTCGAGCCGAGAGATTATTCGTCAATATGAAGAAATGTGTGTTCTGCCAAAGCGAGGTTGTATTCCTCGAGTATGTTGTTTCAAAGGAAGGAGTCTGAGTGGATAATGAGAAAGTCAGAGCTATTCTCGAGTGGCCTATGCTAACTAATGCTATTGAAGTTAAGAGCTTCCATGGTCTAGCTTCATTCTACTGGAGACTCATTTAGAACTTCAATTCCATAATAGCACCTTCAACTGAATTGGACTAGAAAGAATTCTAAGTTTAGGTAGTTAAAGAAATCTCAAAAATGTTTTGAAGATGTAAAATCTAAATTGATGTCTGCCCTAATACTCACCTTATCAAATTTCGAGAAGGTTTTTGAGGTTGAATGTGATGCGTCTAAGGTTGGCATTGGTGCTATCTTAATGTAAGAACGCCGATCCATTACCTACTTCAATGAGAAACTCAAAGGAGCTACCCTAAATTACTCAACCTATGACAAAGAGTTCTATGCCCTTGCCTAAACACTACAAAACTGGCAGAATTACCTATTACTAAGAGAATTCATCATCTACTCTAATCATGAGTCTCTCAAGCACCTACAAGATGGACAGAAACTTTTTCGGCATCATGTCAAATGGTTTGAGTACTTAGAGACCTTTTGCTACGTCATTAGATATAAGAAGGGGAGCGCATACACCATACCAAACACTCTTTCACATCGTCATACCCTCATCAGAACATTGCGAGCCAAAGTGCTTAGATTTGGCACTTTACCTTATCAGTATGGCAAGATCTGCATTTTGGGCCCCTAGTGGCCAAATGCAATGTTAGAGAAGCTATAGATGTATTCTACTTGAATCAGGGGTTCCTAGTGAAAGGCAAGCAATTTTGTATGTCGAGTGGTTCGGTAAGAGAACTGCATGTCCAAGAAGCTCATGCCAGGGGCTTGGCTGGCCATTTTGGGGAAAAGAGAATGGCTGAGATATTGAAAAACATTCCTACTGGCTAGGAATAATGAAGGATGTGAGCTAAATTCTTAAGAGGTACAAGGTGTGCAAATATGCAAAGGGAAGGAGAGAGCCATATGAAGAGTACACACCCTTGCCTATACCTAAGTGGCCGTAGGTCGACCTAAGCATAGATTTCATGCTCGACTTTCTCCAAACACTAAGAAGACATGACTCAATTATGGTAGTGGTCGATAGGTTCAACAAGATGAGCCATTGCATTCCCTACCATAGAGTGCCGGGAAGTATTGTGTTCGACCATAACTCAAAGTTCATGTGCTTCTTTTGGAAGACTTTATGGAAGAAGCTCAATACAAAGCTCATGTTAAGCACTTCTTGCCAGCCCTAAACAGACAGCTAAACTAAAGTTGTGAATAGGACAGTCAGCAACCTCCTGTGAGCAATTGTTGGGAAGAATTTCCATGACTGGGCTTTATGCTTACCTATCATTGAGTTTGCCTATAACTGCTCAACTCATAACTCAACAAGAAAGTCACTATTTGAGGTCATTTATGGACTTAACCTAAACTTACCCTTGGTTATAATTATCAGTTTGACTACATAAAGGGAAAGCCAACCCGGCTTACAACGAGCCAAGGAATTCCAAAAGTTATGCTAGAGGGTTGTCAAATAACTGGCCAAAACTATGGCCCAATAGAAAAAACAGGGAAGTCGAGGAAGGAGACAAGTCATTTATACCCTAGGAGACCTTATCTAGGTCCATCTTAGCAAGGAACGCTTCCTTAGTAAGAGGATGAACAAACTATGTCCTAAAGCAAATGGACCTTAGAAGATCCTTAGGTGTATTAATGACAATGCCTATGAGGTTAAGCTGTTCGAGGGATACGACATGTCTACTACATTTATTGTCACCAATCTAACTTCTTATGTGCCAGATGACGACGAAGATCATGATTTGAGGCCAAATCTCCAACAACCTTAGGAAGCTAATGGGTTGCCGACCTTTGGTCCAATTACTCATACATAGCTCAGAAGCCTCCAATCCCTCACTTAAAGGATCCTATCTCATCAACTTACTAATGACGAAAAACATTACATAGAAGACGGATGGTTAAATACCCTGAGAGCTCTGAATTGTTATACTATGCTTTGTTCTCTCTTTGTTGCCAATGCCGACTATTCTCTAATTGAAAGCTCTGTACTAAGTGATCAGACTTTCGATTACTAAGAGGTTTCTACCGAGTAACAAGAGATAGCCTCCTACTAGTCGAGTACTTCCCTTTCGGCCTCTTACCAATTCTCACAGCATCTCTTTCTCATCTCAGCTTCCTTGTCACCGCAACATCTTGATTCCACCATGCTGCTATAACTAGAGAATCTTTTGTAAGGAACCAATGTTGCATTACCACCTATCCAACTCATCAACACTGTACTATTTTTCTCTTTTTGTTATTTTTCCTATTTACCCTTTTTCGTATGTACTAGGAACCCTTTTTATGTATGCCTTTATGTAATTTTCCTTAACTACAATGTTACCTTAGGGACTTACTATAAATAGTCCCTTCCCTTTGTAGTCAAAATTATTACATTTTGGATTCCTGACATTATATATACTGGTTCTCGTGAGATAATCTAATGTTACCGAATAGCTTAGGATTAGTGGCAGGTAGACCTTGACATTAGCTTACGTACCATATCAAGTGAAATGTCAAGTCATGTTATGTTTGTTAGTAGGCCAAACTGAAGGCTAAGTCGGTAGACACCACGTTGGTATAACTCTTACTATCTATTATGATTGCACAAACCTGATCATTCACCTTGCAAGTAATGTAAAATATGTTCTCTCTCTACTCCTCCTTGATAGAGGGTCTTACACTCATCATGCATCAGACAACCAAGGTCAATTTGTCGAGATCCTCAGCAAATACATCTTCCTTAACCAATTCGGTATTAACCTCAATTTCTTCCTCTACTTCTTTTTCCTCTTTTGATTCTTCATCTGTGCTATCAACTTCAATCTTTTGGACATCTCCCTTAACAATCATGGTCATTTGGTTTGGACACTAAGTAGCCATGTGCCTAAACCTTTAGCATTTAAAGCACTTGATCTAGCTCATCTTCCTCCCATGTCCTTATCCCTTTTCATAAGTTCTTGGTGGCACTTCACCATCAGTTGGTCAGCCTTTCTATTCAACTCTAACATCTAATCTTCTATTCGGCTTGACACTTTGTTGAGCTTTGTAACTTCCTTAAGTGGGTTAGCTTGGCTGACTAGATTAGCTCATTAGAGGTCAACTCAACCTGTTCCTCCTCTATTTTTCTGCTCTCTGAGCTATTCTTATAGCTTCATCTAACACAGTAAACTATTAGAGTTCCATAATATCTTAGATGTTGCTTCTTAATCTAATAAGAAATCTGGACACTATACGAGCTAATGGCTCATCTACTTCACATCAAATCATAATCATTTGGAACTCCTAAACATACTCATCAACAATTCAGTTTTCTTATCATAGCTCCTAAAGTCTAACAAAAGTATCTTGTGGGTAGGTATCTAACATAAACCTATTTTTGAGAATTCTTTTCATCTTAAGCTAGGTGCTGACTTTCCTATATCCTTCTCGTCTCCTCATGGTCTGGAAGTTCTTCTACCATAATGCAACATATCTTGAGAATTCAATAGCGGCTACCTTTACCTTCTTATAGTCCTCATATTGATAATAGTCAAAAACATGTTCAACCTTTTTCTTCTAATCCAAATAGTCGTATCCATCTCCAAAACCATTGAAGCTCCAAATCTAAAGCTTCACATAGAAGGCAGTTTAGGGTGCTCAAGCTCACTCCTCTTTTTCATTGTACTCTTCCTCTCCTTTATCCATACCACCTAAGTCAATCCTCTTCCTAACACATCCTCCTACTCCTATACCTTAATCTTGTTGAGTTGGGATCTATCCTCTCATAGGTCGAGTAGCTTGAGGAATATTCTACATGATCTTAGCAAGTTAAAAGGCCAATGCATGTACAACGTTGGTAAGGTCAACTATGAGATTAGCTATTTCAACAATTTCTTCATCAATGCTTCTAAGGGTGCCTTAGGGTTGTAGACAACATCACTATTGTCATGTATAGTAGACAACATCACTATTGTCATCTTCAATACCAGCATTGACACTACGATCTGTTATCTTCTCAACAAAACATAGTAAACAAACTTAGAATCCATAAAACAACAAAAACTGCCTTCTTAACTTAGACAAATCATACACTCTTCTCCTCACTAAAGTTTAAGCTAACTATCAAAATAGTGACTAATTCCAAAGAACAACAAATCCAATCAAAACTTACTTTGTTTTTTGTATGTTCAAAACATGGTAAAACAAAGTACACGATGATTGTAAACTGCTACTACACTTTCTTGCTTACTATAGCACTTACAACTAATCTTTACACAACTACAGCACATTACCACAATAATGGCTCCAATTTTCTCTTCATTAACCTTTAATCGTCCTCTACTAACTACATACCCCAAGACGATCACCTCTTCTTTGCAGAAACAACACTTCTTCAAATTTTTAAACAATTTCTTTACTTGGAGGATATCAAAAATAGCTTAGAGATGATCAATGTGACTTACTAGGTCGGCACTATATATAAGGATATCATCGAAGTAAACTACTACAAACTTCTTAATTAGATTTCTCAAGACACAATTCATCATTCTCATAAAAGTGCTTAAACCGTTTGATAATCTAAATGGTATTACCACCCACTCATAAAAACCATGTCAAGTCTTGAAAGCAATCTTATACTTAGTACCTTACCTTACATAAATCTGGTGGTAACCTAACTTTAGGTTGATTTTGCTAAGCGCACCACTCAATTCGTACAACATATCATCTAGCCTAGAAATGGGATACCTGTACTTGATTGTGATCTTGTTCATAGCTCTACTATCTATCATGCCTCGAAAAGGTGAAGTCGTAACAATCTCACTGTATGAGCTATCTTATGATAAAAACTATCCTTACAGCTTCTATCTTAGATGTAGTTCATACTAAGTGTACTCGACTCTACCCCTTTGAAGCGTCCAATTTGATACCTGATTGATATAAACCTATAGAGTAATTCTTTAAAATAATTTATAATAATAAAATAATAAACTTATAATTTGACTTTATAAAAGAGTGATAGTAAATCCTACAGGTACCTATCATTTCACATACAAACCAAAATATTGAAAACTACCAAGCCCTTTCAGGAGATTTCATTCCCCTTTCTTTTTTTCTATTCATAGTAAGATCTTTTTCCTTTCTAGTCAAATTTTTTATTTTTGTAAAGAAGTGGCTTTTTCTTCCATTTTTCAAGTGAGTTTTGTTAATTTTCTTACTATTTATATTGAAAACTACTAAGCCCTTTAAGGAGTCTTGTATAGTTTTTCTTAAAAGATAAAAAGTTAATACTAAGGCCAATATCCAACTATTTCTTGTTGCATCTCACTTCCTGTCTCAATTTACTAGTGTACTAGTGTTGGTTAGGCACTTTTAATCCATTTGAAACCTGTAAAACAAACTATAGGGGAATGAGAGACAGCTTGCTCAGTTAGTAGGGTAAAGACAAAAGTATGCACTCAGCACATCATAAGTAGGGTTTTCAACCAAGTTGGTTAGATGCAATGCATGTACAAGTAAATGCCATCGTACGACGTTATCCAGTCCGTCATAAAATCAGAGAAATTTCACCCACTCTAATCCAGGTTGAGGAGACTAACGTCATGTACTTTGTGAATCAAGACCAAATTGGGGCTTGTGCAATGGAGAACACCCTCCTCCCGTGACCACCTTCGAACCACAACCCCCAAACTTGCCGCGACCTCCTCTCTTATCACTTAGTTCGACTAAAGGTAAGGAAAGGACCATTTTAGCTATCCTCATTGAAGGGAGTTAGTGTTTGGCTCGAAGATCTTAGCCATTACAATAATGGGTTGTGATACATATCAAGTTAGATGTTTAATCGAGTTTAAGTTATCTCATTTTTAAGGTGATCAACCAAACTCAAACAATTCAAGTATAATATTCATAGAATAATCATAACATAGAGCTCAACTCTCACTATAGTAAATTAACACTCAACAACATACATTGCATACACACAACTAACTAACTACAATCACAAGCCAATACATACCAAAGTCCCCAGATATTATAAAATAATATCCTAAAATGTTATGAAGCATTGATCCAACTTACTTATCTTGACGTTCACTTTAGAAAACAAGTATCATCAATAGTTTGATCACCTAAAGGCCCTAGATATATATAACCTAAATTTAGTTTTCGTAATAGTTACGAAAACATTAGAGTTTGATCTAAAACGGTTATATAGATATACATATATATTATCACAGTAATATATAGTTTGTTATTATGTATATATCGAGTTAAGTTATTAATTATTGATAATATACGTAATTTGTACTATTACGTATAATATATCATTTCAATCATATCAAAACGTACTTTTAATTGATTTAATCACATTTCAATTCCAGTAGGATTATAGGTTATATTACCTAAAATTGTCGAATTTTAATAAAATTAGTATTGTTAAGTTCGTACAACCTAACGATACATGTTACAAGTTATGTTTCTATATATAAATATTATCGTATTATACATATTTTTTGTTATTAAATTGTATTTTACCTAATTTGTCAATATATCTATATAATATAAATATTATATAACCCTAATATATATATCACATATTCCGATTATTAAAATATCATTAAACATATTAAAAATATAATTTTTATCCAATCTAACTAATATACATATAAATAGTTTTTATTTAACTATTTATCATATTTTAACCTANAGTTAAGTTATTAATTATTGATAATATACGTAATTTATACTATTACATATTATATATCATTTCAATCGTATCAAAACGTATTTTTAATTGAATTAATCACGTTTCAATTCCAATAGGGTTATCGTAATACGCACATTCTAGAATATTATAGAGTTATAGGTTATATTACCTAAGATTATTATATTTTAATAAAATTAGTATCTTTGGGTTCGTACAAACCTAACGACACGTGTTATAGGTGCTATTTCTAGAGATGACTTTTAATGGATAGTTCGAGCTTTTAATACGGTTATATGTATATAATCAAATATTTGTACTATATGTAATTTATGTTATTAAACCATATTTTACCTAATTTGTCAATATAACCCTAAAGTATAAGTATTATCTAACCCTAATATACATATAACATATCCTGATCAGTAAAATATCATTAAACATATTAAAAATACACTTTTTATCTAATCTGATCAGTATACATACACATAGTTTTTATTCAACTATTTATCATATTTTAATCTATTATTACTAGAATTAGGTATTGGTTTATCATTTAAGCTATTTTACTATATAAATTCATAATAAATAGCTCAGTTTACTAAATAATTCCTTGAAAATTTCTATAGACTCCTAAAAATATATGGAACTCAGCTAGTACTTGGTTTCAAGTTTTCGATCTATCACCTATATATTCATATTTATGATTTTACCCTTGAATTATCCTAAATTACCCAATTATAATCCTTTATGCACCAAATTGATTTATTCACTAGAAATCAGTACATGCCCATTTCATTATTTAATTTCATAATTTCCTATTTATTTCATAATTTTAGCCTATTTTCAAGCTATTTTTAGGTTGAAAAATAAAATAAATATAAAAAATATTCAAATAAAAAATCAGGCTACATAAAAGTTATCTATCTATCATATATATTTTATACAAAAATTTTGAGCTAGAAAATATGTTATTTAGTGTATTTATTTTGAAAGTCTAAATTCGGATGAATGGTTACTTTCTTAAGCATATACATAAAATAATTACAATTTTACAAAAATAAAATTATATAAAAAATAATCTACATATTTTTTTTCATAATTTTCTGACTTAATTTAATATTTTTAGAAATTATAAGAAAAATAGAGTAGAAAATTGACCAACATGTTCGTCGATGCTCTAACTACCATTGGTTTGTAGGGGTATGTTGGCCAGTAAAGGTGTTGGTGGTGCTCTATGGTGGTGGAAGGGTGTCATAGCAAATCAAGGTTTGATCTAGGAACTAGCTAAGCTCGGTCCTTACTCTGTTTTTCCTAAATATTTTTTCTTAATTTTCTTTAGGTGTTTTTAGTTGCCAAAATGTTAAATCTAAGTCTTAATATCCTATTTATAGTTTTTAAGGTCGGTTGGAATTTTTCTTAGCCATTAAGTAATTATTTTTTCTATTTATTTGGTTATTTTTTTAAGGAATTTGCAAGTATAAAGTGTTAAATTTTTGTTCAGTTACTTTTGATGCAGCTAGTTATTCTTTTCAAGTTGTTCAACATTTAATCCAATCATATTTCACGTTGTTTTTTATTTTTTGTAATTTTTAGAAGATATTTTAAGATATTTTGGTATTTTATATTAGTATTTAATGATTTTAGTAATATATGCGTATATATATCATACACAGAATGAGTAATTATATATATATAATCATGTTTCTAGAACATCTTTTATTTTTAAGATACTTTTCTTATTTAATTCTACGATTTTATAACTTATTATGCATAATTATATAATTTTAGGTTAATTTACGAATATATTTATTATATATACTAAGTATACTCATAAAAATACTTATATACTTATATAGTATATTATGCTATATTATTTTCTTTTATTGCCTAATTAATTTATCTCTAAGTCCTAGTTACATTCCGAGCTTAATTTTAGGGGTTTCAATCAGTTTTACACTATAACGATTAATGATACTTCTAAGGCTAAAATTGGGATTTTTGGTGATTATTTTTGAAATCTAACCTTACTGGGTCATTTCAACTAACTTTTTTAACTTAGTGGTAAAGTTTGAGCTCAGTCAAATAACTTTTCCCGAAAGCCCTAAATTTAGGTACAATTGTCCTAAATTTGACTTTAAAGTCTTATATGGAGTAAATTATTGCTATTTTGATTGTATTCTTGATATTCTTATTATATTATAGATTTCTAAACATACAAGAATTCCTTGATTAGGTTTATCAAGTTTCTTGTAAGTTTTTAGCCTAATTGATTTACTTTCCTGAATGCCCTAAATCAACTATTGACCCTAATCATACAAGGACAGGGCTTTACCTTAATACTTAGTTGTTTATATCTTGATTGCTGATTTATGGGATATTACACTATCTACACACATTCGCCAAGTACCATCCCTCTTCAACACAAGTAATGCAAGCATAGCGCAAAGGCTTAGACTTTCTCTTACATAACCTTTTTCTAGTAGCTCGTTCACTTGTGTTTGGAGTCCAATAGCTTGCTTGGGGCTCATCCGTTAAGCTAGTTTATCCAGTAGGTAGCACTAGGCATCAGGTCAATGTAGTGTTCAATGCTTTGGAAAGGGGGTGATCTTTTAGGCAACTTCTCAAAAAAAAGGTCGACATATTCATCTAATAGTTCTTAGACTTCCTTAGGTAGCAATGATAGGGATAAAGGACCGATCATGTACTCTCGAACTCAAGGTCTTTCTCATTTGATTCGCCAAGTTGTTCGAGGTGAGTTAAGCTTTGAGGTGCAGTGTTTTCCCTAGTTCGACTAACTGAGCTATTTTGCTCTCCATACCATTCAGGAAACTACCAAGGTTATTAGTTGACATGCTGAACCAATCCCTCCATAACACACTAATCCCAACACCAAATCTGAGTACAACCATCTCCATAGTGTCGAGGCCGAGCTAATGATTGTTAGGAGCCGACCATCCGAAACTGACTCAAATGTGAGTTTTCCCTAAGTTAACCCTTATCCAATCCCACCAATCAAAGCTGCTAGACTACTGACACCGACTAGACCTAATCAAAGCCTACACTTGGTCAACTCACAATGTTATTAGGACCACAAAATGAGTAGAATTATGTGCGTATTGTCCTTTCTAACATCCATACTGTCTTGAGGATATTCTTTTTGCACGATTACACACTTCCCCTATAAATAATTCTCCTTTTTGTTTAGCAAGTAAGGATTCATTTCTATAATTTTTTGTAATTTAGGACTTATCCTAATTGGGTACTATAAATACTAATATATTGTAATAGTTGCACAATGAATACACTAAACTTTTGTACCCTCTTGAGCTAAGTGTCCTACTGCTTATTCTTAAGCTACTCTTATCTAGCTCATTTGAGCATGGACTAATGGGGAGTGACCTCCAGCCATACTTGTGTGTCATATAAAGCGTGAGTCGAGCTCATGTGAGGTATTAGTGCATCATATCTATCATCAATGCACAAGAACCCCTACTCAACCTTTAACTATCATTTACTTTTCAAGCCATCTCATAGCCCAAACCCATCCTTTGGTTATGCATGATATTGAGTTCACATGTTCATCTACAAATTTGTATTTTGCTACTGTATTCTTTAAGTGGTCTGTTACTACTCTTGTATGATAATGGTTCTATTGTTAACATCGAAGTTTGGAAGCTGAGAGGTTTTATTTGCTCTATTTTCCCCTATTTCCATACATAAAAACATAGTGTGATTATTTGTCTATTCACTGTATGGTTGTCGTAGTAGCGAGAGTGGTAGTTGTTCTGCTATTGTCACTCATAAAAAGAACTCCAATTGGTTTCTAGACATCAATTTTGTAGGGTAACTATCAATGTCAAATTTAAGTGTTTAAGGAACTCTGAGAAACTAAGAAAGTGGTACTCGACATGGCCAAGGGTAAGAAGGAAGCTTCACACCTCAGTTGATGGGTGATCGCTTGGATAGGCTTACTGACTTGGTAGTAAATTTGGTAACTATTATCCAAGAAGATAGACAAGTAGCTAGAAATAACCCCACTAGAGGATGTAAGTAGCAAGAGTAAGGCCATGGTCAATTTAGCAAAGTTAATTCCCTAACTCAACTACCACAAGCTAAAGGAATGGGTAGGGATGCTAGACAAAGGCTAGCCCTTGAAGAAATTGAGGAGAAAGAGCGAGGAAACAATGAAGCAAAGGAGTATTATGAGCTTAAAGAAAGAAATGTACGAGTCCTTAGAATTGAAGGGTTGAGGATGTATATTCCAAGTTTTTCTAGGAGTAGTGATGTTGAAGACTACCTATGATAGGAATCAAGCTATTAGGCCTTTGACCCACAGCCAAGCCCAAAGACTGGAAGAGTTGGCAAGGTAGATCCTTCTACTCCGGCCGACTATTGCCAAAGCCGAGTACTTCTTTGTCAAGTCACTCTGTATGTTGAGCCAAATGACTGCCTATCTCTCTAAAGTATGTTAAATTATAGATTACCAAGAGAACAGCCAAACCTCTCAAGATTACTCACTCGTGTTCGAGCTAACTAATTACTTGACGTCACCCCTATTGAGAGGCTAAGAGAGAGACCCTAGACTAATCCTAAGCTACCCTTACTCAAACAAGCAATTTGATCATATACTATTGTCCATCACTACTACGTGTATAAGACCACATGTAGAATCTACTTCACTAATTATTACTTTTCTTGAATATTTATTTTTACCCTTTTGTATTCTTATACATTACTTCTTTAGGATAATACCTTTTTTATCTTTTCCCTTTTAATTAAATGGCCTTAACTTTTTGGGTATAAATACCTTTGTATTTGTATCCGTAAGGTATCAGATTATCATCAATACATCTGAATATTCTTCCTTAACGTAAACACTGCTTGTTTACTCTCATTACACTCTTATCCTAACCCATAAGCAAGGTTAGGTAGTGAGTAACCTCACCAAACCAATTTTTTATATCATATCGAGTTGTGTCGTAAATCCTCAGAAGTTCCATTAATGTGCCATATCCTTTGGAGCTATTCATTAGTTTTGCTTACTTTTCATTCACTCTTTTGTTCTTTCGCGTCTTTCCCCATAATCTCTTCAAGCTTTCAGCAAGCTTGGACCCATTTAGCAACCGGCCTTGTCTGTTCTTGGTCATGGTATGCATCATCTTAATATCAAAGTGAAGGTTTCACTTAAGTGTAGTTTGTTTTTAAAGTTCTATTTATACTCTATTTTGCTTGAGTGAAACAAAGTAAGTTACTGCATTTGTTTAGTTGCTATGCTTATTAGTTGTTACTTTTCTAGGTTATGAAAGTGATTACTAAAATACCTAGTTAAAGGGTTTAAGCTTAAATATGCGAAGAAAATGACAAACCCAAGTGTAAACGTTGGTGTTGGAGATGACAACAGTGAAGTTGTCTACCATAGCTGACAAACTCAGGGAACCCTTAGGAGCACTAACGAGAGACTTAATGAGATGGCTAACCTCTTAGTCGATTTGACCAAAGTTGTTTATGCATTAGCTTGTTGACCAACTGAAGCTACGCATAATACCCCATAAGCTACTTGACCTGTAAAAGGTTAAAACCCATCTCAACAAGTTTGAGGTAAAGGAGTAGGCAAATGAGTAAGAAGAAGGACTGACTTCGAAAATTTGGATAAAGAAGATGAGGAAGAGTATTATGAAGATGAAGAGTGAGTGCGAGCACCCAGAGCCTCTAATGATGTGAAACTTTGGATTCCAAGTTCCAATAGATTTGGAAGTGTGGATGAATAGATAGAATGGGAAGAGAAAGCAGAGAGTGTATTTGACTATTACCAATATGAAGATTATGAGAAAGTGAGAACTGTTACTATTGAGTTCTTTGAATATGCTACCATACAGTGGAAGAATTTCCAGGCTATGAGGAGGTGAGGGGGCTAATACTTAGCTTGAGATAAAGAAAATACTTAGAAACAAGTGTGTGCTAGATACTTATCTATAAGATACTTTCACTCAGTTTTAAGTGCTAAGGTAAGGAGGCTGATCTATCGACGAGTATATTCAAGAATTTCAAATACTTATGGCTCACTATAAAGTAGAGAAACCATCAGCTCAAATAGTCTTTAGATTCGTTATTGGGTTGAGAAGTGACATTCAAGACATTGTGGAACTCCAACAGTTTACCACAATGGATGAAGCCATTAGAATAGCCTAACGAGTAGAGAGGTAGATGTCGAGCCTAGTTTTTCACCTCTTGGTTCGTTGAAAATCAAGTCTTCTTTAAACCGACCAATATTAAACCCTTACTCATTTAATACTGACCCTCTACTAAGGTTTAAAGAAAATTGGTTCTTTTATATCTTAAAATCATTTTGGAGTCACCACCTGACCAAAGTTGAAAAAAAGAGTTAAGTTATAACTAATTAAGTGGATTGATTATAACTTAGCCACTGGTCTTTCAATAAAAATCGACTTTGAAAAAAAAAAGGGGGTCTTAAAACAAGAGATTTGGATTCATGGGTTAGGAATTTTAAACCCTTACAAGTACCATTAACTTTCCAAATTTAATATTAACCTTAAAAATCAACTTTTAATTTTAAAAGACAGAACTTAATTATTTACCTAAATAAGATAATTCAAATAATCTAAACTAAAACCAGAAAATCAAGTTTTTCCTATTTTTATCGTTACCCTATAGGTGCCTACATACCCATTATACAGAATCAGACGTACGTAGTTCTTTTATGAAAACTTTGGCAAGTGATTTGATTTTAATTTTTCAAAAAAGATAGGATTTACGTTTTTATCTAATTCAATTTATTCACAGAAATTCACCTAAAGGGTTCTAATTGATGTTTTATTTCTAGAAACTCTAAAATACTCCTAATTTGGAAAGGGTCCATTTATTTTTAGATAACTCAATTTTTCTATGTGTCAAAACAATTTTTATTCACTAACCTATTTATTTAGTTTTATTTTTATTATATTATCTTATTTATTTTATTACTTATTATATCTATTTCTATTAAACTAAAAATAAATAAATAGACTACTTTTTGTTTCTCTTTTTCTCTTTTTGTTTTTCTTCCCTTCCTTTTTTCTTTTTCGTTCTTTTTTTTCTCATTTAAAACATTCACAAATAAAAAAATAAATAAAATTAAAAAGAGAAAAAAAAAAAAAGAAAACAAACTAGGTCGGCTTGGATGGCTTAAAGGCAACTCGAATCGACTCAGTCGGCTTAAGAATGGCTTAGTTAGCTCACTTTGGCTCGTATCAGCTCAGTTGGCTCACTTCAGCTTATAGGCTCAATCGGCTTACTTTGGTTTAGATTGGCTCAGTTGGCTTACTTCAGCTCGGGGTCAGCTCACTTTAGCTTAGTCAATTCCAGTTAGCTCTAGTCGGCTCACTTCAGCTCAAATTGGCTCACATCGACTCAATCAGCTCTGGTTAGCTTCAATCAGCTTCGATTGGCTCTAGTTGGCTTCAGTCAACTTCGATCAGCTTTGATCAACTCACTTTGGCTCGGGTCGGCTTGTGTTGACTTGAAAAATCTGATGTTAGTGGTTTTCATCATAAAACACCGCAAGGGATGCTATCCTAGAGAGAGAGATGAATTGTGCTAG
Organism: Lumnitzera littorea; assembly: GCA_024138015.1. Lineage (NCBI taxonomy): Eukaryota > Viridiplantae > Streptophyta > Magnoliopsida > Myrtales > Combretaceae > Lumnitzera > Lumnitzera littorea. The sequence continues at coordinate 25,771,908 of JAMXBB010000008.1, forward strand.
AGAGATGAAGCTTCAATTTTTGTTTTTCTAAAGTGTTCTAAAGCTTTGTTATATGTTGAAAATGAAGAGTAGACCCCTATTTATAGTTATTATAGTTGAGTTAAAGATAGAAAATATTAAATGCAATAAGATTTTCTTCCATGTTAGGATTGGACGAATCTGAACAATATATGATGCCAAATACAAAGCTGCACGTGTAGGAGTGTATCGGAATATGTCCAACGCGTGTAAGAGTGTGTCTACCATACTTAGAAGTGAGTTGGTAAATGATATAGCGATGATGTGGCCCATAACATAGCGATGACATGGCAATGAAGTAAGGAAAAAAAATAAAACATGCATTTTGCAACTTTCACGAATTGAATCATTCCATGGATTGAACCTAGGATCTCCAAGTCATATGCAATATTAAGTTTGAGTGCTTATCCAACTAGGTTGTTGGTTTTTCCTTATTCATAAGTGCAATTGACTAGGTCAACCTAGGTTAGATTCAAATCTAATCCCAAGCCCAATGATCATCTCTTTATTTTATTATATTCTACTAAAATTTATAAAAGATTTATTTTGTTTTAAATCTTCTATTTTTTTTTTTAGTATTTTTCTAAATTTCTTTTTTTTTTGTGCTTTTTATTATTTTTGTATTTTTCCAAAAATTCTTATCTTTTCTAAATTTCTTCATTTTTTTGGGTTTTCTTTAATTTCATTTTTTTTTTTGTGTTTTTCATAATTTAGTACCTATTGAGGAAATAAAATAAAAATAAAAATAAAATTAAAAGAACAAAAATTGTATATCTACAACTGCCCCTCTTTGTGGCAAAGTTTGAACAAAGCTTTGCCACAAAAACAAAGAGACACTATTTTTTCTCCTAAGATGACTTTAAAATGACTTACTTGGGATTTGGTGAAGAAATGAAACCTAATTGTGCCTCTCTAGGCTCACTAACCTAGGTAAGAGTGTCTTTAAGAAATTAGCAATCCTAAGCTAATTAAGAGAACCCGATCATAGCCTTTTAGGCTCATTAACCTAAGCGAGTTCGTAAAGAGTGACAAGAAATTAGGATAGCACTCTAAGGGCATACGATCCTTGGGTATCGCCTTGGGTGAGGATAGCGCTCTAGGAGTATACAATTTGATGGTTTTAAGGTTTAGATAACATTTTAAGTACATACGATCTGATGGTTTCAAGGTCAAGATAGTGCCTTGAGAGCATATGATCTAAAGGTTTCAAGGTCAGGATAGCGCTTTGAGAGCATACGATCTGAGGGTTTCAAGGTTAGGATAGCACTTTAAGAGTATACAATCTAAGGTCTTCAAGGTTAGGATAGTACTCTAAGAGCATACGATCTAAGGGTTTCAAGGTTAAGATAGTGCTCTAAGAGCATAAGATCCAATGGTTTCAAGGTTAGGATAGCGCTTTGAGAGCATACGATTTAGGGGTTTCAAGGTCAAGATAGCATTCTAAGAGCATACAATTCGATGGTTTCAAGGTTAAGCTAGCGCTCTGAGAACATACGATTTGAGTGTTTCAAGGTCAGGATAGCTGATACGAGGCAAGCGTACCTATCAATTTTAATATAGCGGATATGAGTCTGAGTCGATCCCTCAAAGATTTTGAGTACTAATATTGACTTTAGCTTTATTATTTAACCGGAAAATTGTGTTGAGTTGAATGAATTAAAAATACTCAAAATTAATAAACTAAACTAATTATGAGACTTAACTAAGCAAATTAGAAAGCAATAAACTACTAACGACTTCAAGTATGCAATGATGTATTTAGGAATTATTTCCCCTAGTGTTTAACATGTAACCTTTTTAAAATATATTCAATTTAGTTTCTATGATTCTTGACCGGAGGGATTCACAATTAAAGCTAATATCTTTCTCAAGCATATTAACCCTAATCCTAAATTATTTACCGGAATCTCTTCACTTAGTAATATAACTTAGAATTGCATTAATGTTTAATGAATTCCCACACAAACAATCAACTTTCCGGAAGAATCATGTATCTTATCTCTAAGTATACATGTAATTCTCTTCAATTATGTTAAGATCTAATTACACATGCAATTTCTCAATCAACATGCATAATATCATATATTGATACTCTAGAATTATCAATCCACAATTAACGACATAATTGAATCAAGAAAAGATAGAAACTTTCTTGAAATTATAATTCAATCCAAGGGTTACATGAAACCCTAGGTTCCATAATCCTAAATACTTGAATTCTAAGCTATCATAACGAATCTAAAAACGAGTTCCATCAAAAACATAAAATAAAGCATGAAAACCCCTCTTGATTTGATGAACAATCTTTAATCTTGAAATCGATGTCGTTATCGCTTCTTGATGTTGTTTCTCCTTAAGTCTCTTCTTGTCTCTTGTCTCTCTTTGTTTCTGTAATGTCTCTCACTCTTTTGAACCCTAAGATCCCCTTATATATGTGTATTACACGGATTTTATTTTCGTCACCAGACACGGCCTGGGACATGGCCGTGTCCCCAGGTCGTGTAACTTTTTGCACAAAGGCAAAATTTCTGCACAACTTCAAAACTTCATAACTTCTTCGTTTGAACTCGGAATTGAGTGAAACTTGATTCGTTTTCTTCGTTTTCGAGCCTAGAACGCGTTTAAACCCTGAAATCAACATTTTACTCAATTAAGTATCAATTTCTTTAAAGAAAACCAAAAATGTACGGGAAATGCTATAAAATCACCATATAAAATATGTTTAAAATCAGAGTTATCAATAGCACTTTGAGAGAATACAATTCGATGGTTTCAAGGTTAGGATAATGCTTTGAGAGCATACAATTCGAGGGTTTCAAGGTCAGGATATCGCTTTAGGAACATACGATCCAAAGGTTTCAAGGTTAAGATAGCACTCTAAGAGCATATGATTCGATGGTTTCAAGGTTAGGATAGCGCTTTGAGAAAATACAATTCGATGGTTTCAAGGTTAGGATAGCGGTCTAAGAGCATACGATCCGAGGGTTTCGAGGTTAGGATAGCACTCTAAGAGCATATGATATGATGGTTTCAAGGTTAGGATAGCGCTTTGAGAGCATACGATCTAAGGGTTTCAAGGTTAAGATAGCGCTCTAAGAGCATTCAATCCGATGGTTTCAAGGTTAGGATAGCACTTTAAGAGCATACAATCTGAGGGTTTTAAGGTCAAGATAGTGCTCTGAGAGCATACAATTAGAGGGTTTCAAGGTTAAGATAGCACTTTGAGAGCATACGATCTGATGGTTTTTACTACATGGATAGTGCTGTAAAGAGCAAACTATCCATGGGGACTGAAGTAAAAGGAGTAAAAAAAAAATTCTTGACAATGACAGATTTGTTTATTGACAATCATGAAAGACGAAGTAGCTACTAAGGATAAAAACCCTGGATAGGAATAGAGGTAGGTGACATTTGCCTTAAGGCCAATCATGTAAAAGAGGATGATTTTGGCCTCTAAGGCCAACTTGAGAGCAATTTTAAGTATATCCCTAAACTTTGGATGATAGGAAGAAAACTCGTTTGAAAACAATTGTTATTAGGGTAATGATAGAAGTTTACTGCTAGGGTTGACTCTAAAGAATATGACTTTCAAAAGAAATGAAGATTCTTATCTTGTTGAAAACTTAGACCACCAAGGGGATATGGACAAAAGAAATGACCGAAATGAGAGGGAATTGAATTTATCCCAATTTTTATTACTTGTAAACAAGTTTAGATTCTCTCAAAAGCGTATAGGCTTTTCAATGATACAACAACTTGATCTTTCAAGTCGCCTTTGTCTAAGAGAACCCTTTCTTTCCTTTAGGGGCACATAACTTTCCATGACTTCTACAAATTTCTTCTTATCAAAGGATATCTCATTAGAGTTAAGTTTAGTTTAAAAGGATTTCCTCCCACTCTTGACTTAAACTCCTCTCTTTTGACTTTAATTCCAAAAATTATGGTCTACCTTGTAATTAATACCCTTTTAATCAATCTGTTAAGCCTTTTTTAGACTGTAATGTAATGAAGGCTTTTGGTCTTTAGTTTCAAAATGGATATTACTAAAATGGCTATTTATGAAAGAATTGCTCCTTAACCTAGGTTTACAAGTCAAGAACCTTATAGGTAAAACTCAAAATTATGCTTGCCTTAGCTTCAAATGTAACTTTTACCAAGGATAAGTTGTCTCCTTTAATCAAAAGCTCCTTTAAGAAAGGGTGGAATTGTAGGTGGGCCATGAGCTATGTGTCAGCTACAATAATTTTTTGGGTGAAACTTTGGTATTTACCCTAACTTCTTTCAAGCTTAATTACTTTAATTGTGTTTTTAAGGCCTTTATTTGAAATGTAGGTCTTTATTTAGGATTGGGTTTTTGTGCCCCATATCCTTTTGGGTTTTAAAGCTTTAGACTTGATCACCTTGTTGGTGTAGATCTATGTTTCATTTTACACTTGCTCATTTTTCCTCTTTTTTCCTGCTTCACTTTTTTTTTTATTCTTCTTCTTCTTTTCTTTTTTCATTTAAGACAAAATGATTGTTTTTTCTTTTGGCTTATGGCTTAAAGCATATGTGGTTTTAGTTTTTATTAGGATGTCTTTCTTCATCTTAGAGGAAATTAGTTATCAATGGCAACTATTACTTTTGAATTGATGCAACTAAAGCAAACATAAATTAGTTTTAACTTTTTTATTCTGATAGATGCTCCTAACCTCCTTTTTACCCCATTGCAGGGTGGTTCTTGATAGGGTTCAATTTTTTGAGAATACTCCAGTAAAAGGTCCAATAAGGTTGACAAAGGATTTTATTTTTGAGATACTGAAATGCCTACCTAATTTCATTTTGATTTAGGTATTAAATGCAAGATGGACTTACTTCAAGGAATGAGTCCAATTTCTTCATAATGATGCCACTCAACTCCTAAAGTATCTTAAGGTTAGTGTTTCAGATTCATCTTACCTTTCTTCATTCTAAACCTTTTAATTAATGAGATATCTTGAAATAGGAGAAATGCAAACAAAACACTTTATTTGAATCAATTGTCTTTTGCAAACATCATGAAATCTTATCCTATCCTTGAATTGAGTCCAATTAGATTGCCCTTGAATCAATTAGGTCTTGAACTCTGTTTTTCAATTCCTAGCAGTTGTCGGTAGAATGCCCCTACTGACCCATATGATATTCATATTAGGCATTTGGGTCATATCTCCTCAGCTTGTATCTTAGTATTAAGCCTTTTTGTTGCAATAAGCCCTCATTTCTTAGTTGGTCAAAGACTTCAGACAACAAGGTAAGGATTTGAGTGAACTTTCTTCTGGGTATTTTTAGGCCCTTTCTGCTTGGTGTATGTCCTGACGTTGTAGTATTTACATATGCCCCTGAATCTAGTAAGGCTGGTCTTTTTCCAATCAACTTCCCTATCCTTATGGCTTCTTCAATTCGGCTTCTGGCAAGTACAATGTCTGCAAAGCTGGCCATTGTGTTAACCAATAAGTGTCCATAATATGGTTCCTCCAATGAGTCAAAAAAGATAGATATTAATGTTTTTTCAGGGAGAGGAGAAATGATTATGGTTGCCATGCCCCTCTATCTTTGGGTGTATTCCTTAAACAACTCATTTTTCTTTTTTCTCATTAGGCTCAAGTCCTAAATTGAAGGAGCTATCTCAATGTTGAATTTATATTGCTCATAAAATGCTCGCGCCTATTTCTCCTAAGTATTGATCTAGCTGAGATCGAGCTGGGCATACTAGGTTAATGTAAGCCTTATTAGACTATCTTGGAAAGTTTGTACCATAAGTTGATTATTTTGAACATATCTACCCATCTTGCGAACGTATAATCTAGTGTGTAACTTTAGGCATCCAGTCCCATTATACTTTTCAAACTCTGGCATTTTGAATTTTTCTAGGTAGGCCTTAACATTAAATGCAGAAAAGTTAGAGATCCCAGCCTGCTCGAATCCATCATAGCTTCTAATTACCCTCATTTTCTCAATGATTTGTTTGGTCAACTTCCTTTCCAATTCTTTTAAGCTATCCTAGTTGGCCTTAGAATTAATCGGCCTTTTATTGATTAGGAATGAATATGTGTTAAGCTAAAAAACTAGGTTGACTTTTAGACAGACCCCTTCCAGTTCAAAAGACTTAAAAGTTGGATTAGCCTTTGGATAGTTCTCTTCTGCTTCCATTGGTAGAGCCTCCATATTCTTTCCACAAAGGGCCCTAGAGTGCTCTTCATTTGATGTGGCTCTAAGTAAAGCAACACTATCAACCAAGAAACTCAACTGATCTATGATTTTTTTCATAGCTTACTCCAATGAACAAAACCTTACTTTTGTAGGGTTGGTGCCATTAAGTTGGTTGTTATTTTCGCTATTGACCAGTACTCTAGACAAGAATCCCCCACCTATTAGCAAGTTCTTTATTTTAATTTCCTTTTTTGAAAGAATACTCTTCTTTTTAGGAAAGAGAAAAGGAAAAATGAAATATAAGGATAAGACTTATTTATAAGAAGAGAGAAAGCAGTAGAAAAACACTCCTTAAATCATAAAAAAAGTGATTAGAAAGAGTTAGAGTAAAGCGTACAAAGAAAAGGATACAACTCTCATGATGTCTATTCAAACAAAAACTAATGAATATCTACAAAGAAAAGATTAGGACACTTCATAGATTTTTTTTTTTTTTTACCACATCATGTTAATTTGTCAATTTTGGAAAAAAGGGTTCATGAATGCAATTAGGGTAGCTTCTAAAAAGGTCCTTAAGTTTTGTGACCTCACTTATTAAGGAATGCTTTCATTAGTCATATTAAGCTTAAGCGGGGTGGCCTAATCAATCTCGAGGAGTGGTTACACCACAACACTTGAAGCCTATACAATAGCCCCTCTCCTATGGTCTTAAAACAGCGTGAATCTAATTGTATCTACCCTGCATCATTGATATAGCAAATGACCCCTCATATCCCAATGCATGTGATATGCAAGATAACAGTACAAACAGATAAATAGAAGCTAAGAGTGAATTCTAGGAAAATATAGGGAAAGAAGCTTCATGTTTGTCTTTTTTTTTTTTTTTTTGTCTCTTTTATAACAATGCTACCCTAAAACCCTGAAGGATGTATGCAAGAAGGGTAAGTTCTAGAGGTTCTTAAACTCTATGACCTTACTCATTTCTTACAAAACAGTTCATTGGTCACATCGAAGTTTAAGTAGGATAGCCTAATTGATCCTGAACAATGGTTACCCCACTATGCCTAGGACTTACATAATGGCTCTCTATCCTAAGGTCTTAAGACGGCCCAAGTTCAACCATATCTATCATGCATTCATGGTACGAGAAATAAATTTCCCCCCTCAAAACAATTAAATACATAAAACTAAACTTACAAAAATGTTAGTACAGTTATGATACAAATAACAAAGAAAATAAATAAATTACAATAAGCTGATTTTTAGGGATTAATTTTAATTTTGGAAAGTCGAGTAGTTAACCCTCTGGATGTTCCCCAATGGAGTCGCCAAGCTATTGAGCTTGGTTTTTCACCTCCTATTTCTTTTAAAATCAAGTCTTTTTTAAATTGACTAATATTAAACCTTTACCCATTTAATACCGACACTTGACTAAGATTAAAAAAAAAAAAACAATTCTTTTATATCTTGAAATCATTTTGGAGTCACCACCCAATGAAAGTCGGAAAAAAGAGTTAAGTTATGACCAATTGGGTGGATTAGTTATAACATAGCCATGGGTCTTTTAATAAAAACCAATTTTTTTTTAAAAAAAAGCCTTTTAAAACAAGATATCTAGATTCGGGGGTTAGGAATTTTAAACCCTTACGGGTACCATTAACTTTCCGAATTTAATATTAACCTTAAAAATCACCTTTTAATTTTAAAAGACAGAACTTGATTATTTACCTAAATGGGATAATTCAAACAATCTAAACTAAAATGGGAAAATTAAGTTTTTCTTATTTTTATCGCCGCTCCGTAGGTGCCTACATACGCGCTATTTAGGATCAGATGTACGTAGTTCCTTTATGAAAACTTTAGCAGGTAATTTGATTTTAATTTTTCAAGAAAGATTGGATTTACATTTTTACCCAATTTAATTTATTCAAGAAAATTCTCCTAGGGGGTCCTAATCTGTGTTTTATTTTTAGAAACTCTAAAATAGTCCTAATTTGGAAAGAGTCCATTTATTTTTATTTATTTTTAGAAAACTAGATTTTTCTAAGTGTCAAAAAAATTTTTATTCACTGACCTATTTATTTATTTATTTTTATTTTTATTATAATATCCTATTTATTTCATTACTTATTCTATCTATTTCTATTATACTAAAAATAAATAAAAAGACTACTTTTTTTTTTCTTCTCTTCCTTTTTTTCTTTTTTCTTCTTCTCATTTAAAACATTTACAAATAAACAAATAAATAAAATTAAAAAGTGAGAGAAAAAAAAAAAACAAACTAGGTTGGCTTAATTAACTTTAGATCGGCTTGGATAGCTCAAAGGCAGCTTAGATCGGCTCACTTCGGCTTGGATCAACTCAATCGACTTAGTTGGCTTACTTTAGCTCAGGGTCGGCTCAAATCGGCTCCTATTATCTCCGATCAACTCACTTCGACCCGGTTGACTCTAGTTGGCTTTGGTCGACTCCGATCGACTTTGATCGGCTCACTTTAGCTCAGATCAGCTCGTGTCGACTTGAAAAATCCGATGTTGGTGGTTTTCATCAAAAAACACCATAAGGGATGCTACCTTAAAGAGAGAGAGGAATTGTGCTAGAGAGAAGAAGCATTGATTTTTGTTTTTCTAAATTGTTTTGAAACTTTGTTGTGTATTGAAAATGAAGAGTAGACCCCTATTTATAAGTATCATGATCAAGTTAAGAATGGAAAATATTAAATGCAATATGACTTTCTTCTATGTTTAGATTGGACGAATCTGAACAATATGTGATGCAAAATATAAAGCTGTGCATGTAGGAGTATGTCGGAGTATGTCCAATATGTGTAAGAATGTATCTAACATACTTAAAAGTGAGTTGGTTAATTATGTGGCCCGTGAGGTGGTGATAACATAGCAATGAAGTGAGAAAAAAAAAATAAAACATGCATTTTGCACCTTTCTTGAATTAAACCCTTCCATGAATTGAACCCAAGATCTCCAAGTTATATGCAATATCAAGTTCGAGTGCTTATCTAGCTGGGTTGTTGCTTTTTCCTTATTCATATGTGCAATTGCACATATGGATTAGGTCAACTTAGGCTAGATTCAAATTTAAGTCCAAGTCCAATGGTCATTTCTTTATTTTATTATATTCTACCAAACTATATAAAAGATTTATTTTGTTTTAAATCTTTTTTTTTTTGTATTTTTGTAAATTTCTTATTTTTTTGTGCTTTTTCTTATTTTTATATTTTTCCTAAAATTCTTTTTTTTTTCTAAATTTCTTTATTTTTTTTTTGTTTTCTTTGATTTCCTTTTTTTTTTTTGTATTTTTCTTATTTTAGGACCTATTGAGGAAATAAAATAAAAATAAAAATAAAATAAAGAGGTCAAAAATTGGTTGTCTACAATAGAGAAGAAGCTGAATACTGACCAAAATGCTAACTAGCCAATTAAGACAAGGAAGTCATCGAGCTCAGTCAAATACTAAGCCGATTTGAAAGGTAGATGTTCAAGTCTAGCAGAAAGGCAGACCTGAGAGTATCGTACTGACCCAAAATTATGAGAAAGGGCAAGGATTTGGTAGGAAAACAGGCCAAATCAAGTACTTCAAATGCCAAGCGTTTGAACATATGGCTGCTTTATGCCCAAATCGAAGGACTATGGTCATCAAGAGAGATGTCCCAAAGCTAGAGGTAGAAAGTACTGATGAAGAAGCTAAAGAAGAAGGGAGTACTGCTAAGAAAGAACTGGTTAAAGACAATGTGTTGGCCAAAGACTTGGATCAGTTGATCATGGTTGTTTGATATACAATGAACATGGAACCCTTACGTAAAAAGGAGCAGAGAGAGAATTTGTTTCATACCACCTGTAAGATAAATGATCAAGTGTATGCCCTTATCATGGATAGTGGTAGTTGCACCAATATGGCATCAGTCAATCTCATAACAAAATTGAAGTTGCCGACTCTTGCACATCCAAGGTTGTATAAGTTGCACTGGTTAAGTAAGAAAGGAGCACTACATGTCACTTGGTAAGTATTACTACCAATTACTATTGGAAATTACTCTGACTAGATTCTTTACAACAAACTACCCATGTGTACTTCCCATGTGTTGCTAGGAAGACCATGGTTGTTTGACAAGAAAGTTATCCATGATGGATATCGAAATGCGTACATGTTCAAGAAGTATGGCAAGAAGATCACATTGAACCTGATGCCACCAAGTGAAGTTAATAAACTACAAGCCAAACTTACTCACGGATCAAAGAAGATTCTGATGATGAGTAAAGCAAAGCTTCGAGAGGCCCTTAAAGATAATGCATTGACCCTCATGTTGGTCAAGTGCCTATTAGAGATGAAGGAGCGAATGTACTACCCCTAGAAATAAAAGAGTTGCTGGACGAGTATGTTGACTTGTTCCCATAACAGTTACCCGAAGGGTTACTCCCAATTCGAGGCATAGAACACTGCATTGACTTATTACCCAGTGTCGCACTACTGATTGAGCCATCTAATCGGATGAGTCTCGAACAGGCTTCTAAGATCCAACATCAAGTCAATGAGTTATTGGAGAAAGGCTAAGTCAAGGAAAGTCTTAGCCCTTATGCTATGCCAATACTCCTAATGCCAAAAAAGGATGGAACCTAGCAAATGTGTATTAATAGCCGAGCCATGAGCAAGATCACGATCAAATACAGGTATCCTATCTCGAGGTTGTAAAACACATTAGATGAGTTGAGTGGAGCTAAGGTCTTCAACAAGATTACTCTAAAGTTTGGCCACCATCAAATTCACATAAGGCTAAGAGATAAGTAGAAAACTACATTCAAGACTCGACATGGACTTTATGAATGGATGATCATGCCTTTTAGCTTGTTGAATGCCCCGAGTACTTTCAAGAGACTAATGAATCATGTGATGAGATATCTAATAGGGAAGTGTGTTGTGGTGTACTTTGACAATATCCTAGTCTATAGTGCCAACATGCCAAGTTACTGTAAACATCTCTAAGCTGTACTAAATATCCTCCATGCCAAAAGATTATTCGGCAATCTTAAGAAGTGTTGTTTTTGCTAAGAGGAAATAGTATTCTTGGGCTACATAGTAAGTGAAGGAGACTTACAAGTGAACAATGAAAGATTCAAGCAATCATCGAGTGGTCAACTCCTACTACTTATGTTGATGTAAGAAGTTTCCATAGACTAGCTTCATTCTATAGGAGATTCATCAGGAATTTTAGTGCCCATGCCGTACCACTTATTGAGTTAACAAAGAAGAACAATGACTTCTAATGGAGAGAAAAGGAGGAATCAAGTTTTGCCGAGATAAAGGAAAAGTTGACCTCCATCCCTGTGCTATTTTGCCTAACTTCAAGAAAATATTTGAGCTAGAGTGTGATGTGTTAGGTAGTAGGATAGGCATTGTCCTAATGCAGGAAGGCTAACCAATTGCCTACAATAGTGAGAAGCTTAGAGTACCTCAGCTAAATTACTCTGTATATGATAAAAAACTCTTGGCACTGATTCGAGCACTGTAAGTATGGTAGCATTATTTACTATTGAGAGAATTTCTCATCTATACTGACCATGAGTCCTTAAGATACCTTCGAAGTCAAACTAAGTTGTTAAAGTGACAAGCGAGATGGGTTAAATTCCTTAAAGGATTCAATTTTGTGATAAAATACAAGCAGGGAAAGAGCAACGTGTTGCAAATGCTCTTTCGAGAAGGCATGCACTCTTGAATGTACTGCAAACCAGATTATTTAGGTTTACGAGTATAAAAGAGTAGTACTTCAGGGATCCACACTTTAGACCCATACTCATGCGATGTGTCGATAGAAGGACTGTAGACGAGTGTCATGTAGAAGATGGATACTTGTTCCAAGGAAGGAAATTGTGCGTGCCGACCTATTTACTAAGGGAATTATTGATCAAGGAAGCCCATAATGGAGGACTCTCCAAGCATTTTAGGGAAAGAAAGACCTATGAACTGTTGTGTGGTCACTTCTTGTGGCCAAGAATGAGGTACGACGTATACCGAGTTATAGAAGGTTATGTCATGTGCAAAAGTGTTAAATGCCGAGCCAAGGAAGGGAAAGTAATGCCTTTGCCTGTTCCGACAAAACAATAGGCCAAATTAAGTATAGACTTTGTTCTTAGACTATTATGAACTGCTCGAGGCAAAGATTCTGTAATGGTCGTTATAGATAGGTTCAATAAGATAGCACATTTTGTGCCCTGCTATAAAACTAACAATGCTTTAACTATTACTGCTCTTTTCTGGCAGGAAATTGTCAGGTTACATGGCATGCCGAAAAGTGTAGTATTGGACAAAGACTCAAAGTTCTTAAGCCATTTTTGGAGAACTCTGTGGTAATGGATGGGAACCAAACTACTATTTAATACTTCTTATTACCTCCAAATGGATGGCCAAATGGAGGTAGTCAACCACACTTTAGGATCACTACTTCTAATTACAATGGGCAAGAACTTAGCCGATTAGGACGTCTGCTTACCAATGGTCGAATTTGCTTACAATTGAACAATGCATGACACCACTAAGAAGACCCCCTTTGAGGTTGTATATGGTTTCAATCCCGAGTTACCTCTTGATCACACCCCTGTACCTAAATTTGAGCAAGAAGACCCTGACGCGAGAGCCTAAATATAGTCCCTTCAATACATCTACAATAAAGTCACTTGGTAGATCGACTAAGCTGCTAAAAGAATACGAGAGAAGGCCAAGGGTAGGATGGCTAAGCAATTCCAATCGAGAGACTTCGTGTAGCTACACCTTAGCAAGGAAAGGTTTCTGTACAAGAAGAGGAACAAGCTATTTGTAAGAGTTGAAGGACCCTTTAAAATCCTCTAGAAGATTAATGACAATGCACATAAGATGGAGCTACCCAAAGACTATGAGCTTTCTGACACCTTTAACATTGTCAACCTCGGTCCATATCACCCTAATGCAGAGCTAATTGAAGACCATTCTAATTTAGATCTAAATCAAGCTGGAGGGAATAATAGGAATCAGGCTACTAAGCCTTTGATCCACAGCCGAGCCTGAGGATTAGAAGGGTTGGCAAGGCAAATCCTTCTACTCCAACCAATTGCTACCAAAGCTAAGTACTTCTTTAACGAGTCACTCTATATGTCGAGCCAAATGACTTCCCTTCTTTTTGAAGTGTACTGAATTGTAGATTGCTAAGAGAATAGCCAAACCTCTCACAATTACTCATTTGCATTTGAGTCAACCAATTACTCAGCGTCACCCCTAGCGAAAGGCTTAAAGAGAGACCCCAAATTGATTCTTAGCTACCCTTACTTAGATAAGTAATCTAAGTGTGCACATTTGCCTACATCCTCCAATGGCCTCACCAATGTGTCATTGCCACGTGTATAGGACCACGTATAGAATCTGCTCTATTAATCATTACTTTTTTTTTTAATATTCATTTTACCCTTTTTTATTCTTGTACATTACTTCTTTAGGGTAATACCCTTTTTTTCTTTTCCTTTTTAGGCAAATTACCCTAACTTATTACGTATAAATACTCTTGTATTTGTAGCCATAAGGCATCAGATTATCATCAACACAACTGAATATTCTTCCTTAACATAAAAACTACTTGCTTACTTTCATTACACTCTTATCCTAACCCTTAAGCAAAGCTAGGTGGTGAGTAACCTCACCAAACCAATTCATAAGTTATATTGAGTTATGTCATAAGTCCTCGAAAGTTCCATTGATGCATCATATCCTTTGGAGCTATTCACGAGTTTTACTTACTTTTCATTCACTTTTCTATTCTTTCATACCTTTCCCATCATCTCTTTAAACTTTCAACAAGCTTAGACCCATCCAACGACCGGCCTTGTCTGTTCCCGGTCATGGTATGCATCATTCTAGATTGGGTAAATAGGATTGAAAAGTAGTTTGAATGCTACGATGTACCTAACAATGCAAAGGTTAGCCTTACTATGTTGGAGTTCACTAGTTATGTTGTCCTATGGTGGAAGATCTTACCAGCTACCCGAAGAAGAGAGGGAGAACAAGAGATTAAGAGTTACGATGAAATGAAGAGGGTTATGCAGAGAAGGTTTGTATTGAGCTATCATCTTTAAGACACCTTCAAAAGACTACAAGAGCTAAGACAAGGAGGGTCAAGTATAAACACTTATGTTAAGGAATTCAAAACGTTAAATATCCGATGTGAAGTCGTAAAGCTAGAGGACTAGATTGTATCTTGATTCATTGGTGGACTAAAGTATAAGATTGAGGATGTCGTAGAAACCTTGGACATTGGAACACTTGATGATGCAATCTAAGCTACCTAGAGGATAGAAAGGCACTAAATAAGATGGTTCCAACCACTCATTAACCGACCTAGTAGTAGTCAGTCTGTTTTAAGTAGACTTATATGAGTAAAACCACATAAGGTTACTAAGGTTTGACCTACCCAAACTACTTGAGGAAGTTTCAGAAGGGCCAAAGTCTAGGGAGAAAGATGAGTGAGATCAAATGTTTCAAATGCTAAGGATTTGGACACATGGCTGCTCAGTGTCCAAACAGGCGAATAATGGTGATCCGAGATGAGGTGCTAACTATTGAGGTCAATAGTACTAATGAGGATTAAAGGAGCTAAAAGAGGATGGATAAACTGAACTATCTGAAGAGGAAGTTATCTACAGTAAGGAAGGTAACTTCATGTTGGCCACTTTAGTAATGAGAAGGACGATGAGTGTCAATCTTATGCTTGAAGACAAACGGAGGGAAAATCTCTTCCATATCAGATGTAAGGTCAATGAGTCCCTATGTGTGCTAATCATTGACAGTGTAAGCTACACCAATGTAACCTATACATTAATGGTCTAACAACTAAAATTGTCAACCAAGCCCCACCCAAAACCTTATAAGCTTCATTGGCTAAGTGATAAGGGAGCTCTATAGGTGAACAAATAGGTATTTATGCCGATTTGCATTGGCAAATATCGAGATGAAGTGATCTGTAATGTACTGCCCATAAGTGCATCCCACATTCTACTTAGACAACCATGGATGATCGCATAGTTATATATGATAGAAGGAGGAATACATGTTCTATGGAGCATGACTGCAGGAGGATGAAATTAAGTCCTATGACTACCGAGCAGGTAAAGGTCATGCAGTCCTAAGTTAGCCAAACCTTAAAGAAAGGGGCTTTGATAATGAACCGAGTCAAACCAGAAAGGGAAATGGAACTTAAAGGACCAACCTATCTACTGGTCTGAAGGTTACTGGAGATGAGGTTTGAGGAGAAGGAGCAGCCTACAAAGGTAAAAACATTACTAAAGGAGTTCACCGACCTATTTCCAAAGGAGCTACTAAAAGGTTTGCCTCCCATTTGAGGCATCAAACATGTAATTGACTTATAGCTAAGGTTCACCTTACCAACAAGCCTACTTATAGGATGAATCTCGAATAGGCCAATGAGCTGTAGAAGTAAGTAGATAAGTTAATAAGAAGGGGGTATGTATACGAGTCCCTTAGTCCCTACGCAATGCTGACCTTTTTAGTGCTAAAGAAAGATGGTTCTTAGAGGATGTGTGTAGATAGTTGAGTAATCAATCGAATTACCATCAAATACAGGTACCCCATACCTAAGCTTGATGACATGCTAAACAAATTAAGTAGAGAAAAAGTGTTCTCTAAGATTGACCTTAAATCTAGGTACCATCAGGTTTGAATGCGCAAGGGTGATGAATGGAAGATCGCATTCAAGGCATGACATGGTTTATATGAATGGCTTGTAATCCCATTTGGATTATTCGATGCGCTGAGTACATTTATGTACCTAATGAATCATGTGCTCTACGAATTAATAGGAAAGTTTTTTGTGGTTTATTTTGATGGCATTCTAATATAAAGCCTTGACCTAAAGGCTTACTAGGAGCATCTCCAAAGAGTCTTTACAAAACTCCAAGTTGAACAGCTTTGCACCAATCTAAAGAAATGCGACTTTGGCTTACCTGAGATGATCTTCTTGGGGTTTGTTGTAAGTGGAGGTAGCACTCAAGTCGATGATGAGAAAATAAAAGTGATCATAGAATGGCTTGTGCTAAGCTGTTCTATAAATGTACGAAGTTTCCATGGCCTAGCATCATTCCATCGTAGATTTATAAAGAATTTCAGTATGATTATAGCCCCACTCACCGAACACTCAAAGAAGAGTGTTGAATTCAAATGGGGAGAGAAAGAGTAGAGGAGTTTTAAGGAAGTGAAGGATAGGTTGACCACAACCCTTGGCTTAGCTCTATTGAGCTTTGACAAAGTGTTTGAAGTAAAGTGTGATACATCTAGACTAGGCATAGGTCCTGTGCTGATGTAAGAAGGCTGACCTATTACTTACTTTAATAAGAAACTTCGAGGAGCTACACTCTACTATTTTGTCTATGACAAGGAGTTCTACTCCTTAATCCAAGTCTTAATGGTATGGCAACACTATCTACTACCTAAGGATTTTGTGATCTACATAAATCATGAATCCTTGAGATATTTGAAGAGCCAACCAAAGCTATCTCAAAGACAAGCTAAATGGATTGAGTTCATGGAGGGTTTTTCCTATGTCATGAAATATAAGAACAAGAAGAACAACGTAATTATATATATATTGCATTGAAATCATGAAATTTATTAAGAGAATATATCCTAAAAATAAAAGATATGTTAGAAACTTAATTATATGAGTAAAGTTATATATTACACGTGATATTTACATAGGGAGTATACTTATATACCAATTAAAGAACTAATGTGAACATAATATATATATTATTATTATTTAACTAAAATATGTGCCAAAGTGATCCAAATTAGCTTCAATTGCAGTTGGAACTCTTGGAAATCATCTTGGCAAGTTGGGAAAGCTTACGGATGATGATTCAACAGCAAGTTGGTAGGATTTGGCCACCTCCTACTTGCTTTTATGAAGAAAAAGTAAAGAAAAAATAAGAAAAAAATCAAAAGGGGTAGAAACTGACTCTTACAACTTTAAATAAGCCTCCCTACGTCATTTCCCAACTTTACAAATTAGAAACACTTAGAAGAAAAATTCAGAAAAAATCGTGGTAAATTAGAAAGAAAATAGAAAAAATAGAGCAACTACCGTACCCTAGCTATGCCAAACCCAAATGACCACCTAACAATGAACCCAATTGGCCACCATCAGTCCACGCTGTGTCTAGGCCGTCCGACACACCCCCAACCGCCATTGGCCACCGGAGAGTCTAAGAATACAAAGGTCGATTCTTTATCCTATTTTTCAATAATTCATAAAAAATAGCAAATCCACCTAGAAAATTATGAAAAAAAAAATTGTACTTAAGTTATTTTGAATATGCTTTCATGTGATACTTTTATTTTTAAAAATTCGTAATATTTAATATATTTTCTTAAGAAATTTACTATTCATCCAAATTTAGAATTGTAAAATAAATGTGTTAAATGATGTTTTTTCTAGCTGAAAATTTTTGTGTATGGTGTAAATGATATATAGATAATTGCTATGTAGTTCAAATTTTGATTTGAATATTTTTAATATTTATTACATTTTTTTGGCCTAAAAATAGGTTGAAATTATGAATTAAATAGGAAATGATGAAATTAATTGATGAAATGGACATGTATTGATCTCTAATGAATAATAACAATGTGGGATTAAAATGAAATTTATTTTGTGTAAAAAGAATCATAATTGAATAATTTAAGTGTAAAATCATAAATATGAATATATAGGCGATAGGTTAGAAACTTGAAACCAAGTGATAACTAAATTCCCTATATTTTTAGGAGTCTAGAAATTTTTCGAGAATTATTTGGTAACCCAGATTATTTATTACAAATTTACCTAATAAAAGTTAGGGTATATTTTTAATAATGATAAGTTGAAATGAATTAAATAGTTAAATAAAAACTATGTGCATGATTGCTGATCAGTTGGGATTAAATTTGTATTTTTATTATATTTATGGATATTTTCTAATCAGGATACACTCTAGATATATTAGGATTAGATAATACTCATATTATAACGATATACGAACAAACTAGGTAAAATATAATTTACTAATGTAAATTATGTATAATATGATAATACTCCTATAGATACATATAATTGTGTTAAAAACTCGAATTACCCGTTAAAAGTACAGGACTTGTTAAACGTGTCCCTAGGAACAGGACTTGTAAAACGTGTCATTAGGTTTATACGAACCCAACGATACTAATTTTGTTAAAATCGGACAACTTTAAGTAATATAACCTATAGCTTTATCATATTCTAAAATGTATGTATTTCAGTAACCTTACTAGAATTAAAATGTGAATTAATTAATTAAAAGTACGTTTCAATACAATCGAAACGATATATAATACATAATAGTATGGATGACATACAGTATCAACAATTAATAACTTAAATCAATATATAATGATAATACGACAGTATATTATGGAAATAATATATATATATAACCATTTTAGATTAAACCCTAATGTTTTTGTAATTATTACAAAAACTGAACTTGGGTCTTTTGTGTAAATAGTATCTTCCAATACAAAGACGATTGACAACTCAAGTCAGCAGTAGTAAGCATCTAAACAAGTAAGTTAGAATTATGGCTTCGCCACTTATTAGGATATTATTTTAAAGTATCCAGAGACCCAAGAGTATTTCTAGCTATGTTTGTAGTTAGTTGGTTGTGCACATGCCATGTGTGTGTATGATACTCAATTGTGATAGGAGTTAACTCCTTGGTGTACTATTCTACATCTTTGCATTGTTTTTGTACTATATGAACTTGTTTGGCTACCCTTGATTAAAACTAACGTATATTCGACTAAAATAAAACTGGACATGCATAACACCCATTAGGGGAAACAATTAAGAGTGTTAGGCTAAATACCGACTTCCTTCGATGAGGATAGCTGAAATGGTCATTTCTCCATCCTTAGTCAAACTAAGTGGCAGGCGAGGAGGTCACGACAAAGGTAAAGGCCGTGGTTAGAAGGCGATCATAGGAGGAGGGTATTCTCCATTGCACAAGCTCGGGTTTGGTCTGACTTGAGTCATGATGAAACTCCTCAATCCAAGTTAGAGCAAATGTAATTTCTCTAACCTCACAATGGACCAAATAACATTATGTGATGTTTCATCTGATTGATTGCATTGAATTTCATCATAATTAATAACCTTGCTTATGATTGTATAGTACTCTTCTGACTCCATTCAACTTACTAAGCTAGTTATGCTTACATCTCTATAAACTCTTCTACAGGTGCTGAGTAAGGTCAAGATGTTTTGATACCACTATTCACAGGTTAGTGTACTGCTATTTGGGAAAGTGAGGAATAAGGAATCAACTAAACCTAGGTTTTTTACTTTTTGAGTTTTTGAGGAAACTAACTGGCAATTCCTTAGAACGCTCAATAATTTCCTAACTTTTGTGAATAGTTTGCAAACCTATGGCTTTTTAATAAACTCTTATTGTAAATTATAACTTTGATGTAAGACGTTAATGTTGATACTATTGTGTTTTAAGACAACAAGTTATATAAAACAGGTATTTTTTAAAACTATACCACAAGTTTGATTACTTACAGGTATTAGAACAGATGCTTTAAACTGGTTAAGTCGTGTATGCCTTATATGTACTATATCTATGATAATAGCTGTAAGGTCAGCTTTTATCTTAGGTTAGTTTATACAGAGAAACTGTTATGACTCCTCCTGTTCAGGGCGTGACAACTTCTTTCTCGTTTTAGGGTTTTTCGCATATCAAGATTTCTAGCACTCTATGGTTTTTTATCTTCTTATTTTGGGTTTTGACTTAATTTTTAAGGTTAAGTTATCTTATTTAGGGTTTTAATTCTTATATTTCTATAGGGTTATAGGGATTATCCATTGATTCTCTATAACTTCCAACTATACTCAAAATCCATAGGGTTTACATGACATTCTATTCAAATTTGACTCCCTTTTGAGTTAACTACTTTTGATGGGCTACTAACTTTAGGAAGTGCTCTACAAACTTGCTATAATAACCTGCTAAACCTAAGAAGCTTTTGAGTTTTAACACTGTATGAGGTCTTGGCTAGTTCCTAGGGGTATATTAACAAACAAGGGTACATCCAACAATGTAATACACATACCATACATAGATGTAGTGGATTCAGCAACATAAGAATGAGAAGCACTGATATTAAATAAGAAATGTGCACAATGGTTAAGAACTATGAGTATACCTACCATAATGTCTATGTTTGGGACATCTTGATGCTATAAAGAAAAAACCCTAGCTAGAACTCTTTGGTACAGTCCTTGCTGCTAAGGTCAAGCTACACGTACAGTAACCTGAGGTTTAGATAGCTAGATGCCTTAAGGTGTTTGAATCTCAACTTTCCCACAATTAGTTACTTGACGCCCATGTTGTTTACACTTAAAAAATAAAAAAATAAAAAATAAATAAAAACCTTTATGTAAGAGAGTAAGCTCTTTACAGTCTCTACAAACATGACTTGTCTTGCCATAAAGGAAGCATGTACTCAATATCCACTTATAGTCACCAACACTATGTGGTCCAAACTAGTAAGTATATTGGGTTGGCATTGATGTTAGCAATCTAGCTAACGCCATAGCTAGACTAAGCTGCACTACCCTAGTTCTACTTCTTCTCTAATCACAATTCGCTATAACAGCCTCCAGAATCTACTAGGCATCACATAACCTAGGTAAGTCTCTTACCTAGAATGGTCTTCCCTCATTATGTCAATAACTCATCCTTTATTTTCATTCCTTATTCAAAACATTTAGCCATTTCAACTACCTCAAAATAAGAAATGACCTAAAACCCTAACATCTTGTCTAAGAAATCAGGTCCAACACAAATATGAAACTTCTTGCATCTTTCATCCCTCTTTAGAGCTTTTGGTAGGAATTAAGCTAAGCAGTTTAGTTTGCCTCAAATTCTACCATTGTCTTATTGCTCTATTTTAGGTTTTAGTAAGCAAGCTCCATTAGCTCTCTTATGCTATTGGGGAAGAAGTAAGCAAAGAAGAGTTCTTTGAATCTGTCCTATGTAATAAGACCAATGGTTGTTGTATTGGTACGAAAGCACTCTTCCACCATTGTACTATAATACCCTTCAAGAAAAATGTAGCATAAGTTACCTTCTCATTTTTTAGCACCTCTACCATAACAAATGATTTCACAACATTTATAATCCATTCCTCAACTCTTACTAGGTCATTTGATTTAAGGTTAAATTCCTTAGTTATCTTGACAAGCCTATCAAAAGTGCTACCATTATCATACCCACCAACACCACCTCCTTTTGCATTCTACCATTCTTACCTCCAAATTCTTGCAATAGCCTGATTACCTACACGTCTCTGTAAATTTGCTTTTGCTATGCCATTACCCTTATCATAGCATTCATGGCATTTAACACTTAGGTAGCGATCACATTATCTTATTATTTTGCTGGGCATTTAACCCTTGACCTTGATTTTGCTGGGCCTAAGCTTGATTTGCTATAGGTAAACCCTAATTCTATTGAGGTTGTCCTTGATTAGCATAGGCATCCCCTAAGTTGATTGGTTCTAGGTTGGAAGAGCTAGTAGGGAAATAAAATTAAGGTTGTTAGCCCTATTGCCCTAAGGGTAAGAAGTGATACTGGAGGCTAACCCATGTCTAGGGCATACTAAAAGGGAAGGAGAAACATAAAGAACATTATAACCTAAGATATAATAACTAACTTGCAAGGAAAGAGGAATAGTTATGGCTTATTAACACACATGACTTATAGGAAAAGATAACCTTAACTATTATCACTATTCCACATTCACCCACAACACTACCGTAAGTCTTATTTTATCATCTTGCCCAATCTTTTCTTATTATTTTATAGAGTCAATACATAGTATTTTAAGATTTAAACCAATCGCATTGATACCACTAAAGCTGTAACACCCTAAAACCTATGATGCTATAACTTGCCAAGTATCTTAGGCTCTAATAACATGTCAGGCAACCCCAAACCCGCAAATTTACTAATATCTCCATAATTCAAAATTCCCCAATCAATTCACAAAAAAATTCTCATAACAAGATCTTCTAGTACTAACTATAATTATTTTTCTCCAAATAAATAACAAGTCCAAGACATCCACCTGCAGTTTTTCTTAATTATAAAGAGAGCAAAATAAAACCTTGTTTGAAATAAAGAGCAATAATCCTTAGAATCACATAACTTCTAACAAGAAACAAATCATCATCAACAACTTTATTCAACCTATTTAAATGGAGTCTTAGTTTACTCTCCCAACAAATGAACAAAATAAACTATCCATAATAATCAAATACTTAATCTTTAAAGAGTACAACATAATTCAAGTAGCTTTACTACCATCATCATAGTAATAGTCATAATCTCCAACCGAATCCTCATATCAATAGCCATAGTCATCATAATAATACTCCTTATAATCCTCATACCTTGCTCCTGAAACTAAAAACAAAATCCCTAAAGGGTGAGCAAAGCCTAGTACAGGATACATATAAACATGTGCATGAGCAAGCATCAAGCATAACATATGTACCAAAAATAAGTAAAATGCATTGACCATAGTTTCTTATCTTTTATTTTAGTCTAGCAAACAACACAAGTTCTATTATCCCAAAACTAGGAGCAATTTATAACTTTAGGTTAAGCAATATATACAAGTACTACATAGATACCGATGTTGCTTTCTCTCCTACACCATAGAAGCTAAGATTCATCCTAAATTTAGTCAGACAATTTCAAAGTGAGACTCCATTCAAAACAACATACTCTAGGATCATCTAGGCATGACCATAAGATCATTAGTCTAACCAACCCCTTAGGCCTAACTAAGCATAAGCAATACTTAATTTATTAATCACAAAATAATGATTTAGTTCGGTAATCTTTCACTACCTTAACAAGCGCAAATAGCAGAAAATATCTCATACCTGACTCTAATAGCTCAAAAGGATTCAAAGAATCTCCTCTATCAAAACATGTCAACAAACAAAAAATCAAAACTTTACTCAACTAGTTCTAATTTCTTCTACAATGATACTCTTACACCCCTTATCTTTGTTTAACCTCTACCCTCCTTACACTCCACAAATACTAACATTCTAAAGTACCCAAGACAAGTTATGGAAGTAAAATGTGTTGGAACAATAATAATCTTGATAGGAAGATAGGAAAACACTTATTTTTAATGTTAAAAGAGGTTTTAAAGAGAAAACTTTGGGAACAATAGAAGATAAAGAGGATTGAAGAGTTGTAAGGGTGATATGACCTTAACACGACCATGTCAGAAGGGTTATATATCTTTCAAAGCTTAAATCCCACTTCTCATAGATGGCACAACCCTAACATGACCATGCCAAAGGGTATTGTATCCTTTAAAAACTAATTCTCTAATTCACATAGTCAACATAACCCCAACATAACCATGTCAAAGGGTCGTGTTACTTCCAAAAATAGACTTCTTAAGCTATAGGAGACACAACCTCAACACCAATATGTTAAGTAGGCATGTATCCTTCAAATTTTATTATTTTTATTAATTTTTTCTCCTAATAAGTGACACGAACAATAGCATGACTATAGCTAAGGTCACGTTTCCTGTAATGAAATTGAAGCTTCTCCTTAGCAAACACTCTAAATCCAACTCAATTCTTCCAATCTCTAAATCCTTCTTCACTTCCTTAATGATGAACCTTACTCCACCACAACACATTCGTTAAACAACAAATATGAGTTTCTTATCATCTTTAACAATCAAAACACTATTAACCATCAAATTCACAACCAACCCTTCCCTTTTCATCCATAAACTAAATCAAAATACCAAATCCATAATGAGAATAAAAGAAATAGAGAAGGATTTTACCTGCAAATTCAAAATCCAAAATACATGCTTGGAAAAGCATAAATTTACCTACATTTTGTCACATTAATTTCATTTTTCTCCATGACCTAGATAGAAAATTGAATTTTAAAACTCAAAACTCCATAGGCTTATTAAAAATGACATTTTCTTAAATTACCTTTGGATCAATCCATCAAATTTGTGAATTGGACACTTGTTCTTACAGGTTTCATGTAAGAGCTCTTATTTTGAAACAAAAGCACATAAAGGAGAGAGAGGGCTAGTCCTTGTTTTATTCTCTTACAAAATGGGATGTTAAAATCTTTTGTAAGGACTAAAGTACCCTCAGCTCTTTAATTATTAATAAATCATTTTATTAATCATTTTAATGGTCAATTTTTACACTATTAATGAAAAGGTTTAACTAAGCACAATAGTGAATTTCAATCATAAAAAGGGATTTCTTAGCTATTTAGATTAATAGATGATTTTAGTCATTCTAATGTGAGTGTTACCGATAATATTTTCAAGTACTTGATATGGTGATTGAGTTTTATACTATCATCCATATTGTAGCACAAAACATTTCTACAATATAATTAAAATATCATTTAGTTGTTATATTTTTATGGTATAGTATTAGGTAAATTTTTAGTTTATTATTTAGTTTGCATATTGGTCATAGTTACTGGGAAAAAAGTCATTAAGTATTGAACTAAAACTAAAAATTTTGTACTATATGTTTGGCAGTGTTGATGCTCAACTTTGGGATAGTAATCAAGGTTAGAAGCAACCTACATTAAAGAACAAATGTAAGCTATCAAAGAAGTGTTAAAGATGGTTTCCACATGATTACTCTGATACTTAAATTAGCTAAGTGTTTGGAAAATGTTTAAGATAGTATAAGGTACATAAGAGTGAGAGAGTGAAGATCCATTATATATACCTTTACTTGACATAAATATAAGTGTAGTAGGTATACTAATTGTAGAAAGTGAATCATAATCCTAAAATATTGTCTTAAATTTTGAATCTTATGGAGAGGATCTCGAGCTAGGCTACTTGTGGGAAGTGCATTGCAATCCTAAGATCTTATCTTAGATTCCTAATCTTATGGAGAGGATCTTAGGCTAAACGTATGACAGCTAGAAACGTTCCTACTCTACTATGTTGTTCCCTCCTAGTTTTATTTTGATCCTATGTATTGGCCCTATATATCATAGGCTTAAGGGCCCAAGATTCAAGATGCGAAGAAGGAGACAAGGGCATGATTGGTGCCTTTTGGTAAGGTCAATCAAGTTCTAGCAAGCTTGTCTTTACATTAGTAACTTAGGCTAGAATGTAATGAGATTAAGTTTAGTTGTAGCTCGAAGCAAGTCAGTCTTAGACTTTTAGGCTTGACCATGCTCTAAATAGGTTGGCCTTAGCTTGAAAGCTCACATCCAAAATAGTCTATCAATACGTATCCCTTACTCTCATTAGTGATAGATTAATAAGGAGAGTAAGCTCTTGACAAAGTCTCTAAGGCCCCAAAACAAGCTACCGAACAAGCTAAGGTCTATGAATAAGCTGGTCTTATGTACTGCTAACCTTATACTTTATGGAGCTTTTGACCAAGGTGGAGTGACAAGTAGTTGGATAATCTAAGTTAGACCAGGCCCATGTATTGACAAGCATAAAGTAAAGACTGCATGGGGTTGTTAGCAAGTTGGTGCAAAGAGGGGTATGCCATGGATAGGATGTTCAGGTTGCTTTAAGCCTTTATCCTACGAGATTGAGCTATAATGATCTAATTGTGACGTTAGCTAAGTATCATGATCTAATCTTATTGGTAACATTTGATTGAGGTGCTATGACTTCCTCAAAAAGTTTCAATTAGATTTGTCTTTACATACCTTAATTTGAGCATATTTAATGCTAAGGATAGGTGTTTGCAAGTTGGTAGCCATGTGTGTACTTAACAGTTATGTTTTACAAGTAGACTCCATAACTAATCCAAGGAATATGCCCTATTCAAATATTCTTCTTAGCACCTTCCATAAACAAATTAGAACCTCAACTTTCTTTAGAAAGCTATACTACATTAGAACTAGCATTACATTAGAGTTAGAGTCACCAATTGTCTTCTAATCAAAATCAATTTAAACCGTCCTTAGTTTCTAATTAAATTAAGCTTTTTTCGAAATTAACATTATGGACAAATAAGCCATTTGAAAACTTCTACTCTTCCTCTAAGATTAAACCTTCAAAATTCACTCAACTAGATGATCCAAACCCTTAATTTAGTTAGGTCATCAATCTACCATCATTCACTATTCAATTCAAAGCTTGGTTTCCATCTTTTTATGACAAGCCATAGTTAATGACCTTAAAACTGTTGTCCTTGATCTAACACAATGGTTTTAGGTCCATTATATATGACCATTGTTGCCTTTGATATTGTAAACCTTGCAAACTCCATAAATATATTAATATATCCATATAGATATATGTAAGAATATATTATAGGTTTAGTTAGTTATATGTACATATATGAAAACATATATACAGTATATGTATACATAGTATAGATACATATGTGGAAGTAAATAAGAAAATAAGATTAGAAATATATATAAATATATACATATATATGCCTTATACATACATAGTATAATATGTACATAAACATACATATAAGAAAATACTAAATATATATATATGGAAACAGAAAGTATATATATAATATATTGAAAATTCCTTAAAAATATGCTAGGAAAATATAAAAATATGTCTATATATATGCATATAAAATACATATAAAACTAAGTATAGATACATGTACATGCATATGTACATCAATATGTATACTAAAGGTATACCATAGTTATAAAAACATGTATATATGTATGCATACCTGTATAGACATATGTATGTATACATGTATATATGTATAGGTACATATACTAATATACTAAGTATAAGTATATCCAATAATATATTAAGTATAATAATATAGATGAGAATATATATGTACATATGTATGTGTATGAGCACAAATAATAAATTATTAAGCATAATAAAATAATAATAATCAAGAACATATATATATTTACATAAACCTAAGCATATAAGTACATACATATAATACATTTATGTAATATAATATAATAAAATATATATAAGTAAATGAGTCGGGCCAAAACCCATAAAAGAAAATAAAGCCCCTATAATATTAATTAATTAATTATAATGATAAATAAAATAAAATAAATAATAATAATAGTAAAGGAAAAATCAATAAATTACCATATGGATAAATTGGAATATGTCACATCAACAATTTACCTAAAATAATTAATTGAACCAAAAATATCAAAATAATTAGAAAATAATAATTAATTAATTAATTACAAAAAATTAAAATAATAATAAAATTAATATAATTGGTAATTAAGTTTAAATATGAAGAAATAATGAAATAAGCAAAAACTGGACTTAGAAATAAAATATTATGAAAACATGAAAGTTAGAAATTAATTAACTTATCAAATAACACAAAAAAGCTTAAATTTGATAAGTAAAATTGTTCTTGTCAAAATAATCAATTTTGTAATAATTTCAACTCATATTGAAAAATACAGTTTTTAACATCCAAAACAAACCCTATTACATGAACGTATCCCTAAAAATGATAAAAAATGATTATAAGTTTATAAATATTAGAGTTAGAGCGAAAAAATTATACGCAATTTAGGATTTAGAGAAAACCTAATAATACAAGTAAATTAATTACATTATTCAAGAAATATGATCTTACAAATAAATAATTAGGATAAAGCTCCAACTAAATAAAGAAATAACTAAACGTAATTATTTACAGGCATACATATATAATTTCCTACAAAAGGAAATCGGCAAATACATACTATAAAGCATGGATAAATCATAATTATTAGATATAAAGTGTTTCAAAAGATCAAAGTGTTATACATATACACACTTATTTAAAAAGCCAAAGTACTTTGAGGAAGAAATGCTTTCATATATAATAACAATATATGTGAATATAAAATGGTAATGATAATAACACTTAATAATAATAATAATAATAATAACAAGATAAAATCATACACTTACAGAAAATAAATTGATTATATGTATATACATACACACACATAACATAAACTTAAAATGATATTGTAGTATGACAGAGCTAAAGTATTTAGTTATATAAATATTCGATTTCAATATGTTTTACCTAACTCTATTTCTTTATCCAATATATATATCACTACACTACTATCTATTCTACCATATATAAATACTATAACTAAATCATGTTATAGTAAAATATCAATACAAAACTTACAAATAGTCAAATAATCTAAACTTATATAATCTTAAGTAAACTATATGTTGTTATCCATAGAATAAAGTAATGCAAACTCGTTAAGAACTAACTATAAAAATGTAAAGATTTAAAGTAAAATTAAAAAGTTATATGAAACTCAAAACCTCAGTGGAAACGGGAATCATAAGATAGATAATGAGCTGGTCAAGCCGTTTAATACGATATCTAGATACTCATTAGGTTTATTTCATTTCTATTTATCAAGAAATATCGATCAAGAAGGCAAGCTGCTTATTGATTGCTAAGAGTAATATTGGCTTAGTTAAGTACATACTTCCGATGACTCTATACTTATTTTACGTTTATAGTTAGTATATCTAAATTATATATATTAATAAATTGATGCTTGAAGGTTCAAGAACATGTATGTGATTAAATACTATTTGCTTATTATGCGAAATGTGGTCAAATATTGTAATTGAAAAATTGATTGTATGATTGTTCTTTACATGATTTGAATGATTTGTTGATATTGGTTGACTATCGAATAAATTAATTTAATCATATTCGACTTAACTTAAATTAAATGGATCATTTATAAGCATGAACAATACATATAATATATCAACTATTACCTTACATGGTTAGTAATTAAGGGCCTTATAGAGATGGGATTCTTACATGATTTGATTAGTATAGTACAAGAGTACAATACAACAAGACCTTACCCTTGGCTCATGGGATTACTTAGTGCTAGAAACACTAATTGTAAGTAGCTAAGGGTTAAGTCTAGAGACTACTACTTAAGCTGTAAGTATGGATTGTAAGGGCTATCTCACCACTAGATTAGGTATTTGTGTATTACTGGATTTTGGAAATGGAAAATATATTCTATGAAATATGAAATTTCAATATATGGTTAAAAGCCCAGGTGCTAAAACCTAGTTGTGATTAGTGCTAATGTATCTCAAACCCTTACTTTGAAAAGCGTTAAATCTAATATTGTATGTAGCACCAGTCAACTACATATATTGATTGGCATATTGCTTATTCATGCATTTATATGCTTGTTAATTAATTGTTTGATAACCTATTTGTCAATATAGTACAGGGGATATCTCATTAAGCTCATGTAGCTTACTCTCCAATAGTTTTCCTTTGTAGATTGAAAGATAACTAGGCATAAAAGTCGAGCATTGAGTATCAATGTTGAGATACCTTAAAAGATAGAATATAAAGATAGACTATATAGATAGTTTGGACTATTAAATGTAATTATCGTTCTTCTACTCAGAGTTTGTAATTTCAATTAATTTAAATTTAAAACTTTATTACTTGATCTTATCATTTAGTAGGGGATACCGATTCTCTGTAGTTCTAAGGAATTATGAAATATTAGATATCCATAGTTATTTATATTTTACAATGAGTTAATAAATTTAAAATAAAAAATCCTAGCAAGTAATTATTTAGAATCTTGTAATCTCTGACTTACAAGGCAGTTTTCGTATCATAAGTATATATGTGATATAAAAATTTTAGACAATCCTACTAAACCCCATATAGGGTTCTGATAGATATAAGGCAATGAACCATAGAATGGTACAAACAACCGTTGCCTCGTTAAAGCTATTGTTTCAATACTTCAAAGGGAATCAATTTTAAAATGAAGAAGCAAGATTTGTGCACATTTACTACAAGGATTTTTATGTATATATGCAATCTTTTATCATAATTTATCTTTTTAAATAGGTAACAATTATGAGAGATAACTCAACAGATATGCAAAAATATATGAAAATGATTACAATGATTAAAGCAACAGTTTGGCAAAAAAAAAAAAAAAACATAATGGTTTGTGATAAAGACAATAGTTTGTAGGAATTTTGGTAATGGATAGATAAGCAAAGGTAATGGTTTGCAACTTTAAAAGGTTATTATTTCTTATTATAAAAGCAATAGTTTAGTACACATTAAAAGTAATAGTTCCTAAAATAAAAAGTAATGGTTCAACAATAGTTTAAGACAATGGTTTTGCCTTATATATAACATTTTAAATTTTGACAATAAAGTAGGCATTAAAATGGTAATATTATAGAACAAACACCAATAACCACTTGCAAGCTTATATGTAACGTTTTGAAATTATACAATTGAAAATCTATAGGCATTATAAATGATAATATTTCAAAAGCAACATCAACAACCACTGACAATTATAAATTTGCATTTAATTACCATAAAAAAGATCCATAGATTTCAATTAGGGGTAGGTGTGATTTGGTTCGGTATAGTTCGTGCTCCTTCTTACCAACCTGAACCTAATATAACAATTCGGTTTTTTTCAAAAGTCAAACATAACCATACGACTTGGCTCATAAATTTTTTAAACCTAATTAAAACCAGTTCAGTTCAATCCATGATTTGAACCCGTTTACATCAAATTTTTACTAAACATTTTTATCTCCATTAAATATGAAATTGAAAATGGAAAACCATTCTCAAAAAGTAAATTACGACAATATTTCTTTTGAGAAAGATTGATTCTATTGGCATCTGTTGTTACTTCTAATTTAAGAAAATATTTGAGTTCACTTAAATCCTTGATTTGAAAGGCATCGTACAAATATTGTTTGATACTTTATATAGACTGCAAAGATGTACTACTTACCATAACATCACTACCTACTATAACATTATGATCATATACTACTAGAATGAGAAAATAATTATCATGATCTTTCAAAAGTAGTTTACGATCCATTGATGATTGTCTAAAACCATGAGAAATCAATGAATTAGAAAGTTTCGCATACCATTGTTTCTTATTTGTTTTAGGTCATATAAAAACTTAAATAAATTGCAAACTACAGAAAAATTGGTTGATTCAAATCTATTAAGTAGCTTCATGTAAATTTCTTCCTTTAAATTGCTACATAAAAATGCATTGTTGATATTTAGTTTGTCTAATAACCAATTTTGAGAGGTTGTAATGGAGAGTAATAAACAAACCGTTATCATTTTAACAACTCGACCAAAGGTATCTTGATAATCAACTCTAAATTGTTAAGTGTATACTTTGGCAACTATCTTTGTCTTATATATTTTCACATAACCCTTTGCCTTGTATTTTATCTTACATAATCACTTACACTCAATAGGTTATTTATTGGGTGATAAACTACTTGCTACTGTGTATGATTAGCTTATAGAGCTGCAATCTCAACTTTTATGGCATCTCTTTGCTCTTGTTTCTTAATAGCTTCATGATATGAATTTGGCTGTTAAAGTGAATCAACAATTAATGCAAAAGTTTGATGTGTTAGTAACATATTAGAACAAGTGAAAACATTAGCTATGGTGTGAGAATTTATATGAACTGTTTGGTTTGGTAAGATTGAACAATCATAATGTTGTAAATAGCTTGGTATCTTTTTCACACTTTTTGATCTTTGTGTTGTTGAAATATTGTTTAATGATGCTTGTAATGGATTGGTGAAACATGCTATCTGTGATGATGATTGTTTTAAATCGTATAATGGAAGATGATCATAATAACTTAGGTCTTAAGGGCAAGTAAGAAAGATAAAATTAAACTTTATTATAGAAGATTCATGCTAATTCATAACAAAATGGAGAAATTCCTTCATGAAATATAATATCCTTAGATAAAACCATGTGCTATTAAGCAAAATCATAAACTTTGTATCTTTTAATAGAACGAGTAAATCCAAGAGAAACACATTATGTTGCCCAAAAATCAAATTTGGTTTCTTTTCATCTTGTGTAGAGGCATAACATAGAGAAGAAAAAACTTATACATTATTATACATGGGTAATTCCTTAGACAAAAGCTAATATAAGAGGCATAACATAGAGAAGAAAAAACTTTTAGATTGTTATACATGGATAATTCCTTAGAAAAAAACTAATAAGGAGTAAAATTATTGATTTCCAAAGATGAGGTCTAATTAATTAAGAGAATAGCATGAAGTCATATTCAATCCAAAATTTAGGTAATAAATCTACTTATAATCGTAGAGCTCTTCCCACTTGCAATATATGCTGATGTTTCCTTTCGACAATATTGTTTTGTTGGAATGTTTTAACATATGGGGTATGATGTATTATTCTTTTTAAATAAAAAAATTAGGCATTTTAAATTCTTGCCCATTATCCAATATTACACATTTAACAACTACTCTAATTTGTGTTTAGACAAAATTCATAAAATATCAACAAAGCTCTTCAGATTTATACTTTATCAAAAAAACCTGAGTGAACCTACTAAAATCATCTACCATTATCATAAAAATAATTTTGATTATTAATTGTTAGCACTTGTATCAATTCCTAAATGATAGTATGTATCAAATCAAAGCAATTAGAAGTAATTGAACTACTAATAGGAAAAGGGAGTCTTTTCTTATTTGTATAATGGCAAACAATGCAATGAGCAACATCATCAATTATTGTAATATGTGGATATAATTGAGCAAGTAACTTCAATCTAGTAAAGTATATATGTCTCATTCTATAGAGTCAAATGTGATTATTTTGGGTAGATTTACTTGTAAAGCAAGGATATTTTAAACTTTTACAATTTGTTTAGTCTTTACAACTTTTCCTACAAAACTTTAATTGATATAATCAATTCACTCGCTTAGCATATCCAATCAACTTCCATCTCTGAGTATCCTGAATCAAACACTAGCTTAATATAAAAATGACATGACAATTAAAACCCAAAGTCAATTTGCTTGTTGATGTCAAATTAAAACTAAATTGTGGAACATACAAAACATCGTTTAGAGTTAGCAATGAATTTAATTTTACTATCCCAACATAAGTGACTTGAACATAGGTGTTATTTAGTAACCGAGCATGCACATCATGGATCGATTTGTATGATAAAAAATGTCTACAAAACATGTAATATGATCTCACTAACCCTTGTATCAGTGATCCAATTAGATTCATCTGACCTTATACTTAAGAAACTAAAAGATAAATACCTTATACCTCCCATTTTACCTTCTAGATTATCTTCAAATGTTGTCATTAATACATTAACTTGTGATTCTTGCTTCTTAACTAATGAAGACTCTTTAGTCAACCACATTAACTTTAAATACTACTCTTTCATGAAAGGAAACTTTTCATTCTCAAACTTTGAATTCTCATCCACAATGTTATTCTCATTTTCTTCTTCCTTATACATTAATTCAACTTGATTTACCCTTCTTTCAATTTTCACCCCTTTTATAACTTAGTAGATAACCATGTTTCTTATAACATTTATCAATTATATGTCTCGTATATCTATAATATGAGCAAATAGGATTCTTGTTTGCATTAAAGTTGTAATTTTTCTTTATAGAAGTAGATGAATTATTTGCCTATCTAAAGATTCCAATTACAAATACAATAGATTCTCCAACATTTTTAATAATTTCAAAATTAAGCTATATTTCTTATTGTATAACTAATGAAAAAGTCTTGTCGATATTAGGCGATGAATCTATAAGCAAAATCTAAGTTCTAATAGTTAAGAAATTGCCATTAAGGCCCTTTAAGAAATACATTACTTGATCACTTTCATGATATTGCTTTATCACAACGAAAACATTACAATTGGATTGCTATTTATATGAAGGAAAAGTCCTTAGAACACTCAATTCATCTCATAATATTCATAATTGAGTAAAGTACTTTGTTATAGAGAGTATACATTGTTTGAAATTATAGATTTCCTCTTGAGATTTTGAGATATTAAGTGAATCTCCTTAAGAAAAATTATTTTAGTGATATTTCCATACTGAGTGTTTTTCATCAATCCAAATGATGCTTTAAGTAATGGATTTCGACAATGATCGAATTATCTATGATAATACCATCATGTTACATCTTTCAAAAGTTGAGTACAATGGCCTTAATTTATCTATCTATGTAATACTTCAGTTTAAAAGCTTTAGTTTATTCTTAGAAAGAGGTGCTACTTTTATTGCCCTACTCCATAAATGATAATTTAATATGGTTAGGATTAAAGATACTAGTTTAATGATGGATTTTTATATGGATGAAGGTGGCATGTAATCAATACCATTATGAAAAGAAAATGGAAGAGTAAGCTAAAGTGTGTTTTAGAAAATGAAAATGGAGGAAAATTTGTGTAGAAGATGAATTGTATTATTGATTTTATAAATAATTATAAGACCTTCTTTTATGTATAAGTATTTACTATAACTAATGTAACTAGCTCTCATAATTGATGATAACTAACTATATTATTGTTATTGTTATTTTCTTTTTTGTTTAGGAAGAACGGGGAGGGGTGGGGGGAGGTGGTGCTTATGTCATGGGCAGATTCCCTTACTCGAACTCGTGTGGTACTTAGTGTTCCTAACCACACTAAGGAAGGTTAAGTCGGCCAGTAACAACTCACAATGTTTAGAAAGAGAAACTCTGGTGTAAATAGTATTCACTTAAAATAACTTGATGATACAACTAAGGGGATCTTCCCTATATATACAAGAGGCCTCTCAAGATGGAGGGCTAAGATCAATTTGATCTAATAGTTACAAATGAATCCCTACCTACCTTTATATTAAATGCATTTACCTACCTCACCTACTACCTATTTTGGAACCTTTTAGATCTTTTAGAATATTCTAAATTATTTCCTCTTGGGCTTGAACGAACCTCATGATTTTGGGCCCTTCTAAATCGGCCTGTAACATTCTCCCCCTACTCATTCCAGTGACATCCTCGTCATATTTTCTTCGTGGAACTTTTGAATTTTGTTTGGAAACTGCCATAGAGCTTCAGTAGGTTCCTAACTGGCCTCACTTTCCAGCTTTCCTTTCTAAATAACCATATACTTATGCCTAAGGGAGTGGCCTCATCTTTTCACATATCTGTCCACAATAATTTCTCCAACTTCTTTCTCATATGATTCCCAAACTCCAACCGGAGCCCTCTGTGATATTGTTATATTAAGGTCATCCTCATCCTTATGATATGACTTAAGTATACTAACATGAAATACTGAGTGGAATTTTAATCTTGGAGGTAACTCCAACTTATAAGATACTCATCCTACTCGTTTCACGATGAGAAATGGTCCTTCATAATGCTTCATTAATCCTTTGTGCAATTAGCCCTTGGTCCACTGGATCAGGTGTAACTTTATAAGTACTTGACCCCCTACTTGATACTATATTGGTTGACGTTTCTTATCTGCAACTTTCTTCATTCTCTTGATAGCCTTATCTAAGTAATTCAAAGCTAAGTCTTGGCTCTCTTGCCACTCTTTTGCAAATTTATATACTGGGGAACTAAACCCTATATATCCCGTGGTTACCATATTGGGAGTTAGCGACTATCTCCTTAAGACTAACTCAAATGGACTATGCCTTATTGATTCATTCTTCTGTAGATTGAAAGAGAGTTGTACGACATCCAATAACTTAGACCAATCTCGCTGACTTGTACTTACAAAGTGCCTCCAAACTCGAAGGCAATGCACTACAGCTATCATTTCCTTCTCATGTACTAGGTATCGCCTCTCTATATCATTTAACTTTCGACTCTCAAAGGCTATTGGATGCTTTCCCTGCATCAAAACCCCACTAATGTCATAATCACTAGCATCCGTGTATACTTCAAATACTTCACCAAAATTAGGGAACGCAAAAACTTGTTCCTTAATAACTGCTTCCTTCAGGGAATCAAATGCTTTCTGTCAATCTTCCCTCCATTCCCATAGAACATCTTTCTTGAGGAAATCCATTAAAGAGGTAGCCATTTGAGAGTATCCACGTATGGAACTTCTGTAATAATTTACTAAGCCAAGAAACGACCTCAATTCGATGGGCTTAGTAGGTTCTTTCCATTCTCGAATGGCCCGTATCTTCTCTTTGTCCATTTTGATCTTCCCCTGTCCTACTACATACCCTAGGAAGGCCACTTCTTCCTTTGCAAAGGCACATTTCTCCAGCTTTACATATGACTCGTTTTCCCTTAAAGCTAAGAAAACTGCACGAAGATGTTTTAGGTACTCTTCCATAAACTTGCTATAAATCATGATATCATCCAAGTAAACCACAACAAAATGATCCAAGAACGGTGCTAATACCCTATTCATAAGACTATAAAAAGTAGCCGGGGCGTTCATAAGCCCAAATGGAATAATAAGAAACTTAAATGCACCATACCTTGTGATGCAAGTGGTTTTGGACTCATCTCCATCTACTATCTATACTTGATGATATCTCAATCGTAGATCCAGTTTTGAAAAATATCTTGACTCTCCTAATCTATCAAACAAGTCTAATACCAAAGAAATGGGGTAGTTATTTTTTTCAGTAACCTTATTCAAGGCCCTATAGTCAATACACAACTGGAGGGACCCATCATGTTTTTTCTAGAAGAGAATTGGAGCTCCAAAAGGTGCCTTTGACGGTTGGATGAATCCAACTTCCAACAACTCCTTCAATTGTTGCTTTAATTCTTCTAATTCTTTTGGGAGCATGCGATAAGGAACTGTAGCAGGGGCCTTTGTACCTGGTTCTAGCTCAATCGCAAGATCTACTTCCCTTCTTAGTGGTAGCTTCTTTGGCAACTCTTTAGGCATGATGTCTTTAAATTCTTCTAGCAACTCTCCTACTCGATGTAGAATTGCCTCTTGACTCCCCGTCTCTTCTTCCCCTTTCAATGTAGCTACGTACGTAATTTCATTCTTTTTTAGGCCCTTCACTAGTTGCATAGTAGAAAGGAATTTTGTAGCTTAACTAGCTTTCCTTGTAACAGGCACCACACATTGAGAGTTAGTCTTGAGTACACATATACAGTTTGCACGAGGAACAATAAGTACGTCAATACAATCTAGGAATTCCATCCCAATCATAAATTCGAAGTCATCCATAGGTACTACTTAGATGGTTTCTTTCCCCTTCCACCCTCCCATATGGAGCTCTATCTCCCTAGCGACTCCAATAGTAAGGACTTCCTTTGAGTTTACCATCTTGAGCCATGTCTTGGTTTTCTCTACTTCCATTCCAATCTTACTTGCTGTTACCTTGGAGATGAATAGATGAGATACCCCTATATCAATAAGGGCATTTAACTTCTTGCCAGCAACTATCACCTTAGTGTACATCAACCCTTTGCACTTCTCCTGCATCTTCATAGCACTAAGTAGTTGTACTGAACCCAGTTTAGTCTCGTCCCCTTCATCGGAGCTCTCATCTACCATAATTGCTGCTAACTGATCTTTCTTTGGGCATTCCCTAGCATAATGAGGCCCATTGCAAAAATAACACTTCAATTAAAGGGGCTTCCATCGTTCCCTATCTTTTCCTTCATGAGTCCTTCCCTAATCATTATTTTTCTCTTTCATCTTAGGCTTTCCTCTTGAGGAACTCCCACTTCTTTCCTTCTCAACTCCCCCCTTCCACCTTCCTATTGGGGTCTTATGTTTTGTCTTCTTAAACTCTGTTAGGCTTTTGGCAACTGCTATTACCTTAGAGATGTCTTCTATTCCTCTTCGCTCTAGCTTCATCTTTACCCAAGGTTTTAGACCATCTAAAAACATCACTAGAGCGTCATCCTGGTTAAGGTTTGGGATCTCCAGCATTAGTTCTGATAATTCCTTCACATATTGCTTGATGTCACCCTTATGAGTTAGGTAACGCAACTTCACATTTGCTTCTTTAGCAGCATTTTGGGGAGAGAATTGCCTCTTGATTTCATGTACAAAGCTAGCCTAAGTATTGATTTTGTTTGCCCTCCTACACCACCATACCATAGCAGAATCTTTCAAATACATAGTAGCAATACGTACCTTTTCGAGGTCATCTAAGATTCTTACATCATTGAAATATTGTTCTATTCCCTAAAAGAAGTTGTCTATCTCCCGAGCGGATGATATCCCATTGAAAGGTTCAGGCTTGGGCACATCGATCCTATGAGTAGACTAGATAGTCACTCCATTTGCCACTACCGCCCGACATGCTGCTAGTTGGTTCTTAAGTTCTTCAATCTCCTAGCACATGGCCACCATTAAAGCATCCATCTTAGCTTCATAATCTTCCTCCTTATTTTCCAAAGTAGTAACTTGAGCTTAGAGTACTTCATTCTTCCCTTCAATCGTCTCATTACGCTACTTCAACTCCTTGATGGCTTGATTTAATGCTCTTTACAACTCACCTCGAAGTTCTTCCTCCATCTCTTCAAGGCTTCCTTATGATTCATTGAATTGTTCCTTTACTTCAGCAATGCTCAGCTCAGCTCTATCCATCCTATTAAGGAGGGAGTTCAGCAAGTCCTAAGACCCAACTTTCTGCCTGGTGACTCTGTGGTCATCTTGATTACTTAACCCTTCGACCATCGAAGTGTTGTTGTTGTCTCCTCCAGAGGACATCTTCTCCACACAAAGTCTCTTTACTTGGCTTTGATACCACTTATCATGGGCAGATTCCCTTACTCGAACCTGTGCGACACTTAGCGTTCCTGACCTCACTAAGGAAGGCTAAGTCAACCAGTAACAATTCACAATGTTTAGAGAGAAAAAATATAGAGAAAGAAACTCTGATATAAATAATATTTACTTAAAATAACTTAATAATACAACTAAGAGGATCTCCCCTATATATATAAAAGGCCTCTCAAGATGAAAGGCCAAGATCAATTCGATCTAACAGTTACAAATGAATCTCTACCTATCTTTATATTAAATGTATTTACCTACCTTACCTACTACCTATTCTGGAACCTTCTAGATCTTTTAGAATATTCCAAATTATTTCCTCTCGAGCTTGAACGAACCTTATGATTTTGAGCCCTTTTAAATCGGCCCATGACACTTATCCCTACAAGATAAATAAGCCGTATAATGAGATAAATATTCTAGACCAAATGTTATTCATATCATATATCATAGTTGTTAATAAGCCATATGATGAGATAAATACTCTAGAACAAATGTTATTTATATCATATATCATAGTTGTTAGCACAATCAGTAGATAATTTTAATGGCATGGTACATGAAAATATTTCTACAGAATGGTTCATGAATCACTCGAGAGTACTAATTTAACTATAATTGATTTCATATTATCGCAATTTCAGCTATGTTGTTCGATTGCATTTTCTCGACTAGTCAGATGATTCCTCATACGAAGACCAAATACATTAAAAAGTTGTCCAGTCGGTGGAGGAAAACCAATAAGTAAAGTAACGTCTAAACCACATTCTCATGGTGGATTTCAGGATTTACGCTATAACAATTAGTCCACTAAAAAGACAAGATGCATCTCCAAGACCATTAGAAATGTTTGGGTACTGTTAAGTAGGACAATAAAAAGAAATCTGTCAGGTGCTTTAGATTAAACCTAGGATGGAGTTGTTTAGGTTGAACTGCTCAGAAAAAGAAATAAATCTTAAGAAAATGAAAAGAGCACTTGAGAGAGAAATGGAAGTTCACAGAACCAGAAAAGGACTCCATAAATTACTGATCAACATAATCAGCCCGAGATCTCCAATCCTACAAGAATCTAAGTTCAAGCTCGCCAAATTTATCAGACCTACTTGAGCAATTGTTGGCCTACATGAATTTAAGTGTTAGATAATTAGCCGTTGCTATCCACTATAAGTTCAATTCTTCTCATGCAATGGAAGATCATTACCGAGACTCAACGATAAAGAAAATTTGCCCAAACATTCAAATGAAAGAAATAAGAGGATACACCAATTATGATCCATGGTACAATGAAGAGTGTGCCTTCCGCAATAAGAAGAATGACTTTTGAATTGTTCCTATATTTTTCTATTTAACTAGCCCATACTTTTTCCTTTTCTTCTCATAGATATTACTTGATATCTCATGCTTTCTTAGATTGAAGGCTTTAGATAATTTCTTTTGTTATTATTTGAACTTTTATGGCAAAGGGAAAAAAAAAAAAAAAAAAAAAAGAACTTTGATGAGGCGAACCCGTAAAATTTGTTAGCAAGTAAACTTTATGGTTAATATTTGTATATAATTATAACTGGTGGAAGCAAATAGGAACAGGTGTTGAGAATTGGGATAGACTGTTGCATTGATATAAACATCTATCAATATTATAATATTATTTACAATGTTATAAATTTTTTTAAACGAACAATAACAATAGAGATTTACTTAACACGAGGCCACGCGAGAAGCAAATAACAAAAAGGAATCATTTTGTTTAATTCTTTGGATTTGGCTAGAAATTCATGAAATTCGTGATTAAATCATTAATATTCATATTGACTAGTATGTCTTCAAGTGATAAAGGAATATGGAAGCTCAATATGATAGATTCATTCTCATAAGAGGACACATAATCTAAGAGTAGACAACTTGGGTCATGGTGGTAACACTTCAAAGCAATATGTAAACCGCTAGTTAGCCACAAATCATTTGACCGAAAAAGAAGTTTGACCAAGTGTAGAGTCTTGTAGTTTCAGCAAATAAAGTAAAACAAGAGCATGGGAAATTCGATAAATCCTATGACCATTGTCACCTCACAAGATATAAGTAGGCTAACAAATTGTTTCAAAAATAAGGAAAACACCATATCGTCCTTACCAATTTCTTTTGGAACCCATGTTTCACCACATTGTGCTTCCTCACTCTGAAGGTACAAAGACAAAGCACCAGCAGCTCTCTTCATCGCAAGTTAAGGTAAGATCATGACCCATCATTATATGTATAGAGTCTTGTGTATGGTCATGTGGGTACATGACAGTCTCGGGTTTGGTAAGGAGAATTTCAAAAGCGTTTGCTAATATTCTTGATTTATCACAACGGATTTAGGTCGTTACATATTATTCTCAGAAGGATAAAGTAAATCTGAGGTTGTTACATTTATTTAAAACTAGCTAAGGAAGGAACAAATTACCTTTAAGGTGCACTATACGTAAACCGGTGATGTCATTGAAGCTCAGGTTCAACACTCAATTTTTCAAATGCTGTAAAAAGCAAAACTGAGAACATAAATAAAAAATACATAAGTATAGCACTAGCAACTGTCAAAATGAAAATAAGAATACGATAATCAAACAACCATACAATTGGAAGTTCATACAAAACGTAACTTTGTAATTAATATAACAAAGTTATGTGCAGTGAAATTTTAGAAACCTAAATAAATTTTGAGAGAAGAAGTCTTTTATCAAATAAACTTAGTTGATACTCTAGATCTATAGGGTAAAATGTGCCAAGCTATTGAATATGAGTGGTCACAACACCACTCTTCGACTTTTTCCAACTTATTTACGAGCAAGACATTCTCATACAAATTACTGCCCTACTTCATGAGAAACAAGAGCATAAAGCTTCTAACAATTTTGAGAAAAGTTTTGAAGACATAAACATAGGTGTAAATTATTCTGAAGAACACTAACCAGTCGATGGCCAAAATTTAGCCCATATATAGTAGAAACGACTTCACCTATACACAGCTAGCAAAGGCAAGATACAGACAAAGCAATTGAATAGGTTAGGGATCTCCAACCCAACATATTTTCCGCTCAGATTCTCCAACAAAATGAATAGGCAGAGATCATTCATGGGATCCAAATGAAGAAATAATATGATGCTATGTATCTCACATTAAATTCAACATAGCACATGGAAGAGAGGTTGCTAGAGCTAAATTTATTAAATTTACAAATTTCATAAACCATTGTTTCAATTGTTACTTATTAAATCTAAGGCAACAGTTATTAAACCGTAATCGTGTGTACTATTACCTAAAAATCTCTTTTATAATAGCTTAATATTGCCACTTCGTATATAATCATACATCTTTGATAATTCTTGTGTGTGTGTGTTTTTTTTTTTTTCCATATAAATGACATGCCTATCTTATGTACGAAAAAAGGTGGAGAAGAAATGGCTATTGAAGAGCATATGACTATGACATGTAAAACAATCATTATTTCGAATTTTTATTCGAAAACTTTATTTTACTTTATATGAATTAATAGATCGAACTAAAATAGCAAAGGAAAATGCAAAACCCTTCGAGTTATCCAAATAGACGTAGATTTAAATTTTTCTTCTCCCTTTGGAGATTTGCAGGCGTACTAAAATAGTATAAAAGGGACAACGAAACTTTTAACTCACTGAT
This sequence comes from Lumnitzera littorea, assembly GCA_024138015.1. Lineage (NCBI taxonomy): Eukaryota > Viridiplantae > Streptophyta > Magnoliopsida > Myrtales > Combretaceae > Lumnitzera > Lumnitzera littorea. The sequence goes on from JAMXBB010000008.1 coordinate 25,814,520, forward strand.
GGATAATTAAAGAGTATATATTCCTTGTTCATGTGATTTTTTAGAGGATAGATTCCTCATGGGAGTGGAAAAACATCACCAAAGCTCTTATTGACGCTTGAAAAATCTGACTTCGTTCTAAAGAATCTTGAATTTGCTTTCCCTTAAGCTTTTGTCTTTGTTTTCTAGATTGTAAGCCCACTATTTATAATTTCTCCTTTAAAGAAAATAAAAATAAAAATAAAAATGATTTTAAAGAGTAAATTTGTAATTATACAAACGAGAATGAATGGTATTACCATTCTCTCCTTATTCCTCGATTCCTTATTCATTTGTTTCTTTGCTTCGTGTAACTGTCATTCGATTGAATTACAATTTCTCAAAAAAGCTAAATTACCATTCAATGGGATGACCCATGCATCCCAATTCCTTACCCATTTCATTATTTTTGTTCCCATATTACCCTTATAGAAACTCATAAATGACGGTATTTGCACTTCAATCAACAATTTAACCACGGTAGTTACCCTCTTTTTCTATCATCATTCTTTATCACCATCTCTGTTGTCTCTCTCTCTCTTTCACTCTCTCTCTCCATCACTAACTCTATTCACCTTCTACTTCAAATGTGATTATTGATCATCATCTTCCTCTCTCCATTGAGTCTCTCTCTCCATCTTCTTCCTCTTGCTTGTAATCTCATTTTTGTTCACCGAAAGCAATTTAAAGCTACAATTGGAACCAAACTTCATTTTTATATATTGAAAGTCGTAAAAAACTTAGAATAACAGACAACTTAAACTAAAATAGCACAAATCAAAAGAATTTTAGGCTTTCTCTCTCTAAACTCTAGTGACCTTTCGTACTTTTCTCTAGGAATAAATCGATTCAAGATTTTTATATAAAATGGTTTCTAATCAACTGTACTTTCATGAAAATCCCGTCTTGTTTCGATTCATGCACAAATGCCTTAGAGGACAATGAGGGTTTTTCTCTTCCTCTTCTTTGCGAAGAAGCAATAAATTGGTCAATGATGATGACAATGATCAAACGTAATTAATAGAGAAGCATTTCTCAAATGACAATACATTTCCGTCTTCCAAACATAATTCTAGGTTTGTAGTTGATATGAAAAACGTGAAATGAATAGAGGCTTTCCCTGCCGGTAAAGAAGAGCGATTCGAGTGAGGTTGTGATTGTTATCATGTCGTTGGGAGCAAAACCCAATGTCATTCTCACTCCATAGGAAATTCATTTACTCCAAGGGTTATTTGTGTCTCTTCATAGCCTAATCTAATGTGAATTAAACAAAGTAATACTATTTCAGTAATGTTTAACTAAGCAAAATAATATGTATTTTAATAATATTATAACTCTATTACATTCTGTATGATTTGCAATTTCATTATGATCTTGTTTCATTTAACGAAGTGAACAGACTATTATTTATAAAATTGAACTTTACCTCTATTTTTCATCTTTAAGTATTCAAAAAAAAATTTAATTATTTTTCCTCTTTTTACATTTCTTTTTTCTCTTCGCTTTTTTTTTTTCTCTATATTTTCTTCATATCATTAATACCTATATATCAAGTCTGGTTTTTCACCCTCTCGATTTTCTTAAAATTAAATCCTTTTTAAACCGATTAATATTGAACCTTACCTATTTACTATTAGTCCTCAACTAGGATTTAAAGAAAATTGGTTTTTTATACTTTGAAAATGTCTTGATGTCGCCACCTGACCGAAGTTGGAAAAAAAGGTTAAATTATAACCAATTTGGTGGATTGGTTATAACTTAATGATTCGCTTAAAATATGTATATAAAAATAAATCTTGAATACTCTAATAAGTATATTGGGTCGAAATCGAGTAATATAGAGAAAGTAAGGTTATCGATCCTTTAAAGATTAAAAAATTACTAATCCTATATTAGTTTTTATCAATATTTAGGCAATTGAAATTAAATTAATTAATCTAATAATTACTCTAAAACTATTGAAAAAAAATAACTATGAAAAATTAAAATCTAAGCAATCAATTAAGAATTGTGGGAAAATAGAATCCACCCTAAATAACGTCAATCAAATTGTTATTATGTTATATAGATTAATAGCTATATGGTCATTCAAGTAAAATTATTATATCTTAAAGCTTAAAGATTTAAACTCCTAATTAATTAGTCAACTTTTGTATCTTTTAATTAACAGTAGACTTTTAATTACAATTATATATCTCATAATACTATGATCGTCTAATATCTTAAATCAATTATTCATAATGTCTTAATGAATAATTAATCGCCGAATATTGCATTAATTTCTAATTAATTCAATTAACATTGCCTCCATATTGATTGATCAATTCAACTAAGAATTAATAACAAACCTAATATCAACTCCCGTATCATTAGGGTTTCTAATAATTATAATTAATTAAACAATTATAATCAAAATCATAAAAATTACAATCATGAATCATCCATATATCTCTTAATCCTATAACATGAACACAATTATCATTTTAATTATCTAGAATTTCATCAATTCCCACAAATAAATTTAACCAGCCATAGATTTGGAAACGAAAATACAAATAGTAATTAAAATTGCAAGAGAAATTCATAATTGAAAACATAAGTAATTTATAAAATTGTATAAGAATAATTGAAATAGATATCACCAATTCTGTATTGAAAAGGATTATCTTCAATTGCAACTTTAAATTAGTCTCCATAGCAAAAGGAAATTCCTCTCAATGATCAAAGTGATTCTCCCAAAGAATTCTTCAAGAACTAACTAAAGAATATTCTATGACTCTTTACGTCTAAGGAAAAAGTATCAAGAAGTTTCCCAAACGATGAAACATAAGCTATTTATATAAAAAAATTAAGGTTAGCTTGCGTGAAGTTTCTTTTCCATGAAGGTCGACGGTGCAAATGCAAGGTCGACTTATAGGCCGATGACGTAGCCATCAAAAGCTAGCGATGAAACCATTAAGGACTGGTGGTACAAGTTGTAAATTGTAAGCCGGCTATTAAACCAACTATCTTTAATTCCAATTTACATGTATTGATCCAAACTTCGTTAATTTGTTAAAAATTCCTCTAAATCATCTGTAATTTCACTCTTGAATCCTCTAATTCTTGAAATGTCCAAATGAAAATAATTAAGTATCATTTCTTAATGATTTCTATAAAATTAATAATAATTCTATCTTAATTTGTACTTTAAAACATGAAAAATATGCTTTTATCACTTAGCCACTAATCTAACGATTAAAACTAATTTTGTAAAACTATTTTTGAAACTAGAGATCTTGGATGCGAGGGTTAGGAATTTTAAACCCTTATAGGTGCCATTAATTTTCCAAATTTAAAATTAAACTTAAAAATCACCTTTTTAATTTCATAAAAAAAAAACTTGCTTGTTAATTACTTTAATTAGATAACTTAAGTAATCTAGGAAAAATGAAAATTAGGTTTTTTTATTTTTATCGTCACCCCATAGGTGCCTATATATCTATTATTCGAGATTAAATATACATAGTTCTTTTTATAAAAACTTTAGTGGGTTGTTAATTTTAATTCTTGAAATTGATCTTATTTATGTTTTTTACTTAATTTGGTTTATTTAAGAAAATTTCTAAAAAAAAAAGAGGGTCCTAAATTGGGACTTTTATTTGAAAATTTATAAAATTCCCTAAATTTGAATATCAATTGGTTTTTTTTTTCTTATTTAGAAAACAATTGCTTTTCTAGGTGACAAGACAATTATTCATTCACCAATCTACATATTTTTATTTTATTTATTTTTTATCCTATATATTTTTATTTATTTCCATTATACTAAAATAAAAACTAAATAAACTTTTTTTTTCTTTTTTTATATTCTTCGCTATTTCTTTTTTTTTTCTTTTATATTTACTCTCTTTCTCTTTTTTTTTTAACATTTGCAATTCCATATTACAACAAATGAGTAAATAAGTAAATAAATAAATAATCGGATCAGAACTAATTTAGACCAAGAGAGACGTATTGGTCATATTGGGCACTAAGTCGAGTTCAGATAGGCCCTACTGGATTCAAGTCGAGCTTCCACAGTGGCAGCAGTAGCGACATGATTCAACTTGTTACGGTTACCAAAACAAGCAGGGGAAAGGCTATTTATGTGTTTTGGATTAGCATTATAGGGGCTAGACATGATGCTGTGGCCACAGGAGGTGGTTTAAATGGTGATCCGAAGTGGTGGTCGACGGTGGTGTTCAGGTCTTGGCGTTTTAGGGTTGCTAGGTGTAGGAGAGGAGTATGGCATGGTATTTCGAGGTGTAAGGGGTTTGGCTGTAGGGTTAGTTTGGAGTATGGAGTAATAGTGGTAGTAGTTGAAGAGGGGATAGTTACGGTGGTTAAGGTTTGGATGTAGAGGAGCTTTGGGTCACCACAGTAGACAGGGGGAGCTGGGTAAAGGAGCTTGCATTGTAGGGTAGTCACGGCGATGGTTAAAGTTGCTTGAATTCCTTCGAGAGTAGCTATGTGTTAGAGAGAGAGAGAGAGCACGATCGCAGGTAAAGAGAGAGAGATCGTAAGAGAGAGAGAGAGGGCTTAGGAGTATTCTTATGAGGTTGTCTCCATTTATGGATGATCAAGAGAGTCCAATTTATAGTGATTTTGGTTGGTGTGAGCTCAGAAAGTCCTTTAATGGTGATTTGGGTGTAAATGCAAATTTCCGAAACTTAAGCTTTTGGAGGGGGGAAAGAGAAGGGAAATTGGGGGAAATGAAGAGAAAAGGAAAGAAAGGGAGGGAAAAATGGGCTAACGTGGCGCTTAGTCAACCATGCAGACCAACCAGAGTGTACCACGTATCGATAATGACTCATGGCAACTGACGTGATATGCTACATAGTGCCATGTTAGCACAGGTCGTCTAACCCAATGCTGCCATGTATCAAGACACGTAGCACAATGAGATCTTAACACATGGCAGTCTTTGATGTGATGGAAAAAAGAAAAAACTTTGCATGCCCCCATTAAGATTCGAACCCCAAACCTTTAACCAAACTTACTGCATATGTCTAAGTGCTTATCCATTAAACCGTTAGCATGTACCTTGTCCATATGTGTAATTACACATATGGATCAAGTTAGGTTAGACAAAATTTAAATCTAAGTTTAGGTTCAATGGCCTAACTTCTAAACCTATTTCAAAACAAAAAAATCTACCCTAATAAAATGTTATTTCCAAAATTCCTTTAAATCTTCTATATTTTATTTCATTTCATTTATTTATTTATTTATTTTTCTATTATTTTGATTTTCTAAATTTAAAAAAATTTTCAAATTTTATTTTCTAAATTTCTTATTACCTTTTTTTTTGTTTTTCTTTCTAAATTTCCTATTTTTGATATTTTTCCAAATTTCTTAATTTTCTGTGCTTTTTCTTATTTTTGTATTTTTTTGGCATTTTCCTAAAATTCTTATTTTTTTTTCTAAATTTCTTTATTTTTTGGGGTTTTCTTTAATTTCTTATTTTTTTTGTTTTTTTCTTAAATTAAGACCTATTAAGGAAATAAAATAAAGAGAGCAGAAATTAGGTATCTATAGTTGCCCCTTTTTGTAGTAAAGTTTGAAGAAAACTTTGCTACAAAAACAAAGAGACACTATTTTTGCTCTTGGGGATGACTTTGAAACGATTAGGAATCTATGCTAAACTCGATCTACTAAGGATTTGGTGAAGAAATGAAACATGGTTGTGCTTCTTTAAGCTTACTAACTTAGGTTGGAGTATCTTTTACGTTGGAACCAATCTAAAACCTAGTTGTATCTCACTAAGCTTACTAACTTAGGCGAGAGTGTCTCTTGGAGACTAGTAACTTTAAGTTGGGATTGATCTAAAACCTGGTCGTGCCTTACTAAGCTTGTTAACCTAGGCGAGAGTATCTCTTAAGGACTAGCAACCCTAAATTAGGATCAATTTAAAACATAGCTATGCGTTACTAGGCTCATTAATATAAGCGGGAGCATTTCTTGGAGACTAGTAACTCTAAATTGGGATCAATCTAAAACTTGGCTGTGGCTCATTAGGCTCACTAACCTAAATGGGAGCATCTCTCAAGGACTAGTAACCCTAAACTGAGATTGATCTAAGACTTGATTGTACCTCATTAAGTTTACTAACCTAAGCGGGAGCATCTCTTGAAGACTAGTAATCCTAAGCTAAGATCGATCTTAGACCTAGCTATGCCTCACTAGGCTCATTAACCTAAGTAGAAGCATTTCTTAGGGGCTAACAACCTTAAACTGGGACCAATCTAAAATCTGGTTGTACCTCATTAGGCTTACTTACCTAAGTGAGAGCATCTCTTGGGGACTAGCAACCTTATGATTGAGATCGATCTAAAACCTAATCGTACTTCACTAGGCTCACTAATCTAAGGGAGAGCATCTCTCGATAACTAGCAACCTTATGACTGAGATTGATCTAAAACCTAATCATGCCTCACTAGGCTCACTAACCTAAGTGAAAGCATCTCTCAAGGACTAGCAATCTTAAACTAGGATCGATCTAAGACTTAGTCATGCCTCACTAAGCTCATTAACCTATACGGGAGCATCTCTTGGGAGCTAGCAACCCTAAACTAGGATCAATCTAAAACCTTATCGTACTTTACTAAGCTCACTAACCTAGGCAGCAACATCTCTTAGGGACTAGCTACCCTAAATTGGGATCGATCTAAAAGACCTGGTCCTACCTTACTAGGCTCACTAACCTAGGTGAAAGCATCTCTTGATGACTAGCAATCTTAAATTAGGATCAATCTAAGACTTGGTTATGCTTTACTAGGCTCACTAACCTAAGCGGGATCGTCTCTTGGGGATTAGCAACCCTAAATTAGGATTAATCTAAGACCTAATCGTGCTTCATTAACCTAGGTAAGAGCATCTCTTGGGGACTAGCTACCCTAAACCGGGATCAATTTAAAGGACTTGGTTGTGCCTCACTAGGCTTACTAACCTAAGCGAGAGCATCTCTCAAGGATTAGCAACCCTAATTTGGGATCGACCTACAAGATATGTACCCTACAAGCTTACTAAAAGAAATTGGTGAACAAAAATGCCTCATGGGCTCCCTTAAAGAAATCAAGCATCCAATGAACCCACTACAAGATCTTTGCAAAAAAGAAATACCTTGTAGGCTTGTTACAAGAACTTGGTGAATTGAAGGGCCCTATGGGCATGCTAAAGGTAATTGGGGATTAGAGATGCCCTATAGGTTTGTTAAAGACCTTGAAGAGAGATAAACGGATGGAAGGTGGGATAGCCCAATCGAGAGCTAGTTAAGATTAAAAACTTGTCTGAAAACAATACCTAATTTTTGAGAAACCTATTTATAGGAAAACCATTGTGGTGAAAACCATTGGTGTTGAAAAAGATGTTAGGTATAATTTTCTTTATTTTGGGAAGAATGAGAAAAGCCTGGACTCTTAAACCTTTTTTTTTCCTTTTTTTTTTTTCAAAATGGATTGAAAACTTAGCCACTGAGGTTAACATGGACTTAAAATAAAGATACTTTCTCTCTCTCTCTCTCTCTTTTTCTTTTTCTTCTTCAACAGGTAAACAACTCTTCCTTAATAATCACATGGGGCCTCTTATGTTCCCCCTAATTTGGATGCCAAGCCTATGGTGGGCCCTTGTGGTTTCAAACATCCTTAAAAAGTTAATTCATGACTAGTTTAGTTGAAAATGACTTTCTTGTAAACTTTCGGTCCAAATTACACTCTTGACTACAGTCTCAAAATTATGATTCATTTTGCATGTGATACGTCTTGATCAATTTGTTAGGTGTTTTTTGGTTTAACATTATGAATTTAGGCTTTTAGTCTAAAGGTTTCAAAAAGAAGTAACGAAAAAGCTTATTTTGAAATAAATATTAATCTTAGGTGTACAAGTCGAGAACCTTAGGAACAATTACAAATATACTTACCCCAGCTTCAAAAACAACTTTTATTAAAGATAAATTATCTTTAAAGATCGGAAGAGCTTTTACTTGTGTAAAGGTAGTATTGTGGGTAAGAAGGCCAGGTGTGACAGAGGCTTCAAAGTAGATGTAGAGATTTTGGGTTTTTGAGCTTGGACTATAATTCAAAGCTTTGCGTCTTTAGGGCTATTTAGGCTTTGACTTTTGATTTGACTACCCCTATTGGGATATGATATTGCTTTCACTTAGCTCCTGATTTACACTCAAGCCCAATTTTCCAACCTCTTTTCCTCATCTTTTCCTTTTTCTATTTTGTTATTACTTTGCTCTATTGTTCTTTTGTTGTTCTTTCTTTTTCGTTTGGCCTTAAGTCTCCATTGCTAAGTTTTTACCTCTTAAGCAATTTAGGGTCCTAAATTCATTGATTTCTATTGTATAGGCTAGGGTGAGGTAAGTAAAAACCCGAGGTGTTTAAAAAGGATGTGGCTCTTCCTTATTTCGAAAAACATATCCTATCAAAAATAAAATTTGCTTTTGAATTTAACGTTATTGAAGCAAGTACAAACCAATTTTAATCCCTTTATCCTTATCAATGACCTTAACCTTCGAATTGCCCCATTATATGGTGGTTCTCGATAGGGTTTAAATTTGAAAATTTTGAAAAATAGGTCCAATGGGGGTAAACAAGAGATGATTGTGTTTAGGATTTGAGAAATGAATGCCTAATTTCATTTTAATTTTTGTATCACATTTAAAGTGGACTTCCTTTAAGGAATGAGTCCAAAGTATCCTCACCTTTGTGTCGTTAAACTCTCAAAGTGTTTTAGGTTAGTGTGTGGAAAATAGTTCACCTCTTTTCATTCTAAACCTTTTAAGAGTGAGTTACTAATTCCTTGAGGAGGAATTTATTCACCCCAATAACATTGTAATCATTTCATTGAAAAGGCAATTGTATTATTCCAGCTATTACAAACTTTATTGAAAACAACTTTCTTTGCCCTTATCTTAACAAACATCTAATTACTTGAAACAACCCATGAGCCTATTAGAAGGCATAGGCAAGCTCAAAAGAAATGCAGCTTTAGGCAACTTAGTTGGACTATCCCCATGACTTGAAGAAAGACCATCTTATTGTAGCTCTAGCTGAATGACTTTTACATCAATCAAGTCTTCAATTTTGTTCTTCAATCTCCAACATTTTGCAATAGAGTGCCCTTTCTGACTCATATGATAGTCGCATTGTGCTTCTAGGTCAAAGTTGCATAGTTTGTAATTTGGATTATGGGCTTCACAAGCTATAACCCTTGCTGCTTTCAAATGATAAAAGGGTCGAGTAATTGATATCTTCAATTGAGTAAATTGTCTCCTCTGAGTCCTTTAGGTTTGTCTTCCCTCACTCCTCCTTAGCTTTTTTCTTAGGCTTCCCTTATCACTAGTGCTTACTAACACTTGATCAATGTTGGACATTGGGTGTTGAAATCTTCTAAGCATGGAGCCCATAGCCATTTGTAGATTTGTAGTGTTCTTTTGTAACATGGCTATCTTCTCTTCTAGATTTGAGAATTTTCTTTCCAGATTCGAATCTTGGGATATCTAGAGAATGGTGATTATTAGGAACAAAACTTGCTATTGTTGGGCCATCTGATGCATCATACTTTCTAGGGAGGGAAGTCTATCATCAGCCATGTGAACCTGATTGAAAGAATTTCTTTACCAATTAGCAACTTTTCTTTTATTTTTTTTAAGAGAGAGAAAGATAAAACTTTATTTTATAAAAACCAAATAAAAATGGCAGATCTTTTGTTTTTAGCTTTTTAATTACATTTCCTTGAGTAAGAGGGTGAATGGTTAGATAAACTCTATTAAAGGACTATCTACAAAGAATGATAGGATAAAGAGAAAAATTTTGTTTTGGAAAGATCAGAGTACATGGAACAAAACAAAAGGAAACCTAACAATTATTCAAAACTTAAAATTTATCCAAAGCCCTTTAACTCCATCTAAAGTTTCTAATCTAACTCTCGCAGTTGGGCTTTAATGTTGTCTAGCATTTCTAATGCCCAATTCATGATCCTCTTGCTTTTTCCAACTTGAGCTAACAAGGCCTTATTAAAGGCTTCAGTACGCCTAGCCTTCTACTTTTAGTAGGTGACTTTAGCTTGTAGCAATTGCTTACGGATTCTTAGGGCATCCGATAGTCTTATATTATTCTCTTGTTGGTCACCCACCATTCTTTAGTCTATATATTTCATGGACAACAATCAATCATCAATATAGAAAAAGAAAGCACATGGAAATATGATGGTATTGGGATCGTTTGAGTTAACACATCACTCCCTTGAGTTGCACCCCTACTATTATTTTCAAAAACTTGATTACCTTAAAACTCTTGAACGATCAATAGGGTTGCAATTTCTTAAGGTTAGTATATTAACTTAAGCTTTTGAGGGAAGTATATGCAATTAGGGTAGGTTTTAAAAAGTCCTTAAGTTTTGTGACCTCACTTGTTAAAGAATACTTTCATTAGTCATAGTGAGCTTAAGTGAGGTGACCTAATCAACCTTAAGCCGTGGTTACACCACAGTATCCGAAGCCTACACAATGACCCTTCTCCTAGGATCCTAAGACGGCCTAGGTCTGACCACATCTACCGTGCATCTTCAATGCAACAAATGACCCCCCATATCCCATAGTGTATGATATGTAAGATAATAGTACAAATAGATAAACAAAAGCTAAGAGTGAATTCTAGGAAAATAAAGGGAAAGAAGTTTCAAGTTTGCCTTTTTTCTTTTATAACAATGTTGCCCTAAAATCCTTAAAGAATGTATGCAAGAAAGGTAGGTTTTAGAGGTTCTCAAACTCTATAACCTTACGCGTTTCTTACAAAAACGATTCCTTGGTCACACTAAAGTTTAGGTGGGGTAACTTAATCGGCCTCGAATGGTGGTTACTGTTACGCCCCGAAGTCACAGAGTCGCAACAGTCCTGCCGTGTAAACCATTCTATGATAGTAACTGGCCTTACAGTGCCTACCATAGACATGATCTACACAAGGCGTCGACGACTCCTCGCTTTGAAGTAAACAGTTCGATTAATAATTATACAACAATTATGATAAGCACTACAATTTCTAATAAACATAAATAATTATCAGTAAGTCCACAGAGTTTCCTAAGAAGTTGTACATAATCACCACAGTTTACTAATTTACAGAATAACTATCAGTCTTTAACCTTTAACTACAAGGTCAGTCCAGTTACACATTTTACAAAGTATCTTGGTCCTCACACCCCTGGCTTCAAAAAGACTAACCTCTGGGTAATTGTAGGGTGACATGATACTTGTAGTGATCACAAATCAGAACCTGCAAAAGGATCTATAAGGATATGAGCAACTACAGCTCAGTAAGTTGAATTGGAGACTCATGAATGCATACAAGCACAAACAGGGTTATCAAACAATTATTTTCATGCAATGCAACAATCAAGTGTCATCGCACAACGTAGTCCGGTTCGTTGTGAAATCAGAGAAATTTCACCCGCTCCAATCCGGGTTGAGGAGTTCCATGTTATGCAGCAGCTCACAACCAAACCCAGGCTTGTGCAATGAAGACCTCGTTCCTCCCGTGACTACCTTCGAACCATTGACTTCACCCCCGCCGCGACCTCCTCTCCTGTCACTTAGTTCGACTGAGGATGAAGAAGGGACCATTTTGCAATCTTGCGTTATCCCTTTCGAAGGGGTCGGTATTTGGTTGGAGAGTCCTATGATCCCCTAACGGGTTGCAATGCATGACATTTTCTGTTATTAGGGTCGACTAAGATTAAATTCCGGTTAGAGTGTTCAAACAAGTTCATACCAATTCAATCAATTACAAAATCATTCACAATACAAATTCCAACACAAATTCAGATACATCAAGTACATGCGCAAACTACTTACAATCACAATTATATACAAGCCTAAGTCTCCGAATACTACAAAACTAGTACTCTATGACAATAAGCAATAACCCAACTTACCTGAATTTGCTCGATCGCTCGATCCTTTAGTCGCGAGCTAATTTGTATCTGGGTATCCTATAATACAAATAGGTCTTTTTAGTATTCATATTTTATGGATCCTTATTCTAATTCAAAATGTAACTCATTTTCCCCATGTATACCTATAACGCTCTAATGATTCGCTATACTCTATTTCGGGGTTCGACTCCTAAACTAGATTCTAGTTTTAATTCCTAAGTCTTAATTAGGCTCGAATCCCAATGTGACATTAATCACATTACGCTCGGTACTCAAATATCCTATTGGGTCGTAATTTGGTATTCTAAACTATTCGGTACACGCTAACCCTAATTGAGGTATCGGATTTACTTTTGATGTGTAAAAATCTTACATTTTAAGATATTTACTTAAAATTAATTATTATTTCAGATTTATTATTTTTCTGATTTATATTATAATATTATCTAAATAACCTTATTTTTTTAGATTTATTAATTTACACTTTCACATATTACTAATTTCTTATATTACTTACCTAATTTCCCTAATTGACTATACTTAGTACCCAAAGGCTAGGATTAGGGTTCCACTACAGAGATTAACATCCCTAAACATATAATTAATATCCCAATCAGTAATTAACATCCTAATTACCTAATTAACCCCAAATCACCCAATTTTACCATCATTTTAGGGCTAAAAATTAACTTAAAAATTTCAAAAATTAATTTAAAAAAAATGGCTTCATAGCACTGTTATAAATCATATGAGAATCCTACAGAAAAAATTTGAGCTCCAAACTACACTCCTAAGCCTATTTATTTTTCGGTTTAATCATGCTCGGTTTTGAACAATTTGTTAAGGAACCTATATTTCCAGACATAATTAAACTAAATCAATATTTTTCCCTAAATCTATATACAATAAAACCTCAGAATAAAAAGTTTCATAATTTTCTAGGAAAAATAAATAATTTTACAAAATTATACAAAAATCGGGTGAATAAATGACTAACCGGTTCGAAGCTTTTTGGCCGTCCAAACGCAGTCCAATGTTGTCAGCCGGTCCAGGCGGTGGTTCTAGTGTAGGGTGGTGGTGGTGGGTGGTGGGTGGTGGTGGGTGGTGGTTTTAGTTTACTTAGTTAATCTGCACAGTTTTCTTTTTTTTATTTTTTTATTTTCTGGATTTTCTCTCGATTTTTCTCAGATCCTAAACTAACCAAATGACTTCTGGAAATTTTTTCCTTATTTATAGACAATTTTAGTAATTAATGTGCATTAATTTAATAGGACTTTGCCCAATTCCTTGATTTTTGGCTTTTTGTTTGTCCAATTCTTATTGGATAATTTTTCTTTTTCTGATTTGAACCTGCCACGACCTGATCTTGCTTCAGTTTATCCTCTTCTGATTTTTCCATAATTATTTTATATTTTTCTTTAATTATTTGCTTAGTTTTCGGCCAATTTAAGTAATTACGCGTATTTTTATTTACACGTAAATACATATGGAGTATACGTGAACATTCCTAAATATTATTTTGGTCATTCTAAAATTTTTAGTATACATATAATCTATCTCTAGTAATTTATTAGTTATTATATTACACTTTTCGCCTTTTTGGTAATTAGCAATTATTATGCTTAAAATTTAAAAATTTTATAGTCTCCTATTTTACTACTTATTTTCTTAAATTTAAGTTTACGTGGTCATTTTTACTAATATTTCTCTCAATAGTTTATAATTTGGGTTTGATCGGATCCTTTAGCCGATTGCTTTAAATCTTGGGTTTTAAGCTCAAACCTACAGTTACTTGGCTTGGCTTGGCTTGGCTTTAGGGCTTACAGTTACTTGGCTTGGCTTTAGGGCTTACAGTTACCTTACTATGCCCGAAACTTACATAATGGCTCCCCATCCTAAGGTCCTAAGATGGTCCGAGTTCGACCATATCTATCATGTATTTATGGTATAAGAAATAAATCTTCCCCTTAAGACAACTAAATAAGACTAAACTTACAAAGACATTAATATAGTTATGATGCAAATGAATAAGTAAATAAATTGCAATAAGGTGATTTTTAGAGATTAATTTTAATTTTGGAAAGTCAAATGATTAACCTTCTTGACTTCCCTAATGGACTCGCCAAGCTGTTGAGCTTGGTTTTTCACCCTCCCGGTTCTCTTAAAATTAAGTCTTCTTTAAACCAATTAGTATTAAACTTTACTTGTTTACTACCAGCCCTTGATTAGGGTTTAAAGAAAACCAGTTTTTTATACTTTGAAAACATCTTAGAGTCGCCACTCAACTGACATTAGGAAAAAAAGAGTTAAATTATAATCAATTAGATAGATTGATTATAACTTAGTCACTAATTTAACGATTAAAACTAATTTTGTGAAACTGTTTTTGAAATTAGAGATCTTGGATCCGAGGGTTAGGAATTTTAAACCCTTACGGGTACCATTAACTTTCTAAATTTAAAATTAAACTTAAAAATCACCTTTTTAATTTCATAAAAAAAAAACTTTCTTGTTAATTACTTTAATTGGACAACTTAAGTAATTTAGGAAAAAGGAAAATTAGGTTTTTTATTTTTATTGTCATCTCTAACTGTCTATGTAGTCGTTATTCGAGATTAAATGTACGTAGTTATTTTTACAAAAACTTTAGTGGGTTTTTAGTTTTAATTCTTAAAATTGATCGTGTTTACGTTTTTTATTCAATTTGGTTTATTTTAAGAAAATTTCAAAAAAAAAAAAAAAGAAGAGGGTCCTAAGTTGCGACTTTTATTTGAAAATTTCTAAAATGCCCCAAATTTGAATACGGATTGAGTTTTTTTTTTTTTTTCTCATTTGGAAAAAAATCGCTTTTCTAGGTGATAAGACAATTATTCATTCACTAATCTACATATTTTTATTTTTTTTATTTTTTATCTATTCCCATTATACTAAAAAAAAACTAAATAAACTATTTTTTTCTTTTTCTTTTTATATTCTTCTCTATTTCTTTTTTTTTCCTTTTTTTCTTCTCTCTCTCTCTTTCTCTCTTTTACATTTGCAATTGCATATTACAACAAATGGGTAAATAAGTAAATAAATAAATAAATTAGATCGGAATTAAGTCAGACCAAGAGAGACGTACGGGTTAAATCGGGGCATTAGGTCAGATCTTAGGTCAGATTTGGGTTAGGCTTCCATAGTAGCAATAGTGATGACTTGATTCGGCTTGTTACGACCATAAAAACAAGCAGGGGAAAGGCTTTTTATGTGTTTTGAATTAGCATTATAAGGGTTAGATATGACGTTGTGGCTACTGGAGATGGTTTGAATGGCAATCTAAAGTGGTGGCTAGTAGTGGTGTTCGTGTCTTGGCGTTTTAAGGTTGTTAGGTGTAAGAGAGGAGTATAGTGTGGTGTTTCAAGGTGTGGGGAGTTTGGTTGTAGGGTTAGTTTGGAGTAAGGTGTAGTGGTGGTGGTAGTTCGAGAGGGAGTGGTCGCGGTGGTTAGGGTTTAGATGTGGAGGGGCTTTGGGTTACGGTAGTAGACAAGGGGAGTTGGGTTGAGGAGCTTGTGTCGTGGGAGAGTTATGACGGTGTTTGGAATTGCTTGAATTCCTTTGAGCATAGCTATAGGTTAAAGAGAAAGAGCACAACCATGGGTAGAGAGAGAAAGAGATCGTAAGAGAAAGAGAAGGCTTAGGAGTATTCTTGCGAGGTTATCTCCATTTGTGGATGATCAGGAGAGTCTAACTTATAGTGATTTCAGTTGGTGTAAGCTCAGAAAGTCCTTTAATGGTGATTTGGGTATGAATACAAATTTTTGAAACTTAAGCTTTCTTCCGAACTTGGGAGCTCGATTTGACTATGTTAATGAATGAATGTAGATGGGATTTCGATCGAAAATGAAACTAGGCTGTGCTTAGTTTGCAATTTCCCCACTGATTTGGCGAATTTGAAACAAATAGAGGTTCAAAAATCGTGTCAAAACGGGCTGCTTGAGGAAAGAAGTACTGTAAATCTAGAGAAAATGAGGGAAGAAGGGGGAAAGAGAAAGGAAATCGGGGGAAACAAACTAAAAAAGAAAGAAAGGGAAAGAAAAATGGGCTAACGTGATGTCACATCAGCTATGTTGACCAACCAGAGTGTACTACGTGTTAATATTAACACATGGCAGCTGACATGATATGCCACGTGGCGCTGTGTTAGCATGGGTCGTCTAACTTGATGCTGTCACGTGTTAGGACACGTGGCAATTGACATGACATGGCACGTGGAGCTATGTTAGCACTGGTCGTCCAACCTGATGCTGTTACGTATTAGGACACGTGGCGCAATAAGATCATGATACGTGACAGCCTTTGATGTGATAAAATAAAAAAGAAAAATTTTGTATGCTCCTACCCAAATTCGAACCCCTGACCTCTAACCAAACTTAATGCATATGTCTAAGTGCTTATCTATTAGGCCAGTAGCCTATGTCTTGCACATATATATCAGATTTGCCTATGCTAGATTTAAATCTAAGTTTAGATTCAACGACCCAACTTCTAAACCTATTTCAAAACTAACAAATCTACCTTAATAAAATGTTATTTTCTAAATTCCTTTAATTCTTCTATATTTTCTTTTATTTATTTTTTTATCAATATTTTTATTTTCTAAATTTTCTAAATTTTTTTTTCAAAATTTATTTTCTAAATTTCTTATTACTTTTTCTTGTTTTTCTTTCTAAATTTCATATTTTTGATATTTTTCCAAATTTCTTAATTTTTTGCACTTTTTCTTATTTTTTCTTTTTTTGGCATTTTCCTAAAATTATTAATTTTTCTAAATTTCTTTATTTTTAGGTTTTCTTTAATTTCCCATTTTTTACGTTTTTCCTAATTTAGGATCTATTAAGGAAATAAAATAAAAATAAAAATAAATTAAAGGAGGCAAAAATTGAATGTCCACACTATAGGCAATTATGTAATATTTTAATCTGTTAATGAATCTTTGATAATAATTAATAGTTGGAAAAAAATTATTTTTTTTTAAATTATATAGTTATAGATTCTTTCAATATTTCTTGTTTCAATGTTCTTTAATTTACAAATCAATTGTTTAAATTATTTATATTTTTAGAATATATTATAATATCATCTTAATTTTATTTTCTTCTTTATGATTTGAATGGTTAATTATATATACAAATATTATAAGGGATAATTTGAGAAAAATTAAAATATAGTAAATTAAAGGATGTTATATCCGAAAGTGCCTTGTTTTAGTTCCTAACGAGCAGACTGGGCACCCCTTTTATAAATGGATGGGAAAGATGCTTGTCATTCCTCTCCAAAAAGAGTCGAAGACATTGACTATCCCGGTGGTTTCGGGTTCCTCCAACAGTGGCGCCCACAGGACATAGGTGATGTAAAAGCGCAACACAACGCGCTTTCTCTCTCCGTCCACCTCTCGCACTCACCGTCCTCTCTCTTTCTCTCTCTATCTTGCTCCCCTCATTAACATGCAGAGATCGGGTACCTGTAGAGTCTACAAAGCCACGTTGTTAAATAGCTCGATAGAGTTGGAAAACGAATTCATAGACCACCAGCAGCACGTCGACTTGCCAGCTTACAACCCTTTGTCGGACATAGCCAAGAAAGAGCAATTACGTGTGAGATCTGCAGAGAAAGCCATCCACATCATTCCTGTGTTGCTGCTTCTGTGCGCAATCTTCCTCTGGTTCTTCTCCTCTCCTGGTATGTATTGTTGGATTACTCCATGCTTCATTTAAGATCTATGTTCTTTTTATTTTTCTTTTCCCGTCCAAATGATGTCTATGCCCCTTTACCAAGCATACTGTTATACAGATGTTTAAAATCCAAAATGTGGAATTACACCTTAAAAGGATCTCCAAGTATTATCATTTTCCATACTCTCTAAATCCAAAATTTGTATCTTACTATTTATTTATTTTTTTTAATATTCGCAATTCCTTGTGCATGACATCATGTGATTAGAAGAGACAATTGAGGAATAGTAGTTTATATTGTTATGACATAAATGCATCTTGGACCATGTGAAAGGACCAAAGTAATTTATCTCCATTGTAAATAATTACCATTCTATTACTGCATCATCTTATATCAGCTTACGCTTGATGGCAATTTTTTCTCTCTTTTTTAGCCGGAAAAATTGTGTGTTGTGTCTCTGTCTTCTGATATATTACCACAGTTCTAAAATTTAGGAATTTAGGATCCCTTGTTACTAGTTTACTATAAACCTTTCTTTCTAAATTTTATTTGCAGATGCAAAATCTATTAAATAAACCCAACAACAGAGCAGCTGAAATCTACAGATTCTCACCATTTGCTCAGGTTCGCAACAACCCAACAAAGGAGCAATTCTCTTACAAGCACTACGACATGATTGTTAAATACAGTTGTATTCTTTGAAACAGATGTAGACTGAAAAGAAAATCCACTAACATAGTGGGGAAAACATTTAAAAAAAAAAAGATAAAAAATGAAATGATACATATTTTTTTTACTATGTTTGCCTGTGTTTCTTGTATCTACCAATCCATGTCTTCCTATGATTCGATACCACACACAAGATCTGAGTGCAAACTGTTTGGTTGTCTAGCTATCCCAAAGCACTTCTGGGGGATTTCCATCCGAATCTAAGTTTCCTTATTTCAAAATAATGTCTCGATTATAATCCTTCCAATCACATACTATACTCCACATGGAAGCATGTGATTAGAAGGAGCATGGATTGGGGTAGCATTTGAAATCAGAGAAACTTTTTATCCTTCTACCAAATAACTTCACCTGTAGCATTTAGCGTATTGATCAGAAAAAGAGTCATCCGCGTAAGCAGTTCCGGAGAGAGGAAAGCCTTTTGCACTCTTTTAACAATCTCAGACCACTACCATCAGAAAATGTACACATTGAATGTCACTTATTAATTTAAACTTATAATTGCGTATTTCAAGTCCCGAGGCTACAAGTGACAGCCAGGACTGTCAAAAACCTTTAATTAGTGATGTGTCCTCTTCCTATCTGTTCCGAGCTTCAAACATTTTTGGCTCCAAGGATGAAAATGGTGTAAAAGGACTAGTGTGAAGAAAGTTGTCTCATCTTTTGTTCACTAGAAGAGGTTGAGATGCTCCATCTGCAAAGGCAGAGACGGCAAATTTAGTACGAGAATAATACAAGATACCACGATCCAACAAAGCTGAGGGATGGAGGTCTCGTAGGAGGGGAAAGTTTGCACCCATATAATTAGATTCTAGATTAACTGTTCTTGAGAGAATCGCTATCACCATAGCAGGCTGTATGCAGATGGGTAATTCAGAATATGCTTCGCACAAACTATGTACAGGAATTCCACATCATTGAAATCTTTGCAGGTTTCATCGAGTGCCATCGTTGACGTGGATATGGTGCCTCCCATGAGTGCCATCATAATAAGCTACGATTCTAGCCTTTTTATTCAGTTACTGGATTGCTCATGCTTCCATGTTTTTAAAGCAGCTCAGCATCAGGATGAGATTGCATTGAGCTAAAAAAATTTAGCAAAACCCAAAAGGGAAACTAAAACCTAGGATATGTTCAATCGGGGTCTGAGCCAGCCGACAAGTGGCAAGATGACACACAAGCTAGCACAGAAAAGCTTTCCATAAAATCTGAGATGAAATGCACATGTGAACAAAGGACATCAGCAACATGAATAGAAGAAAAACACGCATCGGGTACCTTGCTCTCCAGTGTTTACTTCCTTGTGTTTGCCACTCATCTCTGCCACTTCTGCTAAAACTAGACGTGATAAAAGCAGTCCAGCAATAAGAGCACCAACCATTAGCATCAGAAAAACCACATCCCATCCTTTTGTCGATATAAACCCAGTCAGAAGAGGGCCAAGTGCCGCACCAACTGATCCTGTGCCATCGATTATGGCAGTAACAGTTGCCAATGCTCTTGAATCCCCCCTAAGAGAACTATGTGTCCCTAGGTCTGCAGACACTGCCGTTGTGATAAGCGCATATGGTCCATTTACAAATAGTCCAGCAACAATCATTAGCACAATGTTAACAGTTTGCGACATACTACCATATGAGCGATATAACAGCATTGAAGGTATTGCAGCATACATAAAACTTGCTGCTGTAATCGCCCGAGCATTGAGTTTATCAGAAA
The DNA here is from genome assembly GCA_024138015.1 of Lumnitzera littorea. NCBI lineage: Eukaryota > Viridiplantae > Streptophyta > Magnoliopsida > Myrtales > Combretaceae > Lumnitzera > Lumnitzera littorea. The sequence goes on from JAMXBB010000008.1 coordinate 25,834,656, forward strand.
CATAGCCAGCTAATATTCCTCCAACAATACCACCTACGTCAAACATTGTAGAAAGGTTTCCAGCAGATTTCACAGAAATATACTCACCACCAATTGCTGCAAAATCGTGAAATCAAGCAAGAAATAATTCATTATAGCATTTGGATGTTCAAAGCACCTGAACAAGAGACAAGCTTTACTACATGAGTTGGGTGTAGACAAAGAACAGGATTCACATTTACGATGCCAGCTATATTATATTATACACTACGTAACAAACTATCCTCAAAAAAGCCAAGAGAATGTTCATGGTTAACTGGTTCGATTTCTCACCCTAATGAAATATATAACCAGAAGTTCAGAACTTACATGTTTGACTAAGGTAGAATGGTAGCCAATACAAAAACGTATATGCTACTAGTTTTGAGAAGAAGAGGCACAAAGCAAATGGGATCACTCCTGGAATCATACATGCTTGAAGCAGTCCAACGCTTGTCCTACTTCCAGATCCATATGATTGTGCAACAGGCATGCTACATTTTTCTTTTTGAATCTGAGCTTCCACATCGGCAGGAACTCTCTCCACAGCAAAAGTAGAGTTTGCACAGGGAAATCCGACATCTTCAGGGTAAGCAGCCAAGAATAGAAAAACAGTTACCCCACCGAGGGCAATCAATGCACCAGGAACAATAAATGACCATCCCCACCCATAATCCAAGACACTAGCAGCAAGAAGTGAACCAGTTATATTCCCTACAGAAGTGTGTGCATTCCAAACACCCATTATCAAGCCCCTCTTCCTTTTACCAAACCAATTCCCAATAACAGCAACAACAGAAGGCCAACCTGTTGCTTGGAACAACCCAGCAACCATTTGCATCACCAAATAAAACCAAAATGCATGTAGATTCCAGAAGTACCCCATCCCAAAGAAGGCCACAAAGATCCCACTCCCGATCATTCCAAAAGTTAGAAACAACCGAAGATCCAAACAGTCTCCTAAATGCCCAGCAACATACATTCCCATTGAGTAGCAAACAAGAAAAGCAAGATCGATCTCACCCAACTTCGATGTACCTTCAGGACCATTAAATGGAACCCAACCCTTATGTATATTCCTATTAGTGACATTATAACTTTTAAGAAGTACACTTTCCTTCAAAAACACTTCTCCTAAAGGCCAAGGATATTGAACAGACACTTTAGTAGGATCAGGACACAACACACTCTTTACAATGCTACTTGGTTTTCGCGAGGCATGGTAACAAGCATAAGCAATAAATGTAACCAACAAAACAACATATCTATATGTCGTGAGACTCCAATCCCTTCCTCTAATACTCCTTATTAGCAATATCCCAGGGGGAGTTTTCCTAGCTGTATCAAAATCTTGAGACATCTCTCGAATTCAACCTTGTAACTCTGAAGAACTGAAACCCAAAATCAAAGCTCTGATCTTTAACGATCCATCCTGGTCATAAAAGATCATTCAATCATGGAAAATTACCATCTAAACAACCATGAGCATGATTTTAACATTTAAAACCAAAAGAAAGAAATAGAAAACTAAAGTTTTGATAATTCACATTGCCGATCAAGAAGATCATTCATTCATCCAAATTAACTAGTAAATAAACAGAAATTCAATTTCTAAACTTTAAAAAACCAAAAGAAAGAAACCCAAAACTAAAGTTTTTGTATTTAACATTCCTGTTAAAAAAAAGAACATTCATTTTTGCAAAATTACCAAACAAACAACCAAGAAAACATTGAATTACGCGATGTAAATGTAAAAGGGAATTTTACAAGAAAAAAATGGTATTGAAAAGAACCTGCTAATCAACTACTCGAAAGTCCACGAGAATCGGAAGATAACCCATTGTTGATCCAATTGCCATAGAGGGAGGGAGGGAATATGGAAGGGAAAGCGAGGTTGGCGGGAGAGAGACTGACTGGGTTTGAGATTCGAGGAGAGAGAAAATACCGGAGAGTGGAAGGAGGACACGTGGCACTAGGACAAGGAGTTTATTGAAAGAAACGGTTATGTGTTGGCGCCACGTAAAGTTAAAGGACACTGCACACTATACGTAATAGGACCCTGTGGCGCATGGGAGATTGTCATATCACCGCCCAGGTTATAAGGTTATAAAATCCATCGGACTCGAGAATCACCCCATGAGAAGACTCCCAATGGGGATTTTGGATGGGTTTTACGTTAAGGATTTGAGTCAGATCTTCGGATTAAAAATAAACTTGATAGAAAATTCTCAACCCAATAAAAAATAATGTATAATAAATTGTAGTAGCTATTGCTGGCATATGACAAATAAAAATTAATAAGATAAAAATTAAAATAAAAAATCTTTAACCCCTTATTAATTCACCGTCTCTCATATCTCACACTCATTAGCACTCACCATTCTTATTGTCTAATTTATTTCATCTCCTCCTCCTCCTCCTCCTCCTCCTCCTCCTCCTCTCTCTCTCTCTCTCTCTCTCTCTCTCTCTCTCTCATATTGTCTTAGGTCTCAACTCTCAATCACCTATCCTCTTCATGTGAAACACAATAAAATGCAAAGCTTTTAACATAAATTCATTTTTCCTCTTCATTAGGTCCAATTGTGAAAATATTGATTTTGTTTTTATTTCTAATGGCTCTCTTTCATTAGATTTTTATAAGTTTCATGTAATAAATTAAATTTACATTATTGTGAATGAGCACAAAACCTTACATTGTGATTGCGTGTTTATATTATTAAGGAAGCTTAAGAGACTATTATAAAACGACGAGGTTAATATAAGTCATGTTGTAAGTCTATAGAACCCTATGGAGACAAATTTTACTTATAAGATTCAAAACCTTATAAGGTATGGGTCAGGTCCTAGTTTTATGACACTAGTCCCAAACTAGCTTAGTGGCTCCTTAATGAAAAGTATTGCTAAACTTGAAAATCTCTATGAGAAAAGTTTAAGGAAAAATTTCCAAATCAGCAATATTGGATACCAACATTAATTTGCTTTAGAGAGGTTGGTTCAAAAACCCTTTTAAGATGAATTAGGTATCTATTACAATATAAAATTTAAAAGTTTTCTTTCTTTTTTTCTCCCATCATACCTTTTTAATATTATTGTTTTCCAATCATTCCTCTTCAATATTACCTTCATTCATATTGTCGTCTCAAGGATCTTGTCAGTATTGATTAAATAAATATTAAACTTTACATGAGTGGTCAGGCTCGAGGTTGTCAAACTCGTAATTTTACTTAGAATCACTAGAGGAACTATAAATTCGGAACGTAAAATCGAAACGTAAAAGCGTATGTTTCTACAATTTATGTAAAATAATTTAAAAAAATTATGAATATATTTATAGTAGTTATTTAAATTTTGAAATATATGATGAAAGTTAAAAAAAAAAAAGAAATTAAGGATTTTTTTCCATAAAAATTCTTAATATATAATCTTATATTTACATAAAAAAAGGACAAATAGAGATAAAACTAAAATTTTTCCCTTTATTTAAAAAAAACTATAAATTAAAGAGAACTAGACATTTCAACTTATTTTAAGTTATTGACGGTATAAAATAAAATATATAGTTTTCCTTGTAAACTTTATTATTGGAGTTGAAATTTGGATAAAAGTTATGAATATAAAATGAGAGATTAAAAGAGAAAGAAAGAGGTAAAAAATTGGAATAGGATAGAACAAATGTTATAATGTCTTAATAATTGATGGCTTGTAAAAGGCTAGTTATATTTTTTTTTTCTTTAAATTTTTAGTACATTCAACTCATATATGCAGAATTGGTAAACTCGATCAAAAACGTAAGTTTCTTCCAAGTTTATATATAAATTCGGTTAAAAACGGAAGTTTCTATAAAAAGAAAAGATTCTACACTCGAGTTAACTTGAAAAAGCCACCTAAAATCGCAAACTCGTAAAATTGTATGTGTAAAATTACAATTTTAACAACTATAGTGAGGCTTGGAAAAAAAAAAACATAGTAAGAGTATGTTGGGAGGTTGTCCAGTATGATTACTCCGATGCTTAAGTCAATTGCGGGTATTTGGAAAGTATGAGAGCTTGAAAGCACTTAGTAGGCGTAAGTACGCAAAGTATCAAGTAATTACCATTGGGCGATGGTCTTGTATTTATAGAGGAGTTGTGCCAGCAGTTAGAGAGTAGTTAATGGGTAGAATCACTTTCGCAAGTGTTAGAGAGGGTTTATCATGTTTGACGTGGTTTGGAAAAACAGGAAGTAGTTTTTAACTTAGTCTTTTGGTCTTATCTGGAGTCTTTTAGCCATTTGAGACTTGCCATAGTTGGATAAGCCAAACATTAGGCTTAGTTTGAAAGTGACCTAAGGTAAGGACCAAAAGGCCCTATCAACACTTACGACCCCACCCTTTGCGTAGTTTCATTATCGTAATGAAGGCATAGGTGTGTGGTTGATTTGGTTAAGTGAAAGTCTGAGGTGAAGGGGTTTGAGCTACTGTAGAGCCAATGTGGAGAAATCCGAGCTAACTGGTGTAGGGGCTAACAAGTGTAACATATCCAAATAGGTTGCCCTTTGGGCAAAGATAAAAGAGATAGTTCTAAGATGGGACATGAAGGGCTCAACCTCTTTAGATTGAGCAATTTGCCTTTCATCGAGTCCGAGTAGGGCATACATCTACTGGACTAGATGGGACAACCTAAGGTGAAGACTTCACAAGAGTTGCAAAGGAGAGGCACTTAGTAGACTGGGTTAAACTAAGCTGATTGTTATCCGGGTAGGAAATATATTTGATGTAAAGCATAGTTCTAATAGCATGTCAAGCAAGTTCTCTTATGAAAGTTGAAGGGGCCTCAGGAAAACTTCTTGTGGAAGTAACATTTTAAATCCTCGCTTTATCGTACTCGTTTTTAGTGCATTTGATGCAATGTGATAGGTTTCCTCTAACAGCAAACTGACATGCAGTTGCGTGCCTTTTGTCTTTCGAATGTAGCTGTCTAATCAAAATTGACTCCATGTATCTGCACTACAATATTCTAAGGGATTTGTGCTTATATAGATCCCTATAATCGTCGATATGATTTCTAAGATTGTTGGCCTATAAATACTACAATCATGATGAGAGGTTACTTTTTCACAATTTCTCTGTTCTAATACTGCAAACTTTACTCTCCTTTGTATTGATCTTCTTCACAAACTTTCCAACAAAGTTCATTCTTCTTCATCTTCTTTAATAACTATATTGAACAACATAGGTGAGACGTATTAGGATGCCTCAAAGTACAACATCATCGACTTTGAAACCATAAGGAGTAATCTTCCCCCTAGAGGAGAGGGCGAAGTCTCACTACCGTTATAACTCGACAACTCTACTAGAATGGTAGTGGAGGCATTAGATAGAGCAAGGCTCATCAATGCCATCCCCAAGGATGCATACACTCTCTGACTACATCCTAAGGATTTGTTCAAGGCGCTTAGGATAGGCAAGGGCTCAAGCAACTAAGTAAGTGGGAGCAAAGCCTCTGCCCTAACTGGATCTTGAGCAACTTTATCGTTGAGTCAATCCTTAGGTAGAAGATATGTTGCCAAGTAAGGAAGAAAGGGTAGCTGATACGAATTAACCCCTTGGATTGATCACAAGAAGCCGAGCTCAAGGGTTTCAAGGGTTCTCACAAAAAATACTAGCTCTAAGTCAAAGCCGAAATAAGGATTCCTATCTCGATCTGACCTCTAGTTGTCCTGTTTACCAGATCCTCATGTGTGTCTAACATGGTCCTGCCTAGTTGTGAAGTCTTGACCTAAAAGGTAGCCTAGGAAAGACTAACTAAGTCGAGCTCTCTAACCTACCATTAGTGCTTGACTCCAATTCAGTTAACTTCCTAACTAGACTGATTGGTCCCGACTTGATTCAGATTAGGTCAGCTCCTAATTGTAACGCATTCTTACTTCCGCCTACATTGTATCATATCCCTAATGCCCAACTACTAAGAAATACGTATCTTTTGACACAATGTTCTAAAATAATTCTTTCTTTTCTTTTCCATACTGAATATTCTTTGTCTCATTTATCCCTTTTAGTATATCTTATGTAACCTAGTATAGAATACCCTTTTGTCTTTTCATACATGTAAAGCAACCCTAGTAAATGGACATATAAACCCATACTTTCTTGTATACGAGCATCATTCAACTTTCAATACAGAATTATTCACCTTAAGCAATCTTAGTGTTCTCATTATCATTCAACTCTTATCTATTCCCTTTAGTAAGGAGTAGTGGCGAGTAACCCTTCAATTTGGATCGGTCTGTCATATCTAGTGGATTATTGGCCGAGTAAGATCAAGTGGTGTATCATATCTATTCAATAGTTGCTCGGACTTCGCTAGTCCTTTTTTGTTTCCTTTTTGATTCATTCATTGTGGTATGTCTCCTTGTATCCAATCCTAGAGACGCATTAGTTTTGCTAGTATTAGAGCATGGTTCTGCGAGGGAGTATGTGAAGTTGTAGTGAAGTTTTTGTTTGCTTGATTATTAGTAGTTGTTGTGTTCCTTTCGTAGCTACTACAGTGTATTGGTGTGACAGTAAGAATGCTTTTATTGTTACCTAGTTTTACTCTAATTTTCATTGCAAAAGCAGAGCAAGTTTGTTTCTATCTTATTTAGGTGACTACTAGGTCTTGAAGCTGTTAACAAGTTGTTAATTCATTTGAGAAGTATTGTACCATGTCTGATTCAAGTGTTCAAGGTATTATTGGTGACTAGAGTAGTGGTGCTCAACTTGGTCATGGTCTTAATGGTAGTAACACCCTAGAGTCGGTTGATGACAAGCTTGACAGACTCACAAACCTTGTTGAGAGTCTATTCACCACAATGTGAGTTAACAGACAACAACCCCAAGGTGAACAGCAGCAAAACCCATAGGAAGATGCCCTTGAGAGATGCTATGGCCAAGGTAATTAAACTAATTGCCCAATTTAATCGCTATAAGCTGGAGGAGTAGTAGACTGAGTTATTAGAAGAAGATTAGAGTTAGAGGAGAATGAGGAAGATGACTGGGAGCTAGGTGTTGAAGGGTTTGGTGAAGAAGAAGAAGTTGATTATTATCGAACATAGGGATAAGGAAGCTGAGTCCCTTAAGGGTTAGACAATGTCAAGGTACAAATCCCGCCTTTAGTAGAAGTGGAGATGTAGATGAAAACTTAGAGTGGGAAGAGAAAGTTGAGAAAGTATTTGAATGTTATAGGTATGAGGATGTGGTCAAAGTCCAACTTTCTAAATTAGAGTTTACTTGCTGCATTGGAGTTTACTGAGTATGCTACCATGTGGTGGAAAAATCTAAATGCAGTTAGGGTAAGAGATGGAAGACAAGGTGTTAGAACTTGGAATGAGATGAAATGGTTGTTAAGAGGCATATTTGTGCCTAAGACTTATCTATAGGATATGTTCGCAAAGTTACAGGAGCTACACTAAGGAAGCTAATCTGTTGATGACTATGTGAGGGAGTTCCAAATTTTAATGATCTGAGCTGACATGGAAGAGCCAGAAGCTCGTACATTACTAAGGATCATTTTTAGGCTCAGGTATAAGATTCACAATATCTTGGAAGTACATAGGTTTTATAATTTGGAAGAGGCTATCAAGATAGCGTATAGAGTCAAAAAGTAGAGGAGAAATGTTCTGAGCCGACTTAGACCAACATTCTCTCGAGCTTTAATACTATGCCGACCTATTCAAGCTGAACCTAGAAGACCATACTAGGTTAAGGAAAAGAATGACTGACTTAACGATAGCCAAACAAGACAGCTAGGCCGAGCTGAGGTTAGGCTACCCCTAAGAATGTACAAGAAAGGATAGACTTCCAAACGGAAGTTTAGTGAGGTGAAATACTTCAAATGCTTAGGCTTCGACATATGGCTGTTGAGTGTCTAAATCAACGTGTTATGGTCCGAGGAGATGTAGTGGATAACATCGACGAGAGTGAACTCGAGGAGGAAAAGGATGTTCGAAAGGTAGAGGCTGAGGAGGAAGAGGAAACCTATGTTTATGCCGATCAGGGAGAAGTGATGACCTTAATCTTAAGGCGAGTCCTGAGTATCTTGTCGAACTTTGAGGAAGACTAGAGGGAAAATCTATTCCATACCAAGCGTACCATTAGAGGCCAATTGTATATGATCATAGTGGATAAAGGAAGTCGTACAAATGTTGTTGCACAATCCCTTGTGTAGAGGTTAAGTCCGTCGACCTCAAAGCATCCTCGACCTTACAAGTTGCATTGGCTTCATGATAAGGGTGCTTTACACATGACTGAATAAGTGACTGTGCCATTCAGTGTCAAAAATGTGTACAAGGACGAAGTAGTGTACAATGTCATCTCCATAGGGGCTTCACACTTGCTGCTTAGATGACCTTGGTTGTTCGACCGACGTATTATGCATGATGGGTATAAGAATACTTATACCTCTGTTAAGGATGGAAGGAGGATAATGTTGCAACCCCTAACCCTATCCTAAGTAAAGGAAACCCATAATTAGCTTACCTGAGTTGGTAAGAAAAAGGCCCTAGTGATGAGCCGTAGGAAGCTCCAATCTATTAAAGAGGCTAGTCAATTGATGTTCTTGTTGGTTAGATGATTGATGGAGATGAAGGAATTGCAAGAAGTCTTAGAAGAAATTCAATGCTTGCTAAATGTGTTTTTTGACCTATTTTCGGAAGAACTGCCTAGAGGATGGCCACCAGTCCAAGGCATAGAGTATCGTATTGATCTATAGCTAGGCATTGTCCTACCTAACCGACTTGCATATAGAATGAACCCTAAGTAGGCTGCTGAGCTAAAAAGATAGGTGGATGAACTCATTGAGCAAAGATATGTGAAGGAGAGCATAAGCCCTTGTGTTATACCAACTCTGCTCGTTTTGAAAAAAGATGGTTCATGGCATATATGCATTGACAATCGAGCGATCATCCGAATTACTGTCAAGTATAGATACCCGATATTGAGGCTTGATGACATGTTGGATGAGCTTCATGATGCAAAGATGTTTTCAAAGATAGATCTGCAGAGTGGCTACCACCAAATTTGCATGGGGCTGGGCGATGAATGGAAGACTACCTTTAAGGCTAAGAATGAGCTCTATGGATGGTTATTTATACTATTTGGACTTACTAATGTGTTGAGCACATTCATGAGGTTAATAAACATATGATGCGCTCTCTTCTTGGAAGATGTGTGGTCGTATACTTCGATGACATATTGGTGTATTGTGTTGACCTGAACAACCATGTTCAATATCTTTATGAAGTATTTAGCATTCTGCGAGCTAAGAAGTTGTATGGGAATGTAAAGAAATGCATGTTCTGCCAGAAAGAGGTGATGTTCCTAAGGTTTGTAGTGTTAGGAGAAGGAATCCAAGTAGATGAGGAGAAGATTTGAGCTGTTTTGGAATAGCCAACGCCAAAGAATATTAGTAAAGTCTGAAGTTTCCATAGCCTAGTTTCTTTCTATAGGTTATTTATTAAGGACTTTGGCACAATAGCTACCTCATCGACCGAACTAACAAAGAAGAATGAAGGGTTCAGGTGGAACAATCGATCTGAGTGAAGCTCTAGGGAGATCAAGGAGAAGCTCACCTTGGCACCTGTTTTTTCATTACCAGATTTTGACAAGCCCTTTAAATTAGAGTGTAATGCATTGGGAGTTAGAATTGGTGTTGTCTTGATGTAAGAACAATGGCTCGTCACTTACTACAGTAAGAAACTAAGTAGCCGAGCCATGAACTATTCTGTGAATAAGAAGGAGATGTACTCCCTTTTTTGAGCCCTTATCGTTTGGCAACACTACCTATTACTACGAGAGTTTGTTATTTACACTGACCATGAATCATTGAAGCATCTTGGGGGTTAAAACAAGCTTCGAAGAGACAAGTAAAGTGGTTAGAGTTCATGGAAGGTTTCTCATACGTTATTCGGCACAAGAAGGGAAGCACAAATGTGGTTGGTAATGCTTTGTCAAGATGACAAATCTTGCTGACCACTTTGTAAACAAAACTATTGGGATTCTCACTCATCATTGAGTAGTATGCTAATGACCCTCACTTCGGTTCTGTTGTTGAATAGTATCGTGAAGGACTGGTTATTAGAGGGTATTATCTTAAGCATGGCTATCTATTCAAAGACTGCAGGCTATGTATTCCAAATTGCTCTATACGTGAACTGTTAGTCCATGAAGCTCACAGCAGTGGACTTTTAAGCTACTTTGGGGAGGTCAAGACAGCTAATCTATTGAAAGATAATTTTTACTAGCCAGGTCTGGCCAAATATGTGCATAAGATAGTCGGTCCTTGTGAAGTGTGTAAGCGTATTAAGGGGAAGAGAGAACCTTATAGAGAGTGCATGCCTCTACTAACGCTTATCTTACCATGGGTCGACCTTAGCATAGACTTTACCCTAAGGTTGCCTCGGACATCCAAAGGGATCAGTGGATTGTTTCAGCAAGATGGCACACTTCCTTTTGTGCCATCTTTATATATTGTTGATTTGTTTTTGCAAGAGATTGTTTGACTATATGGAGTATCGAAAACTATTGTCTTAGATCGAGATACAAAATTTGTGAACTATTTCTATAAGACTCTTTAGAAGAGACTTGAGACTAAACTAGTGTTCAACATTAATAGCCACCCTCAAATTGATGGCCAGATTGAAGTAGTGAATAGAATACTAGGTAATCTGCTCAGAGCTGTTGTAGGGAAGAACTTAAGAGATTAGGATTTGTGCCTACTAGTCATGGAGTTCATATACAACCGAATTGTCTACAACACTACAGGGAAGACCCCATTTGAGGTCATTAATTGCCTTAACCTAACCATTCCCTTAGATATGATCAATACCCCAATAGCTAGTAAAGAGAGTTAATTTAGAGTTGATTAAGCTCAAGAATTACAATAACTACACTAGTTCGTAACAAAGAAGTTAGCTAAATTCAATCAGAGATAGCAAGAGATTGGTAGTCGAGGTTGCTGAACTGTTTCTTTCTAGCTAGGAGACTTAGTATGGATTTACCTCAGCCGAAAGCGATTCCCGCACTTAAGACAAAGCAAACTATCTCATTGAAGAAGATTAACCACAATACCTACCAGGTCGAGTTGCCTAATGATTATGGTGTCTCCTCTATCTTTAATGTGTCCTATCTAATTCCCCATTAACCAATAGAAGAAGACTTTGCGAGTACCCTAGAAGAATGAGCAGAAACCGCTTCAAATTTGAGGACAAATCTTTTCAAGCCCTAAGCAAATGATAGGAATCAACCCCCTAGATCGATCATAAGAAGTTGAGCTCGAAGACTTTAAGGGCTTGCATAAAAAATACTAGTTCTAAGCCATAGCTGAAACGGGGACTCCTCTCCCGATTTGACCTCTAGTCGACTTATCTACCAGATCTTCATGTGTATCTAACATACTCTTACCTAACTATGAAGTCTTGACTCGGAAGGTAATCCAAGAAAGGCTAGCTGAGTTGAGCTCTCTAACTGACCATTGATGCGTAACTCCAATTCAGCTAACTTCCTAACCAGACTGATTGGCACTTGACCTGATCCAGATTAGGTCGACCCTTAACTGTAACACATTCCTACTTTTCCCTACATTGTATCATATCCTTGATAATTGGTCGACTTAATGCTAGAGAATAATCATCAACTCGGCATACTATAGAAAAATGGGTGGCCATACGACACAACATTAAAGGTGACTCGGCAAAGAATCACTTGGCCTTAGTAGGGGTTGGTTAGAATAGAAGGATTCATCGTGCCAGCCCCTTTAGTCCTCAGGCTCGGCTATAGGTCAAAGGTTTGGTAGCTTGGTTCCCATCATTTCTTTCGGGTTGTTTTGGATTTAGGATCAAATTTGAATGATGTTTGCCCAATTCTCCATTAGGGTGATATGGACTAAGGTTGGTAATATTGAAGGTATCAGAAACCCCACAGTCCTTAAGCAATTCCAACTTATAGGCATTGTTATTGATTTTCTAAAGGATTCTAAAAGGTCATTTCACTCTTGTAGATAATTTGTTCTTCTTCTTGTTCGAGAACCGGTCTTTGTTGAGGTACAACTATGCCAAGTCTCTCGATTGAAATTGTTTGGTTAACTTACTCTTGGTCATTTCTCGCATTCTTATGGTAGCTTGATCGATATGCTGAGTGTACTCTGGCCGAGGCGTCGGGGTCCTCTTGCGTAAGTGTTGGTATAGAGGCATGGTTGAGGGGCAACTTAGGATTGAATCCATAGACTATCTTAAAGGGAGTCTACTTAGTAGTGTCATGTACAGTTTGATTATAGGTGAACTCGACCAGTGGTAAATAAACGTCTCAATTAACTAAGCTCTTGACCTTAAAGTATGATTAACCACCTCTATTTGGCTGTCAGTTTGGGGGTGACATGAGGTATTGAAGAGTAATTTGGTTCCCAGCCAATGCCACAGGGTTCTCCAAAAATGGCTTAAGAACTTTGGGTCTCTATTAGAGGCTACATTTCTTAGCACCCTGTGTATCCGTACGATCTCTTGTAAGAAAAGAGAAGCAATAGCCAAAGTGTTGTTTGTTTTGGTACAGGGCATGATGTATACCATCTTACTAAACCGATCTACAATGACCATTACAAAGTATTTGCTTCGGGTAGTTCGCGCTAGTCCCAGAACAAAGTCCACGCTCAATTCAGCCTACGACCTCGTTAGAACAGGTAGGGGCATTGTTTTCCCTTACTCGGTTCGACTCAACTCAGCTCTTAGCCTTTTTACATATGGCACAACTTTTGATAACTCGGTGCACATCTCTCCACATTCTTGGCAAAAAAAATTGGCCATTCAATAGTTTACAGGTCATCCTCTCCCCAAAGTGTCTAGAGAATCCTCTACTGTGGGCTTCCTTGATTAATAATTCTCACAGAGAACAAGTGAGCACATACAGTTTCCCCCCTTGGAATAGGTAACTATCCTCTGCATAATACTCATCCACTATCCTCCCATCCATGCATTATGAAATTATTGATCAAAAGTATGGATCCTTGGAGCATTGTTCTTTGATACTTGTAAACCTAAACAGCTTGGTCTACAATTTTGATAAAAGCGAATGTCTCCTCGAAAGAGCATTTGTAACTAGAATGCTCTTTCTTTGCTTGTATTTTATTACAAAATTGAATCCCTTAAGGAATTTAACTTATTTTGCCTACCGCTTTGACAACTTGGTCTAGTTTTGAAGGTACCTCAACAATTTATGGCCAGTATATATGACAAATTCTCTCGGCAGTAAATAATGTTGCCATACTTACATCACTCGGATCACTGCCAAAGTTCCTTGTCATACATAAAGTAGTTAGCTGTGGTCCTCGGAGTTTCTCACTATGGAAGGCAATTGGTTGGCCTTCCTGCATCAGGATAACACATATTCCAATGCCCGATGTATTACATTCCAACTCAAAAATTTTGTCGAAGTCAAGTAGTACTAACACCAAGGTAGAGGTCAACCTTTCTTTTATCTCAATAAAGCTCCTCTCCTCCCTTTCTCCCCATTGGAAATTAGTGTTTTTCTTCATTAGTTTAGTAAGTGGTGTAGAGAGGGTGTTAAAATTCCTAATGAATCTTCTATAAAACAAAGCTAGTCTATGGAAACTTCTCACTTCAGCACAAGTAGTAGGAGTCGGTCAATCAACAATTGTTCAGATCTTCTCATCATTGACTCACAAGCCTCCTCTATTAACTATATAGCCTAAGAATACCACTTCCTCTTAACATAAGCAACATTTCTTTAGATTGTCGAATAGTCTCTCAACATGAAGGATATCTAGGACTACTTTGGGATGTTCACAGTGACTCGGCATGTCGGCACTGTAGACTAAGACATCGTTAAAGTACACTATGACATACTTCTTGATGAGATGTCTCAACACATGGTTCATTAATCTCATGAAAGTGCTCGAACCATTTGATAAGTCGAAAGGCATGACCATCCATTTGTAAAGTCTATGTCAAGTCTTGAATGCAATCTTCCATTCATCACCTGGCCTCATGCAGATTTTATTGTAGCCAGATTTAAGATCAATATTGTTGAAAATTTTGGCTCCACTTAATTCATCCAATATATCCTCTAGCCTCGGGATCAGATACCTGTATTTGATCGTGATTTTGTTCATGGCTCAGTTATCTACACACATCCACCAAGTTCCATCCTTCTTCGATATTAAAAGTACAGGCACGGCACAAAGGCTGAGAGTTTCTCTTACATAGCCTCTCTCTAATAATTCATTGACTTGTCGTTAGAGTTTAGAAGCCTACTTGGGATTTATCCGATAAGCTAGCTTATTCAATAGTGCAACGTCGGGTACTAAGTCAATGCAGTGCTCTATTCCTTGAGTTGGGGGTAACCCCTTAAGTAACTATTCTGGAAATAGGTTGGCATATTCATCTAACAACATCTAACAACTCCTTGATCTCCTAACGCAACTCACCCTACTCCTTCATTTCCAATAGTCACTTGACCAACAAGAAGGTCGGCTCATTAGCATTGATGGCTTCTCGGAGGTCGGCTCTACTCATCACCAGAGCTTTCTTCGATCTACAAGCAAGTTTTGTTTGCAACTTATTAACTTCTTTCGACGGCATTGAATTTAGTGTGATCTTCCAATCATCCTTCTCGAACATATACGTGTTCCTGTAGCCGTCATGTATAACTCTCCTATCAAATAACCACAGCTTACCTAACAACACGTGGGAAGTGCACATAGGTAGTACGTCGTAGAGAATCTGGTTAAAGTAATTCCCAATAGTGATCGATAGTAGTATTTGCCAAGTAACATATAATACTCCTTTCTCACTCAACTAGTACAGCTTGTACAGCCTTGGATGTGAAACAATCGGTAACTTCAATTTTGAAACAAAATCAGCTGATGCCATATTGGTGCAGCTTTCACTATCCACAATGAGGGCGCACATTTGATCATTTACCTTATAGGTGATATGGAATAAATTCTCTCTCTACTCCTCTTCTCATGAGGGTTCCATGTTCATAGTGCATTGGACAACCATGAGTAATTGATATAAGTCCTTAGGAAACAGTCCTCCTCAATCGGTTCTTTCTTGGTATTTTCTTTTTTGATAGGAACCTCCTCCTTCTTGGGTTCCTCGTTCGTACTCTCTACTTCTAGCTTCAGGATGTCTCCCTTGATAACTATCGTCCGTCAATTCAGGCATTGAGTAACCATGTGTTTGAACCCTTAGTACTTAAAGCATTTGACATGGCTGGTCCTCCTATTAAACCCTTACCCCTTCTCATATGTTCGGGTCAACACTACATCTTCAGGTTGGCCTTTCTACTTGGCTCTTACATCAATCTTTCTGCTCAACTCTGTACTTGACTAAGCTTAGTGACTTACCTATCTAGGTCAACTAGTCGGCATCTTCGATGGTACTTAACTCCTTCTTTGCCTCTTTACTTGCTGGGCAATCTTAACAACTTCATCCATCGTGTCGAATCATTGAAACTCCATAATGTCTTGAATATCTCTTCTCGACCCGGTGACAAACCTTGAGATTGTTCGAGTTGGTGGTTTATCCACTTTGTAACACATCATAAGCACTTGAAACTCTTGAACATACTTGTCAACAATTTGGCCTCCTTGTCTTAGCTTCTAAAGTTGAGTGAATATATCTTAGAGGTGTGTTTTCGGTGTAAATCTATTTCTAAGCACCTTCCTCATCTCAAGCTAAGCATTAATCTCTCGGTACCCCTCTTGCCTTCTCATGGCTTGAAATTCTTTCACCACATAGCGGTATATCCAAAGAAGTTAACAGCAGTAGTTCTCACTTTCTCATAATCCTTATATTGATAGTAATCAAACACACGTTCTACCTTCTCTTCCTAATCTAAATGGTTATCAGCATTCCCAGATTCATTGAAACTCGGAATCCGAAACTTCACATGGTCGGATGCTCTATGGATTCATATACACTCTTCTCTAAAATACTCCTCTTTCTCTTCGTCAAGCTCTTTTAGGTCTATCATTCGCCTTACTCATCCGCTAACTCCACTACCTTGAACGAGTTGGGCTGAATTCTGACCTTTAACAAGTTGAGCAGCTTGTGGGGTGTTTTGCGCTGCCTTAGCGGGTCGGTAAAACAACACATAAATAGCTGGGGTTAGGTCTACTAAGAGGTTAGCTACCTTATCAAGCCTCTCGTCGGTACTTTTAGGAGTTCCTTGAGATTGTTGTCCATGGTGGACAACTTTACTATCATCACCAATACTAATATTCATACTTGGGTCTGTTAATTTTCTTCACAGATTCAAAGCTTAACAAATACTTTGGAAAGCAAGCAACTAACAACATAGTAGTCAAATGAATACAGTAACTTGCTCTATTTCACACACGCAAAATAAAGTATAATTGATCTTCAAGAAGAACTACTACAGTTCACATAAAACTTTTACTCTGATATCAAGATGTTGCGAATTGTGACCAAGAATAGATAAGGCCAGTCGTTGGATGGGTCGAAGCTTGTAGAAAGCTCGAAAAGGGTTAATAGGGAAAGGTATGAAAGGGGGCAAAAATGATGAATGAAACAGTAAGCAAAAACCTACGAACAGCTCTAAAGGATATGATACACCAATGAAACTTTCGAGGACTTATGACACAATTCGATATGACTCATGAATTGGTCTAATGAGGTTACTCCCCCTTCTAACCTTGCTTAAGGGAAAGGATAAGAGTGATGCTGAGAGTAAACAACAGTATTTATGTAAGGAAGAAAATACTCAAAAGTGTATTGAAGATAATTTAATAAATTACAGCTATAAGTACAAGGGTATTTATACCCATAATTTAGGGCAACTTACCCAAAAAGGGAAAAGACAAAAGACATTTCCTAAAGAACCAATGTACACAATACAAAAGGATAAAAATGAATATATAAGGAAAACAATCATTGGTGCTACAAATTCTACATATGATATGGTAGACGTGGCAATGCTGCATTAGCGAGGTTCTTAGGAGATGTGGACAAAAAGTACGGATAGATTGGCTTATCTGAGTAAGGATGGCTTAGTTAGTTTGGACTCTCTCTCTCAACTTCTCGGCAAAGAAGATGTCGAGTAATTGGTCGGCTCAGTGTTAGAGAGTAATCATTAACTCAGCATACCACAGAAAAATGGATAGCCATATGGCATGCTATTAAAGGTGACTCAACAAAGAAGCACTCGACCTCAACAAAGGTTGGTTGGAATAGAAGAATTCATCGTACCAGCCCCTCTAATCCTTAGGCTCGGTTGCGGGTAAGAGGTCCGGTAGCCTAATTCCCATTAGAATGGGTATAAAAACCCCTACTTTCTTATATATGAGCATCGTTCAACTTTCAATACAGAATTATTCACCTTGAGCAACCTTAATGTTTTTGTTATCATTCAACTCTTATCTATTCCCTTTAGAAAGGAGTTGTGGCGAATGACTCTTCAATTCAGACCGGTATATCATATATAGTGGATTGTTGGCCGAGTAAGATTGAGTGGTGTATCACATCCATTCGGCAGCTACCTGGACTTTCCTAATCTTTTTTCGTTTTCTTTTCGGTTTGTTCTTTGTGGTGTTTCCTCGTGTGTTTAACCTTAAAGATGTACCAGTAACCTTGTTATTAGGGAGGTGCCTTATAGTATTTGAGAAGTGCTTAGAGTTTAGGTATTGCCTCCCTCTAAGCAACTTAGAGAAAGACCTTTTCAAGTTTCACCAATGTAATCCAGCACAGTTCTTTGCCAATCAGTAGAAGGTGTTGAAGGCTTTCTAGGCACTTTGTGAATACTTAGTGATAAGGGCTACTCTTGGGCTTTTCAACCACTTCTATATGTAGAAAAGGGTAAAAGGGTAGCCATACCTCCAACTACATTCGAGGAAGAAGTTATTTTGTGACCTTATGGATTCTCTCAATGGTTGGCAAGATGACTATAAGGCAGTTGAGCTACCTGAAGTGGTAGATTTTTAGATGAGTTGGATTGATTGGTACAAACTAAGGCTCAAAAGATGCTTAGCCTCAGTGATGCTGTGGTCGCATTAGAGATTCAGGCCTTTATGGCCCTTAGGAATGGCAATGAAATAAATGTCATGGAGATGGTTGAGAGATACTCCCGGCATCTAATCTCTAGGTTTTTCCCTAATACGAATAAGGTTTATAGTGAAGAAGCAGGCTGAAGGTACAAGTTTCATTTTTTTTATGAATGTCTTCGTTTGTCATGCTAACGTATAGAGTTGTGCTTCATCCAACATCTTTATGGGGGAGGGATCTTCCTTTTCTATGCTGGTCATGGTAGAATTGGTGAACGGTAGTGTTTTGTATTTCCTTTATCTTGTCTTCTTCTTACTTAATTTTTTCGATAGGCAAGAGGCTGGTCGTAGATATTGCACATCCCTCAATAGATGACTTGATGAGGCACTGCTAGGCTAAGCCAAGGGGAAGTAGAGCACCAAGACCTCCGATCTTAAGGGTAAGGCTATGAGGTCAAAGTTAGAGGAAGGAGAGGGTCGAGCCAATTACTCTTCTTCAAGGGATTCATCTTGATCCCTAAACAGAGCCATTAGCTATCGAACTTGTAAGTGTAGTCCTTCCTTCTCCTACTATTATCCCCACCTCTATGGCCATTTTAGTGGAGGACGAACCTGTTGGCATTGAGGAGCTGGACTTGGTTTGTATTACCCCTCTTGACAGGAGGGAAGAGGAGGTAGCTGAGGCCATTGTTCGATTTGGGGTAGCTAGGTAGAAGAGGAAGGCACCTAAAACTTCTAGAGAAGCGATGCCCCTAAGAAGTAGAAACTTCTAGGAGGGCACCCTTAAGTCAAGTGACTTGGTACGAGTGGTTGATGGCTCAGCCTTACAACTGCATTGATGAACTTAGGGATGAATTCCTTTGATGTTCTTAATAAGTTCAGGTTCTTCGAGATCAAGCCAGACTCATTTAGGGACATTTTATACATGTCCTACAACGAAGAGCTCCGCTTTGTCTCTTTGAGGTTGAGAACAAAAGGGTCAAGGGGAAGCTCTTAAGGCTTAAGTGAGAGATCTAGGGCAATGACATTACATTGCAGCTTCAGACTCTCAACTATTAAGTCGTACTAGGGTCTTACACCCTTGGTGATTGGGCCATCCTCAAGAAGCTATCAAGAGTTGGAGGAGGTGATCCAATGGAGATGGTAGGCCACTTAAGCTCGATCATCTAGTAAATAAGCTTTCACCCTTTTCCATTGATGTGTCTTCTTCTTGTCATTGAACTGACCTCAGTTTATATTTCTTTCTAGTACTACGACCTAGCACTGCTTCAACTAAGTAACTATAACGCCACCCGAAAACAAGTAAAGGGCTTTCAAAAGGCATTGACTAGGGTTGAGAAGGGCTTCAGAGAGGTAGAGTTCTCTTCCAATAAATATTTAGATAAGTTCATCAAGGCTAATCCATTTTTACATCACTCTTATGTACAGGTGGCTAGGCTTAAAGGGAGGTTAAAAGATGTAGAGTAGGAGAAGTCTACTATTGAAGATGTTGCTAAGAAGGCTAGCAACTTGAAGCCTTGGCTTGAAGATGAGCAAAGGACCAAGGCCCATCTCTTCTAGAAATTAGATGAGGAGAGGGAAGCTAAGGCTTACCTTAAGAGAAAGAATGCCTACCTAAAGGCATTGGTCTCCAAGCTACAAACCGAGTTAGGGATGATGGCATCATTGTACGATAGTGCCAAAGCTACCTCACTGGAATTAGCTAGTCTGAAAGTTAGGTTAGAATGGTAGATCTAAGAGCTCTAAAGGAAAGCTTTGGAGATGGAGGAGATCATCTCCAAAATGGAAAGTGAAGAGGTCCTTAGTGATGCCACTATTAAGAAAGCTGTTGTTGATTTTTGATTGATAGAAGAGTGGTTAAACGAGTTAGAAGACCTCTCTACCTAATCTACTTACTTCACGAGGAGAAAGGTACCTGCTTATTATCCTGACCTTGACCTAGGTTTTCTCGATTTTTTGGAGAGCCTAACTTTTTGGGAGAAGAGGGAAGCCTGAGCGCAGAAGAGAGAAATTGCTTTAGCAGCTATCTAAGTCTGAGATGCCCCTTCTGCTACTAGGTTTGGATAAGACACTTTCACATCCACTTCTATTTAGGCAACTTAGCAGGAGGTCACCCTTGAGTGATGTGAAACCATTGTTGAGGACAGATAAGGTCGGTCACTGGAGTGGGTCCAAGTTTGCAGAAAGCTCGAAAAGGTGATGGAAAGGTACGGAAAACAATAGGAAAAGCAAAACACAAACAAACCTATGAACAACTCCACAATATATGATGTACTAATGGAACTTCTTAGGACTCATGTCATAACTCGATATGACACACGAGATAGTCCTATGAGGTTACTCATTATCTAGGCCTGCTCAAGAGTTAGGATAAGAGTGAAGTAAGCAAATAAGCTAATGAGAGCAATGTTCACAAAAAAGTATATTTAATATATTGATGATGATAAGTTGATTGCAACTATACGTATAGTAGATATTTATATCTGCAAAATTAAGGCAACCTACCTAAAAATGGGAAAGACTAAAAGGGTATTATCTAAAAGAAATAATGTACAAGGAATAATAAGGGTACAATTGAAAATACAGCAAAATAAGCATCTTATACAAAGGATTTTGTCACATGGTTGCTCGAACATGTGGCTCATTATAGGTAGATGGCTTTCTAGTAGAAAAGCCAATTTTGTACTATTAGCTTGGTTTCTATTGAGCCGAGGTGCCGAGTAGATAATTCTTGCGAGGGAAATTCACCTTGGACACTTTTAGTATGGCTTAGATTTAGATCGGTTGAGTTAATGGTTAGATGAGTCAATCTGACATTCAAGTGTAATTTAAGTTAATAGTTAGAGAGGAATGATGAGTGCGAGAGGGTTCGGTTTGGCCAAGGTAGTAGGTCAGTAGATTGCAGCAGCTTAGACTCTTCAGTGGTAAGTCTTAATGAAACAATTCACTTGGCCATACTTTCTAACCCTCAAGCTTGAATGTAGGTTAAGGATTCGGTGGTCTAATTCTTATCATCCCTATTAGGTTGATTGGGATTTAGGATCAAATCTAATTAGTTCACATCTAAGCTTCCATTAGGTCGATAAGGGCTGAGGTTGGCAACATTAAACATGTCTAACACTTTGAAGTCTTCTAGAAGCTCAAGTTGGTATGCATTGCCATTGATCTTCTAAAGTATTCTGAACAATCCTTTAGCTCAAGTAGATAGTTTGTTTTTCCTCTTATTAGGGAATCTTTTCTTACTTAGTTGCAACTACACTTGGTCTTCAGGTTGAAACTACTTGGTCTTCCTTCTTTTGCTCTTCTCCTTTTGTTTTATGGTGACTCGATTAATCTGTTCGGTAACTCGTTGATAGATTTGTTGGATGGTGTAGACACCCGATTTTTATCCCATTTTATTTTTTCAATAAGGGAAAGGGTCTTAAATTAGGAAAAATGCAAAAAAATTAGAAAAATAAGCAAAAAAAAAAAAGAAATGTAGAAAAAATCACAAAAATATAAAATTTTGAAAAATACAAAAAATAGAAGATTTAGAAAATAATAAATCTTTTAGATAGTTTAGTAGGATATAATTTTTAATTTAGATAAAATAAAGAAAGGATCATTGAGCCTAGGCTTAGATTTAAATTTGACCTAGGTTAACCTAGTCCATATGTGTAATTTGCACATATGAATAAGGAAAAACCAACAGCCCATCCCAAACATGAAAGAAAATCATATTGTATTAAATATTTTCCATTTTTAACTCGACCATAATACTAATAAATAGGGATTCCATTTCACTATAAACCATCAACTTATCATTCATAATTATTTAAATCCATTTACAACGCCACTCTCTCTAACTGTATGACTCATTCTTTTAGGATTCATGTGAACTCTAGCTTGTTTTGATTTGTGTTTTGTTTTCTGTATTTTGTTTTTATTTATTTTTATAACATCGTACTTTTTCTTTTTCTTTTTGTTGTTGTTGTTATTTTTGTTATTGTTATTATTGTATTCTATTTGCAATTGTAAAGAGAAAAAAGAAAACAAAAAAGAAACAAAAGAGAAGAAAAAGAAAACAAGGAGAAAGAAAAAAACAAGGAAAAGGTTTGGTTTGTTTGATTTACTTATTTTTATGTTTTAGTTAGAAATATACAATAAAAATTAAAAATAATAAAAAAGTAAAAAAAAATAATAATGTAAAATAAAAATTCCCTCTTACTTAGAAAAATCCTTTTTTCAATAAAATAAATAAATTTTTTAGACATGTTTTCCATAATTCAAATATCTTTTCAATGATTTAAGCTTCTTTTTTATTATTAGACATCTTTTCCATGATTTAGGTTTTTTTTTTTTAAATTTAGGTATCTTTTTCATTGTTTAAGCTCTCTTTTTTAAATAGGCTTTTTTTCTACGGTTTAGGCTTCTTTTTCATAATTAGATATATTAGCTATGATAATTGCATATTTCATGAAAAATTGTAATTTAAGTGTTTTAAGATTTTTCTAAAAAGTTTTATCACCTAGAAATTTTTTTGTCGAATAAATAAAAATCAATGGTCCTTTTTTTTAAAAAAGAATTAGGATATTTTAGAAGTTTTCTAAAAATAAAATCATTGAATTAGGACTCTTTTCTTTTAAGTGTTTTTCGTAAATAAAATGAAATGTCTAAGAGACGTAAACTTGGCTACTTTCCAAATTTAAAATCAACCAATTCGCTAGTATTTTCGGAATGAATTATGGAAGCCTGATCTTGAATAGTAGGTATGTAAGCACCCGTACATACAGGCGACTTAAAAAATGATTTCCCCCCTTTAGTAGTTAATTCTTTAAATCTTTATTTCTTATAAATATACATAATTTCAATCATAGCTTATAAATAAATGTCGTTATATGGGTATATTGAAAGGTAAATTTAAATTCGGAAAGATTAAAAGTGGTACTTGTTTAAGGTTTAAAAGTTTAGCTCTTAAATCCAAATCTTTGGTTTCTAAAAAATCGTTTTAATAAAAATCGGTTTTATCGAAAGATTAGTAGTTAAGTTATAATCAATCCACCCAATTAATTTTAACTTAACTCTTTTTCCCAACTTTGATCAGGTAGCAACTCCAAAACATTTTCAAAGTTAAAAGAATTGGTTTTCTTTAAACCCTAGTCGAGGATCAATATTAAATAGGTAGGGTTTAATATTGATCGGTTTGAAGAAGATTAATTTAAAAATTGAAAAGAAAAAACCAAGCTCAACAGATGGACTGGGCTCAGGTTCTTGCTTCTAGATCTTCTAAGTTAATGGACAGCATGGGGGTATGATTGATGTGTAGTGTGGGATTAAAACCATAGACAACTTCAAATGGGGTGTGCCCAGTAATGGTGTGTATTGTTTTGTTGTAAGCAAATTAGACCATAAGTAAGCAGACATCCCGGTCGATTAAGCTCCTTCTAACTGCAACTTAGAGCAGTGATCCTAAGGTGTGGTTGACCACCTTAGTCTGGTCGTCGATTTGGGGATGGCAAGAGCTGCCAAATAGCAATTTAGTTCCCATCTAATGTTAGAGGGTTCCCTAGAAATGGCTTAGAAATTTTAGGTCTTGGTCCGACACCATACTTCTTAGTACTCCATGCAAGCGAACTACTTCTTACGAAAACATAGAAGCAATAGCTGAAGCATCGTTAGTTTTAGTACATGACGCAAAATGTGTTATTTTGCTAAATTTATCCATGACAATTATTATAGAATCTTTACCTTAAGCAGTATGAGGTAATCCGAGGAATAAGTCCATACTTAAGTCAACCTGTGGTTTGTTCAGAATGAGTAAAGGCATTGCTTTCTCTTCCTTTGCTTAGTTCTTTACTTTCTTACAGATGGTGCATCTCTCAATCACACGATGCACACCTTGCTTCATTTTAGGCCAAAAGAATTTATCATTCAATAGCTCATACATTCTTCGATCTCTAAAGTGTCTAAAGAGTCCTCTACTATGTGCTTCTCTCACTAGTAGTTCTCTTATCGAACAGGTTGGCACATACATCTTGCTACCTTTGAACAAATAACCATCCTTAACATGGTAATCATTTACTGCTCTTCCCTATCTACAGTTATTATATATAGGGCCAAAAATGAGGATCATTTTGATATTTCTCTTTTATGCTAGCAAAATATAACAATCTAGTTTGTAGCTCGGTGAGAAAAACATGTCTTCTTGATAGGGTATTGGTAACTACATTGTTCTTGTCCTGCTTGTACTTAATGACAAAGTTAAATTCTTTTAGGAACTCAATCTATTGGGCTTAGCGTTTGGATTGGCTTTGCAAATACCTCAAGGACTTATGATCCATGTATGTGACCAACTCTTCTGGCAGAAGATAATGCTGCCATACATGAAGAGGTTGAATCAAGGGCAAAAGTACTTTGTCATATATAGAGTAGTTCAACTATGCTCCTTTGAGTTTCTCGCTATGATAAGCGATAAGTTAACCTTCTTGCATCAGCATAGATGTCAACACCTGACATACCATATTTAAGCTCAAATACTCTTTTAAAGTCTGGTAGAGCCAAGACTAGGGCAAATGACAAACTTGTTTTCACTTTGACAAAGCTCCTCTCCTCTTTGTCTCCTCACTTAAACTCTAAGTTTAATCAGAGGCACTACAATGGTACTGAATCCTTCAATAAAGCATTAGTAAAACGATGCCAGTCCATGAAAACTTCTCACTTTAGCATAGGAGGTTAAGGTCAGCCACTCCAAATAGTTCATACTTTTTCTTCATCCACTCTCAATCCTCTTCCACTAACCACATTACCTAGGAAGATCACTTCCTCCTAATAGAAACAACATCTTTTTAAAGTTTTCGGACAATCTCTCTACTCGGAGGACACCAAAAACAGTACAAAGGTGGTTGATATGCATTGTTAGGTCAGCATTATAGACAAGGATGTTGTCCAAGTAGACAATGACAAATTTCTTGATCAAATCTCTCAAAACATGTTTCATTTGCCTCACAAAAGTTCTTGGCAAGTTTGATAGCTCGAAAGGCATGACCATCTACTTGTATAAGCTATGTCGAGTCTTGAAAGCAGTCTCTCATTCATCCCCTTATCTTATTCGAATTTGGTACTATCTCGACTTCAGATCTATTTTATTGAATTCCCTCGCACCACTCAATTCATCTAACATATCATCTAGTCGCGGGATAGGGCACCGATACTTGATTGTAATCTTATTAACAACTCTATTGTCTATGTACACATGCCAAGTGATTTGTTTAAACTATATATATATAAATTAAATTGTGAATACTCCAGCAAATATACTTAGTCGGAATCAAGTAATAAAGAGCAAGTAAGGTTGTCGATCCCTCAAGGACCATAATATTACTAAACCTATGACAATTTTTATCAATATTCAGGTAATAAAAAATAAATTAACTAATGAAATAACTATACTAAAACTATTGAAAAGAAAATAATTATAAAATTTCTAAAACTAAGCAATTAAATGAGAATTGTAAGAAAAACAAAATCTACCTTAAATTATGCAAATCAAATTGTTATCATGTTATATAGATTATTAGCTATATGGGCATTCAAGTGAAATTATTATAACTTAAAACTTAAGGATTTAAACCTTTAATTAATTAGTCAACTCCTACATCTCCAATTAACAATGGACCCTAAATTGAGATCATATATCTCCCGATACTATGATTATTTAATGTCTTAAATAAATTATTCCTAATGTCTTAGTAAATAATCAATCGTCGAATATCGCATTAATCTCTAAATAATTTCTAATTAATTCAATTAATACTACTTCTACATTAATCAATCAAATTAACCAAGAATTTCTAACAAACCCTATGTCAACTCCTGTATCACTAGGGTTTTTAACAATTATAATCAATTAAACAACTATAATTGAAATCATAGAAATTGCAATCATTAATCATCCCTATATCTATTTATCTTATAATATAAACCCAATTATCGTCTTAACTATCTAGTATTTTATCAATTCTCATAAATAAATTTAGCCAATCATGGAATTTGAAACAGTAGAACAACTACTAATTGAAATTGTAAGGAAATTCATAATTAAAAACATGAATAATTAACATAATTGCATAAATATAATTAAAATCAATGTCACCAATTCTGTAAAACTTAGTCTCTACAACAAAGGCAAAATTTTCTCAATGATCTAAGTGATTCTATAGAAGAATTTTTCAAGAACTATTTAATGACTATTCTACAACTCTCTAAGTTTAAGGAAAGTATGTATCTAGAAAAAACAAAAGTCTTCTAAACAGTGAAACATAAGGCTATTTATAAGAAAAACTAGGTTTGGCTCATGTAAAGCTTCCTTTTAATGAAGGTCGGTTGATAGGTCGGTTGTGTAGACTCCAAAGGCAGCCAGTGTAAGTGTAGGCTGCTTAAAAGGCCGGCTATGTTGAATTCAAAATTGCAACTTGTTGATTTAACTTCTTTCATTTGCGTAAAACTCCTCTAAATCGTTCGTATTTCCACTTTGAATCCTCTAATTCCTAAAATGTCTAAATGAAAATAATTAAGTACTATTTCTTAATGATTTCTATAAAATCTAATAATGTCATCTAATTTGCATATTAAAATATGAAAAATATGCCTTCATCAACTCCCCCACACTTGAACTTTTACTTGTCCTCAAGCAAAATCGATAAAACTAAAGAAATTTATCATTAAAAATAAAAATTTTCCAATAGCTAATCTAAGACCTATGATATTTCACACTTTCAGACTTACTAATTTTTAATAACCACCACTCGAACCAAACTGAAATATGTGATCAGAGTATTACAATTGAAATTAACCAGCCATTTTAGAGAAAATAAATTTTAATCCAAGCAATTAACCTCGAATTTCTATTTCAAAAGTAGATACTTAGTCCTATAAGGAAAAACACCCATTTAAACTTCATAGCTGTTAACAAGCATATTATCCTTCTAATTATTCCAAGAAACATGTTAACAAAGCAATGAAAGTATATAGTTTCTGCTCTATCCCTAGGTTTTCTTCATTTTTTATTACAAGCCTTAATTCGTTTATTGAATTGCATTTAAAATTTCCATTTTCCATTCCCATTTTATTTTATTTTATTTTTCTTTGTTAGTTCAAATACTGAACTTTTACCTTTTCGCCCTTCTTGTTATAGTGAATGTATTGAGTTGACACATCTCGAGCCCATCACTCAAGTGACCAAGTTTTAAAAGGACCCCTACAACTCTTCCTTACTTTAACATTCAAGTTAGGATACTCTTAACTCAATTTCTTGAGTTATTAGAGTAAAGGCTCTTATTTCATCATTTTTTGAATGCTTACTAAAATTTTTCAAACTTCTTTTATAGAAATCACTAAGTTCAAAGCTTCACTTACTTCTTTCACTAAGTGTTAAAGTGCCAATAGAATAACTAAAAAGACCATATACTAATTAACTTTGCATAGAAGTGAACCTGTTTACTTTTCACTTAAGGGCTCAATCGACTCTTAAACTTTAAATTCTAAGGATAAAAACTAGAAAATTAGGTTACTAAAGAATTGACTAATTAATTTTAATTGTGTACAAAAATCTCAACATTAGTGAGTAAGGAACCTTAGTGAGTCAATTATTCAATTCATAATCATATATAATTAAGAAATTTTTTCTTTGTATAATCTCTAGATTCCAAACAAGAAATTCAAAATTTTGAAAAAAATATTGGCTTAAACATTGCCAAATATATATGAACAAGTAAAGTTCAAGCTGATAGGAAAGTATAACTATTTGTAAACAAAAATTGGCATCAAAATGGATATTCAATTCCTATATTTCCTTCCCCTCACTTTAGAATAGATAGTGTTCATACTATCTTCTATTCAATATTCAAGAGGAAATAAAAATTTGCAGCAATAAGAAATGAAAAATTAGTACTCCCCTAGATTTAAATTTTTGGCAATAACGAAAATTCTAAGCATAAGATCATTGCTAGCATAGAATTCAAATCTAACTTGTCTCATCAAAAACAAAGAAACATGAAATAGTAAAGATAGCATAAAAGTGCACTCAAGAGTGCATAGTAGAGTTCATGATCTAAAGTTACCTAAACAGATGGGTACTTTCTTTTTTTTTTTTTTTTAATATGTAATAATAAAAAATAATAATAATAGTAATAAATAAGATAAAAAAAATAGTTTGGTTAGACATTGTTTGCCTACCATGAAACGCTTCGTTTATAGTCGCCAGCCTAACTTTTCCGATCTTATTATGAATTCCTGCTCACTACCATAGTGGCGTCACTGTCCATGTTTTCTCCTTCAAAATAGTGTCTAAGGAGATGACCATTAATATTGAAAGTGTGATTGTCTCTTGCTTTAAACTCAACTATACCATAAGGAAAAACATTAGCTATTTTAAATAGCCTAAACCATCGAGATTTTAACTTACCTAAGAATAGCTTCAGTCGAGAGTTGTATAATAACACTTTCTGACTAGGCATGAACTTCTGTTATTAAATGTTCTTGTCATGCCATTGCTTGGCTCTCTCCTTGTAGATCTTAGCATTTTTATAAGCTTCCTCTTTAATCTCGTCCAGTTAGTCCAGTTGGAGCAATCTCTTTTCATTTATATCTTGTAAATCAAAATTGAGGTATTTTATAGCCTGATAGACCTTGTGCTCGGGCTTTACAGGTAAGTAACATGACTTAGCATAAACGATTTTGTATAAGGACATTCCTATAGGGGTTTTAAAAGTTGTCCTATAAGCCCACAATATATTGTCAAGTTTTAAAGACCAATCTTTCCTAGATGCATTGACAGTCTTCTCTAAGATACACTTTATTTCCTTATTGGGCACTTTAATTTGCCCACAAGTTTATAGATGATATGGGGTAGCAATTTTATGAGTGAATCTATATTTTGTTAACAATTTTTGAAACTGCTGATTGCAAAAATGCGACCTCCCATCACTTATAATAACCTTAGGTACCCCAAACCTGGAAAAAATATTCTTTTTCAAAAATTTAATTACTACTATGGCATCATTAGTTCGTAGAGTAATTGCTTCTACCAATTTTGACACATAATCTACTACTAGAAGTATATATTTGTTTGAAAAAGATAAAGGGAAAGGACCCATGAAGTCTATTCTCCACACATCAAAAAGCTCAATTACTATAATACTATTTTGTGGTAATTCATGTCTCTTAGAAATATTCCCGGTCCTTTGGTATTGAGCATAAGACATAACATAATTCTTGTAAACACTAAACAAACTAGGCCAGTAAAATCTACAAGATAAAATTTTAGCTGCAATTCTTTCTACACCAAAGTGGCCTCCTGCTTCTTTAGAATGATAGTGTTGAATTATGTTAAGCTGTTTTGTTTCAAGCACATAACGTCTAATTACTTGGTCAGTACAACTTTTAAACAGATACGGTTCATCCCAGAAATAAAATTTCATATCATGTAAAAACTTCTTTTTCTTTTGAAATGAGAAACCATATGGTATGATCTTACTAATTAGGTAATTGACTATATCAAAATACTAAGGTAACCCTTGGATCTCTACTGCATACAATTGTTCATCAGGGAACTTTTCATTAATGGGTAGCTCTAAACACCCAAACTGTAAATGAGATAAATGATTAGTAATTACATTTTCAGTTGCCTTTTTATCTCTAATCTCAAGGTCAAATTCTTGCAATAATAAGATCCAACGAATTAACCTAGGTTTTGCATTAGCTTTAGCAAACAAATATTTTAGAGCAGCATGGTCTATGTATACTATGATCTTAGAACCTATGAGATAAAGCCTAAACTTGTCACAAGCAAATATAACCGTTAAAAGTTCTTTCTCTATCGTGTCATAGTTTCTCTACCCCTCATTCAAGGTTCTACCTGCATATTATATAATATGAAATAACTTACCTTTCCTCTACTCAAGTACTGCTCTTATAGCATAGTCATTGGCATTACACATCATCTCGAAAGGGAGCTCCTAATCAGGTGCAATGATCATTGGTGCCTAAGTAAGCTTCTTTTTTAATAGATTGAATGCCTGTAAACAATTGTCATAAAAAACAAAGGTAGAATCCTTTTCAAGTAAAATACAAAGGGGTCTAGAGATTTTAGAGAAGTCCTTAATAAATCTCTTATAGAAGCCAGCATTCCCTAGGAAGCTTCTGACTCCTTTGACTAAAGTGGGTGGTGGTAGCTTCTCTGTTATCTCCACTTTGGCTTTATCAACTTTAATTCACTTTTTTTACACCTCGTAACCTAAGACTATTCCATCTCTTACTATAAAATGGCATTTTTGCCAATTCAGAAGTAGATTAGTCTCTTTGCACCTTCTGAGCACACAACCTAAATTAGTCAAACATGAATCAAATGACATCCCAAAGATAGAGAAGTCATCCATAAATATTTCAATAAAATCTTCTAACATGTCAAAGAATATAGACATCATGCATCTTTGAAAAGTAGTTGGTGCATTACAAAGATTAAAGGGCATTCTCCTAAAGGCAAAAGTGCCATAAGGACATGTAAAGGTAGTTTTCTCTTGGTCATTAGATGCGGCATGAATTTGATTGTAACTAGAATATCCATCTAAAAAACAATAGTAATCATGTCCTAAAAGCTTTTCTAACATCTGATCTATGAAAGGAAGTGGGAAGTGGTCTTTACGAGTGGCATCATTCAATTTTCTATAATCTATGCAAACTCTCCACTCGATCATAGTGTAAATAGGGATTAACTCATTATCCTCATTTTTCACCATAGTCATACTACCTTTTTTCGGCACTACTATTTGAGATACGATAGATAATACTTGCATCCAGCAATGTGAGTACCTCTTTCTTCACTACCTCCTTGAGAGTTAGGTTGAGTCGTCTTTGTGGTTATATTGTGGGTTTGCACTCTGCCTCAAGCAATATCTTGTGAGTGCAAATTAAGGGACTAATCCCCTTAATATCGGCAATAGTCTACCCAATGGCTTTTTTATGCTCTCTCAAAACTCTTAAAAGTTGTTTCTCCTGGTCACTTGTCAAAGAAGAGGAGATAATTATTAGCAAAGTATCATTTGTTCCAAGATAAGCATATTTTAAATGACTAGGTAAAGGTTTAAGTTCAAGAACCAGGGGTTGTGTCAATGATGGGACAGGCTTCTTCTCACCGGTGCCTAGCTTTTCATAGTATTGAGCTTTGATTTCTAATACCTATTCCCTGCCTTCTTCTTCAATCTCATTGTCGTCGCTCCAATCATCTAAATCTTCAAGATCTGATTCCATGGTATCCTTTCCTACTTTCTCTTCTATAGACTCATAGGTAATCTCATAAAAAATATCAATAGTGTAACAGGATTTGCAATCATCAAAATGCTTTATGGCTTCATAAACATTAAACGTTACTTGATCATCCATAACTCTTAATGTAAGCTTACCCTATTCCATGTCTATCAATGCCTTACCTGTTGCAAGAAACTGTCTGCTTAAGATCATGGGTATCTCTTTGTCCTCTTTCATCTCCAGGATTATAAGGTTGACTGAGAAGATAAATTTGTCTACCTTCATTAGGACATTTTCAACAATACCCTTTAGGTATTTGATACCCCTATTAGTAAGTTGTAAGGTGACATGAGTCTCCTTGCAATCTCTAAGTCCTAGCTTCCTAAAAATAGATAAGGGCATTAAATTTATAATTGCACTTGAATCAATAAGAACTTTATCCAAGTGAAAATTTCCTATAGTGTAAGGAATAATAAAAATCCCCTGATCTCTTTGTTTTTTAGGTAGGGTAGATAAATTTTTCTGTAAGATCATAGAGCACTCCCTTGTAAGCATTATTGGTTTGTTCCCATCAATCTTTCTCTTCTTGGTGTACAAATCCTTCATGAATTTAGCATACGAAGGCATCTACTAAAGTGCCTCTACAAAAGGAATGTTGATTTGCAACTTCTTAAAGACATATAGGAATTTAACAAATTGAGTGTCTAGCTATTATTGGTTCAGTCTTCTTGGATAAGGGACTAGAGGAACATACGATTTCACTTCTGGTAACTTCTACTTTAGTTCCTCTTCCACCTGCTTTCATTTTTCTTCCTTTGGAATCTCTACCTTCTATTCAACTCGTCTGTTAACTGTTTCCACTACTTTTCTACTGCTTAGCATAATAATTTTGACATCTCTAGGATTTTCTTTAGTATTGTTAGGTAAAGACCCTGATGATCTATTACTCAACTATTGAGAGATCTGACCAATCTGTTTCTCTAAATTCCAAATAGTTGTCTATGGATTCTATAACATGGTGTTAGTCTTTTGCATATAGCTCAACATGAGCTCTTCCACTCTAGACTGATTTTTCTATGGTGGAGCGTTTTGAGTAAGACCTTGCTTTTGAAATTTAGGTGGCGTTTGAAATGCATTGTTCTCATTTCTCCATGAAAAATTTAGATGATTGCACCACCTAGGATTGTATGTATTCGAATATGGTCCTTGATTGCCACGTTGAAAATTGTTAATAACCTGTTCTCTACTAGTTACAGTTGAGTGATTCCCAGTTAAGCACTCAAGAGTTGAATGTGGTCCTAAACATGACTCACAAAAAACAATAGGATTAGCATTAAAAGACTGTGTTGAGGTGAGTTTACTTACCTGAGTAGTGAGAGCTATAATCTGAGTTATTAATTGAGATATAGTATTATTGTCACTGGCTGCTGCCACTTTTAACATACTTCTCTTGTTTTGCCAATTATATGCACTAGAGGCCATCTCTTTTATTAGTACACTTGCTTCATTATAAGTCTTACCCATTAGAGCACCTTTAGCTATAGTGTCAACTAGGGACCTCAGTGTCTCATCTAAATCGAGATAAAAGATCTCAATTAGGAGATTATTTGGCAAGCCATGATGTGGGCATTTTTTGATCGCCTCCTTGAATCTCTCCCATACCTCATAAAGTGACTCACCACTAAACTTGGTGAAGTTGGTGATGTCGTTCCTTAGTTTTGTGGTCCTACCTAGTGGGAAAAATCTCCTTAAGAACTTTAATGAAAGATTAGCCTAGGTGATGAAAGACTCTTATGGCAGTGAATGAAACCAAGCTTTCGCTTTATCCCTTAGCAAAAAGGGAAAGAGCTATAATCTGATAACCTTGTTGGTTACATCGTTTATCTTAACTATATTACAGTATTGGAGGAATCCTGCAATATGCTCGTTAGGACTTTCATAAGGGTATCCTCCAAATTCATTCATCTGAACCATTTGAATGAGGAACAGCTTCAACTCAAAGTTGTTAGCTTGAATGGTAGGCCTCCTTATAGCCAACCCATCATCGTGGGTACTGTATAGTCTCATAGTACTCGTAGAACTCCTTGTATCTGATTATTATCTTCATTACTTGCTATCTCTTCTATCCTTCTTCTGTTTTCTCGCCTCAACTGATGCAAAGTGCACTCTATTTTAGAATCTAGTAGTAAAATTTTAGCACTTCTACTCTTGCGCATAAAACACCTACAAAGGGAACAAAAATAACACACATCGTCAACTACGTTTAATTTACCAACATAAGTAAAAGGTTTAATATTTCTAGTCCCTGACAACGGCGCTGAAAACTTGATTTGCTTAAACTATATATATATATATATATATATATATTAAATTGAGAATGCTCTAGTAAGTATACTGGGTTAGAATTAAATAATACAGAGCAAGTAAGGTTCTCAATCCCTCAAGAATTATAATATTACTAAACCTATGATAGTTCTTATCAATATTCAGGAAATAAAAAATAAATTAACTAATTAAATAACTATACTAAAACTATTGAAAAGAAAATAACTATAAAATTTCTAAAACTAAGCAATCAATTGAGAATTGTGGGAAAAATAGAATCCACCTTAGATTATGCAAATCAAATTGTTATCATGTTATATAGATTATTAGCTATATGGTCATTCAAGTGAAATTATTATTCCTTAAAACTTAAGGATTTAAACCTTTAATTAATTAGTTAGGTCCCGTATTTCCAATTAATAGTGGACTCTAAATTGTAATCATATATCTCTCGATGCTATGATTATCTAATGTCTTAAATCAATTATTCTTAATGCCTTAGTGAATAATCAATTACCGAACATCGCATTAATCTCTAGATAATTTCTAATTAATTCAATTAACGTGGAAGATTAACGTTGCTTCCACGTTAATCAATCAAATTAAGCAAGAATTTCTAACAAACCCTATATCAACTCCCATATCACTAGGGTTTTCAACAATTATAATCAATTAAACAACTATAATTGACATCATAGTAATTGAAATCATAAATCATCCCTATATCTATTTATCATATGGCATGAACACAATTATCATCTTAGTTATCTAGGGTTTCATCAATTCCTACAAATAAATTTAGTCAATCATGGAATTTGAAACTAAACTACAACTACTAATTGAAATTGCAAGGAAATTAATAATTAAAAGCATAAATAATTAACATAATTGCATAAATATAATTAAAATTGATGTCACCAATTTTGTAATTGGAAAAACTAAACTTCAATTGCAACTCAAAAACTTGGTCTCCATAGCAAAAGCAAAATCTTCTCAATGATTTAAGCAATTTTATAGAAGAATTCTTCAAGAATTATCTAATGACTATTCTATAACTCTTTAAGTTTAGGGAAAGTGTGTGTCTGAAGTAAACAAAAGTCTTCTAAATGGTGAAATGTAAGGCTATTTAAAAGAAAAACTAGGGTTAGCTCTTGTAAAGCTTCTTTTTAATGAAGGTTAGTTGATAGGCCGACGGTGTAAACTTCAAGGCTGGCAACGTAGATGCTAAAGGCCGCCGGTATAAGTGTAGGTCGCTTAAAAGGCTGGCTGTGTTGAATTTCAAATTATAACTCATCGATTCAAACTTCATTCATTTGCATAAAACTCCTCTAAATCGTCCGTATTTCCACTTTGAATCCTCCAATTGCTAAAATGTCTAAATGAAAATAATTAAGTGTTATTTCTTAATGATTTCTATAAAATCAGTAATAATTCTATCTAATTTACACATTAAAACATGAAAAATATGCCTTTATCACCAAGTTCCATCCTTCTTTGTCATAAGTAACATAGGTACAGTATAGGGGCTTAGACTTTCCTTCATATATCATTTCTTTAGTAGTTCATTACTTATCTTGGAAGTTCGGCAGCTTATTCAAGGTTCATTTGATAAGTTGGTTTATTCAATAGGGTAGCGCTGAGTATCAAGTCAATGCAAGGCTCAATTCCTATAAAAGGGGGTAATCCTTTGAGTAACTATTCTAGGAATAGGTTGGTATACTCTTTTAGTAGTTCTCTTACCTTAAGGGGTAGTTTACCCTACTCATTCAATTCTAACAGTTGTCTGATTAATAGAAAAGATGGTACATCGGCCTTGATGGCTTCTCAAAGTTCAGTTCTACTCAACACTAGAGCCTTCTTTTATCCACAAGCAAGTTTAGCTGGCAGCTTGCTAACTTGACTTGGTGGCGTAGGATTCAATGTAATCTTCTTCCTATCCTTCTCAAACACATATACATTCTTGTAGCCATCATGAATAACCTATTGATCAAAAAGCTAAGGTCGGCCTAATAGCATATGTGATGCATACATGATGCATACATGGGTAGCATGTCACAAAGAATATCATCGAAATAGTTTCTAATTGAGATTTGTGGTAGCAACACTTGCTGAGTAACATGTAGTGCTCCCTTCCTACTTAACCAATATAATTTATAAGGCTTTAGATGTGAAATGTTTGGTAGCTTAACTTCTTAACTAAGTTATCGACTACCACATTAGTACAACTTCCACTGCTTACTATAAGTTCGCACACCTGATCATTTACTTTACAAGTGATGTAGAATAAGTTCTCTATCTACTCCTCCTCGATAGAGGGTTTTGAGCTCGTTGCATGTTAGAAAACTAGGGTCATCTTATCCATGTCCTCTATAAACACATCTTCCTCAATGAGGTCGGCATTAACATCAATCTCATCTCTTACTTCTTTCTCCTCCTGAAGTTCCTCATCTATGCTATCTACTTCGATTTTTTGGACATCTCTTTTAATGATCATGGTCCTTCAGTTCAGACATTATGTAGCTATTGCCCAAACCATTGATACTTAAAGCACTTAATCTTGCTAGTCTTCCTTTTGGATCCTTACCCCTTCTTGTATGTTCTTGTTTGCACATCACCATCAGGTTAGCTCTTCTGTTTAGCTTTGACATTTATCTTTTTGGTTGGCTTGGTACTTAATTGAGCTTGGTAACTTCTTTGGGTATGTCGGCTTAACTAAGTAGGTCGGCTCATTAGAGATTGGATTGACATTCTGCTCCTTCTCTACCTCTCTACTCGTTAGGCTATTCATATAGCCTCATTGA
The DNA here is from genome assembly GCA_024138015.1 of Lumnitzera littorea. NCBI lineage: Eukaryota > Viridiplantae > Streptophyta > Magnoliopsida > Myrtales > Combretaceae > Lumnitzera > Lumnitzera littorea. Next base: position 25,871,110 of record JAMXBB010000008.1, read on the forward strand.
TTGTAGTGAACTACTGAAGTTCCATAATATCTCAAATGTCATTTCTTAATCTAGTAAGAAATCTTGATACTATTCAGGATGATGGCTCATTTACTTCTTATTGGATCATAAGCATTTAGAACTCTTAAACATACTCATCAATAGTTTGACCTCCTTGCTTTAACTCTTAAAGCTAACCAAAAGTATCCTGCAAATAAGTGTCTGGTATAAACTTGTTTCTAAGGATCTTCTTCATCTTAAGCAAAGTATTAACTTCCTTAAATCCTTCTCATCTCATCATAAGTTGGAAGTTCTTCTACTACATCGTGTCATACCTTGAGAACTCAACAGTAACAATCTTCACCTTCTTTCGATCCTTGTATTGGTAATAATCAAAGACATGCTCAACTTTCTCCTCCTAATCCAAATAATTAATAGCACTCCTAGAACCTTTGAAGCTCAAAATTTGAAGCTTTACATAGTTGACAGCTCGAGGTGCTTGAGATTGTTCTTCTTCTCATTATACTCTTCTTCTTCCTCATTATTTATATCTCCTAAGTCGATCCTTCATCATACTCATGCTCCTACTCTTCCACCTCCAACTTATCAAGCTAGGTTTTGTCCCATAACAGGTCGAATAGCTTGTGGAGTGTTCTATATGGCCTCGACAAGTCAATAGGCCAATGCATAGAAAGCTCTGGTTAAATCAACTAAGAGGTTAGCCACCTCATCAAGTCTTTCACTTGTACTCCTAAAAGTACTTTAGGGTAGTTGGTCACAATAGACAAAACCACTATTGTCATCCTTAAATACCAACATTAACACTTAGGTTTGTCATTTTTTCTAACAAATTTGGTTTCAAACTTCAAATTTGAGAAACATCGATACTATTCCTCTAAACTAAACAATACATACACTCTCTATACAAATGTCTAGCTAATTCGAAAACACAGTAACCACTCCGATGAACAATAATTCAACTGAAACTTGCTCTATTTTTGTATACTCGAAATAGGGAAAAATAGAGTATGCACAAAAACAAACCACTACACTCTTTTACTTACTCGAACACTTTAGTGAATCTCTACACAACTTCGATACACTATTATAGTGAACACTACTTCACAAAAATCCAAGTAAAACTTACGCAAATGAAACCTCCACTCTAATACTAGGATGATATGGAACATTACCAAGGACAAACAAGATCGGTTACTGGGATATGATAGGAATCAACTTGCGACTATCTCTAAGCTGAGGCTAACCTGTCCCAAGCTAACATTGACCTGTTATAACTTGAGGCTAAATTGTTCAAAGCCAAGGCCGAGCTAATACCAAAAGATTGAGAGGAAGGAAAGGAACCACTTGGCATTAAGTCTATCGTCTATTGAGCAGCCGAAAGACTACACAGTCAATGATTTAAGGTCAAAGATCTACTCGGCATGTCATGGGGAGACCAATGTTGACTAACCATAGAATTCAACAACTGTAGGCCAACCTTTCAAGCATCTCTGCTAAGCATTGTGAGACTTCAAGGACTCCTTCTCGAACTTGGACATTCAACTACTGACCCTGCCCAATTTGGATCCTGCTCCTTCCAAGACAGGCCGAATGATTGCATGCTAACTTGTTCTATTAAATGCATAATTTTGTAATCATGTATATATTTTCTTTCTTCTTGATTATGGGCCGTTTCTTTAGGGTTTAAGGCCTTATATTATTTATAGTTTTGTCACTAAGGTTTTAGGACTTGTTATAAATAGCAACATTTGTAATTAGTATAGAGGATTTAGAGCATTAGATCATGAAGAATATACATACACTTGGAACTTTCCTCTTTTAAGCAAGGTTATTCTTGAGCTCTTAAAGCTTGCATTTGCTAGATTATTAAGTGCGCTTTACTCTTTAATCTCTCTTGTGTTCTTATCAATCTTATCCTTAAGATTGTAGCAAACCCTTCATTTAAGCAAGTTAGTAAGTCACATTTAACCTCTCATTTGAAACCTAAGTGACATTTAGCGTTTGTGAGTCGTATTGAACCGCATTTTGAGTTCAATTCCTAATTGTGTGTATCTTGGTGCATGATATTCATACACATTTACCATCAAAACCCTTATTTTACTTCTTGTTCTTCATACCCACTTAAACCCCAACTACGTATTTTGGTTCCAACCTGCTACATACACTTCGAGCTGTAACATCTAATATCAAAGCTTTAGGGAGACACAAGTATAGTGTTCTTCAAAGATCGTTTTGTTGTTTGAACATTTGTTAGTTGTTGTTTTGTGTGTAATGTGTTGTTCATGTTTTCTTTTTTAGTAGTTGTAGTATTATGTTGTTGTTGAGTTGAGTAACGATAATTTCAATAGTTGATTCTAATTGCTATAAAAGTGTTTGTCAGTAGTGGTAACTATAGAAGCTAAGTAGTGGTCATTTTTGGGTTACTGTAATTGTGTTTTGTTGTAAATCGTGTTGTTCAAATTTCCTCTAAATATCACTATATGGACAAGAATGTCTGAAGATAATGTTAATAATAATGGAGATAGTCCTCACAAAAGCTTGAGGAGACGCATTGATAACTTAGAATATCGGATTCAGAATCTCACTAATTCTATCTAGGAGCTTACTGGTTTAGTTAGAGGCTATAGATATATTAGTCGAGATGGAAGAAGGGTACAAACACCTACCAGTAGAAGTGGCTCCAATGAGCTTAATGATAATGGACAACAACTACGAAGGGCTGCCAAACCAAGAAGAAGAGAAAACTAACCTATGTTGAGAAGAAGCACTAACAAGAGTGTTAACTCCAAGGTAAATCAAGGAGCTTAAAGAAGAGAATCTAGGTTGAGAAGAAATATGGCTGGGTAGAGCTCCAAAAAAAGTGGCCAATCCGAGGTAAACCAACTAGCTAGGAATGAAAGGGATGAACCTCGAGCACATAGTCGAGGACTTAACAACATCAAGCTTAAATTGCTGACCTTTAGTGGAAGTAGCTAACTTGAAGTGTTCCTTGACTAAGTTCCCTTAGTTAAGAAGTTGTTTAAGTGCTATGATTATGTTAACCATACAAAGGTTAAGCTGGCTTCATTATCCCTTATTGAATTTGCAAGCCTTTGGTAGGATAAGTTATTCGCCAAGTATGATGCTGAAGGAGAAGAGCCGATCAAAACTTGAAGGCTTATGAAGAGGTTGATGAGCTAATGCTTTGTGCTGACTTACATCAAGCAAGAGATGCTCTATGCTTTCTAGCACCTAAGACAAGGATGAAACATTGTCGAGGAATTCTTGCAAGAGTTTGAGACCTTAATGATGAGATGTAAGATTGCCAACTATAAGACCACACCATTGCTAGGTTTCTGAGTGGACTTTGAGACAACATTGCTGACATAGTTGAATTATAGCCTTTTAACTCATTATACGAGCTCATCATTTTGGCATTGCGAGCAGAAAGACAGAGGAAGACGAGGCATTGGAGGCCAACTAACTGACCTCAACAAATCAACCCTGAACCTAAGAAGTATGTTAAGAGGAGGCCAAAGAAGAAGATGGAGAGAGGTGAGTCTGGTTGACTTGATCAGGTCAAGACAAAGAAAGTAGAGAAGGAAAAGGTACTAGGCACCAAGGCCTGAAAAGTTAAACTCTTCAAGTGCTTAGGTTACGGGCATATTGCTTCTCAATGTTTAAATAAATGAGTCATGATCTTAAAGGGAGAAGGACCCAAAGCTCAAGTAGAGAGTTAGAGTGACAAGAGTTTAAGAGACGAGTTGATAGAAGAAGATGTCTACGCTGAAAATTTGGATGAACTCTTAGCCATGACAAGCCAACAAGCTGACCTAAAAGTAGATCCTGAACCAAGGGAAAATTTATTTCATATTCGATGTTTGCTAAATGGGAAAACTTGTTCCTTGGTTGTTGATAGAGGAAGTTGCACCAACGTTGTTTTTGCCAAGATAGTAGAGAAGATGAAGATGCTAACTTACTTGCATCCCTGACCTTATGGATTGAAGTAGTTTAATGATAAGGGCATGGTCCATGTACATAAGAGAGCTTGAATAACATTCAAGGTAAGACAGTATGAGGACAAGATTGACCTCGACATGGTTCCTATGAATGCTATAAATTTACTTCTTAGATGACTATGGGAGTATGATTGAAAAGTGATCCATGATGGCTTCCTTAACACTTATATGGTTTAGAAGGATGAGAAGAGTTATTGCTTGACCCCTATGAGTGTTGAGGAAATCTAGAACAACTTAGCACCCATGGTGAAGAGAAGAGGGAAGAGAAGTTTGTTTAGCATGCTGGCCCATGCTCATTATTTAGAGTCAAGAACGACTTCTTTTTTGCCCCATGATAATGATAAGAATCAACCTGTGACTATCTCTAAGCTAAGGCTGACCTAACCTAAGCCGATGTTGACTTACTGGAAGCTGAAGCTAACCTGTTCTAACTCAAGGCCGAATTGTTCATAGCTAGGGCCAATTAGCTTTTACCAAGGCCAAGCTAATACTAGAAGACTAAGAGAAAGGAAAGGAGCCACTCGACATTAAGTCTATTGTCTGTTAAGAAGCCGAGTACTTAAGGTCAAAGATCTACTCGACATGGCATGGAGAGACTAGAGCCGACTAACCATAGAACTCGGCAATTGTGGGCCGACCTTTTAGGCATCTCTACCAAGCACTGTAAGACTTCAAGGACTTATTCTTGAAACAAAACATCCAACTGCTAACCTCGCCTAGTTTAGATCTTACTCCTTCTAGGACAAACCAAATGACTGCTTGCTGACTTCTTTTGTTAAACATACAATTTTGTAATCTTGTAAATATTTTCTTTATATTTTATTATGGGCTCATTCTTTAGGGTTTAAGGTTTTGTATATTATTTATAGTTTTTCTACTAGTTGTAATTAGCATAGAGGATATAGATCATCAGATCATGAATAATATACAAACGCTTAGAACTTTCCTCTTTAAAGCAAGGTTATTCTTGAGCTCTTAAAGCTTGCATTTGCTAGATTATTGAGTGTGCTTTACTCTTTAATCTCTTTCGTGTTCTTATCAATCTTATCCTTAAGATTGTGGTGAACCTTTCATTTGAGCAAGTTAGTGAGTCACATGTAAAATCTCATTTGAAACCTAAGTGACATTTAGTATTTATGAGTCATATCGAACCCTATTTCGAGCTCAATCCCTGATTGTGTCTGCATCTTGATTCATGATATCCATACATATTCACCGTCAAAACCCTCATTTTACTTCTTGTTCTTCATACCGACACGAACCTTGACTACCCATTCCGATTCCAACCCATTGCATACACTTTGAGCTGTAGTAAGTTAGGTTCGAGCTTATAGGAAGCTAAAAAAGGTGATGGAAAGGTGCAAAAAACAATAGGAAGAGCCAAACATAAGCAAACCCATCAACAACTCTACAGGATATGATGCACTAATGGAACTTCCAAAGACTCATGCCATAACTTAAGATAACATACAAGGTAGTCCGGTGAGGTTACTTATCACCTAGCTTTGCTTAAGGGTTAAGATAAGAGTAAAGTAAGCAAACAAATTAATGAGAGCAATTGTCACAAAGAAGTATAGTCAATAAGTTGATGATGATAAGATGATTGTGACTATACATACAGTGGGTATTTATATATACAAAACTAAGGCAACCTTCTTAAAAATGGAAAAAACTAAAAGGGTATTATCTAAAAGTAGTAATGTATAAGGAATATTAAGGATACAATTGAAAATATAGCAAAATGAGCATCTTCTATAGAGGATTTTGTCACATGGTTGCTTGGATACATGACTCATTGTGGGTGGATGACTTTCTAGCAGAAAAGACAATTTTGTACGATTAGCTTGGTTTTTATCAAGCCAAGGTGTTGAGTAATGGTGGTAGGTTAGCTATACTAAGTCAAGTAGATAATTCTTTTGAAGTGAATCCATGTCAGACACTTTCAGTATGGCTTGTATTCAGGTTGACTGAGCTGATGGTCAGATGAGCCGAGTTGACTTTCAAATGCAATTCAAGTTGGCAGTTGGAGATAAATGATGAGTGCGTGAGGGTTTGGTTTGGCTAAGGTAGTAGGTTGGTGGAATATAGTAGCTCGACTCCTTGGTGGCGGGTCTTAAGAAAAGAATTCGCCTAGCCATGCTTTCTAGCCTTCGGGTTTAGGCATTGGTTAAGGGTCCGGTGGTTTGATTCCTATCATAAGGGACCCCAAATTAGGAGAGGATGTTGTTCCTAACAAAGGACTCAATACTCTTCTCTATGATGAATTATCGTCTTCTTGAAGCTTTAGGGAAGGCATTAAGGATGTTGATGCCCTATTAGGCGAATGATTATAGACTAGTTAGGGGTTACAAATTGGTACTGGGTGTGTAACTAATGGAGGTATGCTTCTAGCATTAGGGGAACTTTTAGGCTACGGCTTTGGTATCTTACCTCATGGTAGGCCAATAGTGTCTGAGCCGTAGTGCTTGGATATAGAGGGCTTAGAACTAAATGTGGTTGCTGCATACTTCAACATGCATCTCTTCCATAATATGTAGTCCCTCTCCTTCTGGAAGGCATCTAAGTAGAAGGAGGCTAACCTACCTATGATACAGGATGCCATCGACCAACGTATAGTTGGTAGTGTGATATCTCAACTTCTTCACCTCTCTCCTGTCTTTTGAGAGCATGCCTTGCTCCAAATAACTCCAAATGGGATCCATCCAATTTAGCTGTAATGTTTTTGCTATTAGTTCCAAGACTTCTGTTAAGTTTAGAGTTATACTCTTCTTTAGTAGGTACTCTATATCTTAATAGAAGAGAGTTTGGATAGCTAATCTATTGTTGAATTTTCAAGTCAGGGGATCTTCATGATGGTCCATGAGGGGAATTCAGCTAGAAGGCTCTTAACCTTGTCAAGATACCTTACCATGGTATTGTCCTTGGCCTCAGATTCTCTTTGAACTTGGTATACGATTAGCATAGAGTTTAAGAGGACTTGTATGTGCTTGGTGTTGATCTCTTGGGCTAATTTGAGACCGGCTATTAGGGCTTTGTATTGGGATTCGTTGTTGCTAGTGTTGAGCCCAAATTTAAGGGTATAGTAGATTGTAATCTTGTGCAAGTTAGTCAAAACAAGACCTGCGCCTCTACTCCCCGAGATAGATGACCTATCAACGTGGAGAGTATACACTGACTTGTCGTCACCTAATGGTGATTCTTCCTCTCCTGTATATTTGACCATGAAGTCAGCTAGCACACGTACCTTATAGGCCATTCATGGTTGATGTTAGATTCTGTATGTGCTTAGCTCCATCGCATACTTCACCATCAATCCAGATGTGTCCTACTTTTGCAGTATAGTGTACAATGGCTAGTCTGTAAGTACAATGATTGGTGCTCCTAAAAATAGGGCCTTAGTTGATGTGTTAAGATGACAACGGCTAGGGAGAACTTCTATACTTGAGTGTACCTAACCTTAAGCTCGTGGAGTATGTGGTTGATGTAACATACAAGCCTGTACTCTCTCCCTTTTGCTCTGACCAGTATAGAGAAGAGCGCCTAATTGCTTATGGCTAAGTACAGAAACAAGTCCTCCCCTTAGATAATTTTGGAGAAGAGTGGTAGGTGCATGAAGAAGTCTTGCAACTGCTGGAAAGTTGCTACGTACTTTGGAGTCCATTCAAAACCCTTAGGATTTTTAAGGATTTTGAAGAACTCAATGTATCTATCTATGCTCCTCGAGACAAACTTGCTTAGCGTGGCTGTAATGCTGGTGAGCTTCTACACGTCTTAAATTGAGGTAGGGGGCTTCATATCCTTAATAGCATGTATCTTATTAAGGTTGGCCTTGATACCTCTTTGGGTGACTAGGAAGCCTAGAAATTTGCTTGAGCTAACCCCAAAGACACATTTCTTAGGGTTTGGGTTCATGCCATACTTTCTTATCTAATCGAAAGCTTCTTAGAGGTTGATGGGAATTAGGTTACTAGACCATTGACCTATAACCAGGCCTAAGGACTAGACAAACTAGTAAGACAAATCCTCCTATTCTAGCTGACCCCTACTAAGGTCAAGGTTGAGTACTTTCTTATCGAGTCACCCTGTATATTGAACCAAATGACTACCCTTCTCTCTATAGTGCGCTGAATTAAAGCTACTCACTCGCGCACGAGCCATCTAATGACTCAGCATCTTCCCTACCGATAAGCTATGATAAAGAGACTCTAGGCTGACTAAGCCATCCTTGTTCGGACAAGCAAGCTATTTGTACTTTTTTGTCCTCATCTTTTAACAGTCTCACCAATGCAGCATCGCTACGTGTATAGTATCACATATAGAATCCGTTGCACCAATGATTGTTTTCCTTATATATTCATTTTTACCCTTTTGCATCTTGTACATTACTTCCTTAAGAAATGCCCTTTTTGTCTTTTCCTTTTTGGGCAACTTGCCCTAACTTATGAGTATAAATATCCTTATACTTGTAGCTGTAGGGAGAATTCAGATTACTATTAATACATTTTTTTGTTTTCTTCCTTACGTAAACAATGTATTTACTCTCAGCATCACTCTTATCCTAACCCTTGAGAAAAGCTAGGTAATGAGTAACCTTACTGGACCGATTCATGCATCATATTGAATTATGCCATGAGTCCTTAGAAGTTCCATTAGTGCGTCATATCCTTTAGAGTTGTTCATAGGTTTTGCTTACTTCTTCATTCATAATTATCATTCCACACGTTCCCCACTACTTCCATTTTGAGCTTTTTGCAAGCTTGGACCCAATCAACAACCGGCCTTGTCTGTTCTTGGTCACGGTTCGCATCATCTTGGTATTAGAGTAGAGGTTTGTTTTGAGTTGTTGGTTCTTCTGAAGTTCTGTTCATACTCCATTTTGCATGTGTGAAACAAAGCAAGTTACTGTATTTATCTTAATTGCTGAGTTTGCTAGTTGTTGATTTTTTGGTTGGTGAGAGTGTTTATTTAAATTTTAAATTAGTAAAGAAAATGATGGATCCAATTGTAAATGCTGGTGCTAGAGATGACAATAGTAGAGCTATCCACCATAGACAACAGTTACAGGAGACACCGAGAAGGACTGATGAGAGATTGATGAGGTGGCTAACCTCTTAGTAGATCTGACCTGAGCTATTCGTGCACTAGCTTATCGACCCACCAAGGCTGCACAAAATACCCTACAAGCTACTCAACTTGTTAAAGGTTAGAACCTAACTTGACTAGTTCGAGGTGGATGAGTAAGGTGAAAGATAGACTTAAGAGAGCTTGATGATGAGGATGAGGAAGAGCACTTTGAAGAAGAGTACGTGCGAGTCCCCAGAGTATCTAACCATCTAAAGCTTCAGATTCTAAGCTTCAATGAATCTGGGAATGCTAATGAATATTTGGAGTAGAAAGAGATAGTAAAGTGTGCTTTTTATTATTATTATTACGAGGATTACGAGAAAGTGAGAACTGTTGTCGTTGACTTCTCTGGATATGTCTCCATGTGGTGGAAGAATTTTTAGGCCATAAGGAGACGAGAGGGCTACTGAAAGATTAATACTTATCCCGAGATGAAGAGAATACTCAGAAACAGATTTGTACCGGAAACTTATCTTCAAGATACTTTCACTTAGCTTTAGGAACTGAGCTAAGGAGGTCGGACTGTTGACGAGAATGTTCAAAAATTTTAGATGCTTATGATCCATTGCGAAGTGGAGGAACCACTAGCCCAAATAGTCTCAAGATTCATTATTAGGTTAAAGGGAGACATTCGAGACATTATAGAGCTCTAATGATTTGACACAGTAGATGAAGCTATTAGAATTGCCTAACGAGTAGAAAGGTAAAGGAGGGGTCAATTAATAGCTAAGATGTTGACTAACTGACCCAGACAGGCAAGTTACCAAGCTTAATCAAGTCCCAAGTCGAGCAAAAAGGTTGACCTGATGGTGAAGTGCTGACCTGAACTCTTAAGAAGGGGCAAGGGTCTAGTAAGAAGACGAGCCAAATCAAGTGCTTCAAGTACTAAGGGTTCAGACATATGGTTGCTCAGTACTTGAATCGTAGGACAATGGTCATTAAGGGAGATGTCTCGAAGCTAGAAGTAAACAGTATAGATGAGGAACCTAAGGAGGAAGAGGTCCCTTTCAAGACCGAAAATACTAAGAAAGAGTTGATTAAGGAGGGTGTATTTGCTGAAGACTTGGACAAGTTACTCATGGTTGTCCAACATACTATGAACATGGAACCTTTACAAGAGGAGAAGTAGAGAGAGAATTTGTTCCATATCACTTATAAGGTAAATGATCAAGTGTGTGCCCTCATCCTAGATAATGGAAGCTACACCAATATGGCATTAGCTGATCTTGTATCAAAATTGAAGTTGTCAATTGTTATACATTCGAGGATGTATAAGTTGTACTGGTTGAGTAAGAAAGGAGCATTACATGTCACTTAGTAAATAATACTACCAATTACTATAGGAAATTAATTGGGCCAAATCCTTTGCGAAGTACTACTCATGTGTGCTTCCCATGTGTTACTAAGTAGACTGTGATTATTTAATAGATGAGTTATCCACGACGGTTACATGAATACGCATATGTTCGAGAAGGATAACCAAAAGATCATGTTGAATCCGATGCTACTGAGAGAAGTTAATAGGTTACAGATGAAACTTTTTCATAGATCAAAGAAGGCTCTGGTGATGAGTAGACTTGGGCTTTGAGAGGCTAATAATGTAAACGAGTTGACCTTCATGTTGGTTGGGTGACTACTAGAAATGAAGGAGCAGCGTGAACTACCCCAAGAGATCATAGAGTTGCTTGATAAGTATGCCAATCTATTCTTATAAAAGTTACCTAAGGGGTTGCCCCCTACTCGAGGCATAAAGTACTACATTGACTTAGTACTTAGCGCTGTACTATCAAATAAACTAGCTTATCGGATGAATCTCGAGTAGGCTTCTGAAATCCAACATTAAGTCAATGAGTTGCTTGAGAGAGGGTATGTTAGAGAAAGTCTTAGCCTTTGCATTGTGCTAGCGCTTCTGGTGCCGAAAAAGGATAGGGCCTGGCAGATGTGTGTAGATAGCAGAGCTATGAACAAGATCACAATCAAATACAAGTACCCCATTACTAGACTAGAGGACATGTTGGATGAACTAAGTAGAGCTAAGGTGTTTAGTTAGATTGACCTGAAGTTTGGCTACCATTAAATCCGCAAGAGGTTGAGAGATGAATGGAAGACTGCGTTTAAAACTCAGCATTGACTTTATGAGAGGGTGGTCATGCTATTTGGCTTATTGGATGCCTTAAGCACTTTCATGCACCTGATGAACCATGTATTAAGACATCTGATTGGGAAGTGTTTTGTGGTTTATTTCAATGACATCCTTGTATACAGTATTAATATGCTGAGTCATTGTGAACATCTACGTATTGTATTAAACATCATTCATGCCAAGAGATTATTAGACAACTTGAAAATGTATTGCTTTTGCTAGGAGGAAGTGGTATTCTTAGGCTACATAGTCAATGGAGGAGACTTACGTATAGATGACGAGAAAATCTGAGCAATTGTAGAGTGGCTAACCCCTACTACTTATACTAACATGAGAAGTTTCATGGATTGGCTTTATTCTATAGATGATTCATCAAGAATTTCAGCTGCATTACTTACAGAGCTCACGAAGAAGAACACTGACCTTCGATGGGGAGAAAGGGAGGAGAGGAGCTTTCCTAAGATAAAAGAAAAATTAACCTCTACCCCGATGTTAGTCCTACTTGACTTTGAGAAAATATTTCAATTGAAATGTGATGCTTTTGGCATTGGAATAGGCATTATCCTAATGCAAGAGGGTCGACCACTTGCCATCCACAATAAAAAGCTTAGAAGACCACAATTGAATTACTCCATGTATGACAAGGAGCTCTTAGCACTAATTAGGGCACTGCATGTATGGCGGCACTATTTACTACCGAGAGAATTTATCATATATATTGACCATGAATTGCTGAGGTACCTCTGAAGTCAAACAAAGTTAACAAAGTAGCATGTAAGATGGGTTAAATTGCTTGAAGGATTCAATTTTGTGATTAAATACAAGTAAGGAAAGAGTAATGTAGTTATATATACTCTTTTAAGGAGACATGTGCTTTTAACCAAATTGCAGACTAGGCTGTTTGGGTTTACAAGTATCAAAGAGCAATATTCTAAGGATCCATACTTTAGACCCATAATCATGCAATGCACTAATGGAAGGATAGTGGATGAATATCATATGGAGGATGGTTACTTGTTTTGAGGTGGAAAATTATACATGTTGAACTATTCATTACGAGAGCTCTCAATTAGGAACGCCCATGATGGAGGACTTTCTCAACATTTTAGAGAAAGAAGAACTTGCAAACTGTTGAATGGTCGCTTCTTCTAGCCAAGAATGAGGAGAGGTGTTCATTGAGTTGTTGAAAGCTGTGCTGTATGCAATAGGGCTAAGTGCCGAGCCGAGCAAGGGAAAGCATTGCCTTTACCTATTCTAACGAAGCCATGGACTGAATTGAGCATGAACTTCGTTCTTGAACTACTGTGCACTACCTGAAGCAAAGATTTTATAATGCTCGTTGTAGATTAGTTTAGTAAAATGGCACATTTCATGCCATGCTAAAAAACTAACGATGCTTCAACTATTACTTCTCTTTTCTTGTAGGAGATTGTGCAGTTATATAATGTGCCAAGAAGTGTATTCTCTGACAGGGATCTAAAGTTCTTATGCCACTTCTGGAGGACCATGTGGCATTAGATAGGGACCAAACTACTATTTAGTAATTCTTATCACCACCAAACTAATGGCCAAACAGAGGTAGTTAATCACACTTTGGGATCACTACTCTAAGCTATTGTAGGAAAGAACTTAGCTGATTAGGATGCCTGCTTACCAACAATTGAGTTCACCTACAGCTGGATGGTGCATGACACCACTAAGCAGACTCCCTTCGAAGTAGTCTATGGTTTTGATCTCGAGTTGCCCCCTGATTACACCCCTGTACCTATACCCGTGCAAGAGGACCTTGACGCAAGGATTAAGGCACAATCCCTTTAGCATATTTATAACAAAGTCACTCAATACATAGACCAAGTAGCTAGCAGAATACAAGAGAAGACAAATGGTAGGATAGCTAGACAATTCCTACCAGGAGACTTGGTATAGCTATACCTTAGCAAAGAATGGTTCCTGAACAAGAGGAGGAACAAATTATCTGCAAGAGTTTAATGAACTTTTAGAATTCTCTAGAAGATTAATGATAATGCCTATAGATTGGAACTGCTCAAGGACTATGGGGTTTTTGATACCTTCAACATTACTGACCTCAGTCTGTATCACCGTGATGGAGAACTAAATGAAGACCAATCGAATTTGATCCTAAATCCAAAAAAAAACTCGGAGGGAATAATGGAAATTAGGCTATTGGACCACTAACTTGCAATCGAACCCAAGGACTAAAGGGATTGGCAAGACGAATTCTCCTATTCCAGCCGATCCTTACTAAGGTTGAGTACTTCCTTACCGAGTTACCCTTCATGCCAAACTAAATGATTGCCTTTCTCTTTAAAGTGTTCTGAATTGAAGATTACCTACTTGTGCCCAAGCCATCTAATGACTTGGCATCAACTTTGTTGAGAAGCTGAGATAGAGAGACTCTAGGTTAACTAAGCTACCCCTGCTTAGACAAGAAAGCTGTCCATACTTTTTTGTTTGCATCTCTTAACAGCCTTACTAATGTAGCATCGCCATGTGTACAGTATCACGTATAGAATCCGTTGCACTAATGATTGTTTTCCTTGTATATTCATTTTTACCCTTTTGTATCTTGTATATTACTTCCTTAGGAAATGCCTTTTTTGCATTTTCCCTAGTAGGAAAGTTGCCTTAACTTATGATTATAAATACCCTTGTACTTGTAGTTTAAGGAGAATTTAGATTACCATTAATATACTTACGTGTTTTCTTCCTTGTGTAAACACTCTGTTTACTCTCAACATCACTCTTATCCTAACCTTTGAGCAAGGCTAAGTAGCGAGTAACCTCACCGAACCAATTGGTGCGTCATATCGAATTGTGTTGTGAGTCTTTAGAAGTTCCATTGGTGCATCATATCTTCTAAAGCTGTTCATAGGTTTTGCTTACTTCTTCCTTCGTAATTATCAATTTTCATGTTCCCCACCACTTTCATTTTGAGCTTTCTACAAGCTTGGACTCATTCAACGATTAGCCTTATCTGTTCTTAGTTACGGTTCACATTAGAAGTCCTTAACATGATCTCCTGACTTCTTGCTCTTGACAATCTTGTCATCAACGTATACCTCCATGTTGCACCCGATCTAGGGCTTAAATAGCTTCATCACCAAGCATTGATATGTTACCTTGGCATTCTTGAGGTTGAAGGGCATGACTTTGTAGCAATATGTACTAGAGTTAGTGACAAAGGTGGATGGACTTCATCCTTTAAGTCCATTTTTATTTGGTTATAACTTGAGAAGGCATCCATGAAGCTTAACAAGCATGTCCTGAAGTGGAGTCGACCAGTTGGTTGATCCTGGGGAAAGGGAAGCAATCTTTTGGGCAAGCTTTGTTGAGGTCGATATAGTCGACACACATGCATCACTTTCCCGATTGTTTCTTGACTTTCACTACGAAGTCGGCCTTCAACAGCTTTTGCACTTCCTCCACGATTGAGGCTTGCCTTTTTAAGTAAAGTGCCTCTTCTTCTACATGATAAGCTGTACAACTAAGTCTATGTTGAGATTGTGAGTTGCCAAGTCAAGGGAGATCCCAAGCATGTCAAATTCTAACCATGCAAACCTATCTACGTTGGCCCACAGGAAGGTAATTATCTCTTCTTCACTTCGAGAGGAGTTTCGATCTCGACCTTAGTGGTTTAGTCGATAGAGGGCCAACCTACACTTCTTTAGTGTTTTCATCCAGCTCGCCTCTTTTGGCCAACTTCTCCTATGAGCTGATCTCCAAAGCAAAGACACCATCGGCTCTAGCAGCCCTAACATTAAGCTCTTTAGAGAGCTTCTAATCACATCTACATATTCCCACTTCACTTAGGGTCAGGAATTTAACCTTTAGGTGAAGGAAAGATGTGATGACCCTAAATATGTTCAAACTTAGTCTTCTCGAGAGAGCATTATAGGGGGACAAACAGTCGATTACAACAAACTCCATTGGTCGTCATGCAACGTAATCATCATCACCAAGCTCCATATCAAGAGTGATGATTTCTTTAGCTTAGATGTTGCTCCCATTGAAGCCAATGAGGTTATGATGGTACAACTTCATCTTAACTTACAATTTAGTCCTCATCCTTTCCTATGTATGGAGGGAGTGGATGTTGGTGGAGTTGCTGGTGTCCACCATTATCTTTAAGACCTCGAAATTCGTAGTCCTTGCCCCTATGACTAGAGAATCGTAGTAGGGGTGTCTTCCCCCTACAAATCTTCATCAGAAAAGAGATCGAAGTGTCTAACTTCTATTTCTTCTCCCTCAATGCCAGCACCTTGGATGGGCCATTAATTGAGCTACTAGTGCTTAGCTGGCTTCCAAGGTGTGGCCTCCCAACAATTATATTAATAGCGCTATTCAGGGTGTGGTCATTACAACGATCATCGTTATGCTCTGCTTGGATACCCTCAGTCTGCTGCCTTTGAAGTGCCCTATCTTCATCATTGTCAGAAGTGTCATCATTCCTCTATTAGTCCACGTATTTAC